>BGZK01000001.1:0-600000 GCA_005406025.1 Eumeta japonica
CCGCTTAATAATAAAGTACTATTTCGAGCCGATGTGTTTCGATGTTTTAGAGACTTTCCTAATGGAAACAACTCACTACAAGATGAAAAACATATGGGAAAATCTGTTTCAACAGTCACTCCACATAATGTCGCCCATCTTCGTAAAATGACAAATGATGTATCCATCAAATAATTCAGAATAGTCTTGAAATTTAATCCGCAGCGATGTATAACATCTTGCATGATGAATTAAAAACAAAAAATATTGTTTCTCATTAGGGTCCACATCATCTTACGTAATACCAAAAATCCGCGCGTGTAAGGATCAGCCGGCAGACATTAAGTTTATTTAATGAAGGCGGACTTCTTCTAAAATCTAAAAATGTAACAGGTGATGAAACGTACATTCCATTATGACTCGCCCAAATCTCAGAAAAATTGGGTAGGAGTTCATTAAGACGATCCAACACCAACCGTCGTTAGTAAAGTACGTCCAACGTAAAATGTTATGTATATCGTGGTTTTTAGAAGAACAGACTTGGTTAAAGTTATTAAATTAGAAGGATAGAATACTGTCCCGGCGGCCTGGTACAAGGCCAGAAATTATCTCAGCTTTTAAAATCAGAGGTTAAGCCCCCCTAATTCTAAGAGTTGGGAGAATACATGATTTTTTGCTATTTATAACCTCACATTTGTAAAGAAATTGTTATTATCTCTGTTGCACCCGAGCACATCACAAATACTGGTGTATTTCGTTTTTGATTCCGTTTTTGTTGTATAATTACAAATCAAACAGTGGTATATAGTTTATTATTGTGTTTATCTTAGGGTTTTGTAAATAATATGCACATGTAAGTCGTATATAATTTTGTTTATCCTCCTTCTTCAATTCAGTAGCCACTATCGAATATGAATGCGATGCCACACACATGAAATGATGTAAAATTCAAAAGGTTTTAATTGCCCACTCATGAAGAGTGGCACACTCATGAAAATTAGTTTTATAAACAAAATAGGCAAATAAAAATAATTGTGGTAGTACAAGTTCACGTGTCATGAAAGTAACTCTCTGGCAGCATAAATCCATTATTATAATAAAATAATTGTAATTTAAATATAATTTTACAAAATGGTGATTACTAAAATATCTATGGTAACAACTTACATAAATATGATCATGAACAATCTCGTATTTTTGAACATATCAACTTCTAAAAATGCAAGCACAGAAATCGTCAAAGCGTTATTGATGTATATAATAAAATCTATATTAGTGATTTACCTAATAACGCCACCAATGGTGTATTTGTCATCAATAATAGAGATTGACGTTGCGAACATTACTTTTGCTGTGATTCATACGTGTAAAAACCTAGCTTTGCTCGTTTCTCTTAATTTGCACAGTCTCAAACACAAAATTTTGCTAAACAACGTGAATGATTTGATTCAAAATTGTAGTTTTAGCGTAGGCAAAAAAAATGACCACATTTTTATAGCATTACTTATAGTATGGCTTATCATACACTCTTTATTGTTTATATTAGGCTTTGTAATAACAACAAGCTTGGAATTAAGTCTAGAGAACTTATTTTATGGGCTATGGTGGACCCTGTGCACCATACTGCAACAACTCCAAATAATAAATGCATCAGCAGTGTCATTTCAAATAGCGCAAGTGATATTTAGCTTAGATTGTACCGCTCGAGAGCTGTATATATGTACGAAACCATCTAATCTGGAATTATATAAGCCAGAATTTTATTATGAAAGTAGAATATATTCTGAAAGAGATTTTTTAAACAATTTGAAAACCACAAAAACGACTTATGACGCCATATGGAATTGTTGTCGCCTCTTCAACAAAACATTTGGCTTTGTGGTTTGTAAATTTTATGTTAGATATTTTTATGAATAACATTTACACGATGTACCCGAATCTAGATCATATACTTATTCATTTACAGATACTGGTCATAATCTTCGATACTTTTATAAGTAGCTTAAAATTAATCTATTACTGGATGAAGTTCCGAAGTGAATCTGTAAGTATTATGATACTAATTTGGAAAATCTTAAGATCACTCTCCGACTTTCGTTTCATAAATAATCTATCTTTTTTTAATGAGTTTATTGTAATAAATTGAAACAATATCGATTTAAATGTTGTCGCGATCATAGACATCGTTTCATCTTAAAAATTTAGCTTCTCTAAATATAGATGCAGATATCTGATAATACATTAATAAATAGATAAATATATCAGATATCTGTACCTATTTAATAACATAACATAATATTATAACATTATTACTAGGTTGCTCTTGCTGTTACACCTCCGTGTTTGTATCGAGCAATGTCTCTTTTAATCATGATCTTAATCAATATCCAGTTCTAGATTTCGGTTCCAGTTTCAATGTCTATTCCAATCTTGGTTCGGTTTCCAATAAAAATTTCAACCCAGCTCTCGGCTTCCATCTTAATGTTTCCTTTCATTTTCATCCTGAATCCATTTTAATTCCGATCTAGATGCAGCTCTCGATCTTGACCACGATCCTACTTTTGCTCCTAATCATTCATTACAACGATCATGCGCTCTGCGGTTGAAGTAGGATAGAAATATTATTATTCAACTTGGGCTCAGTTCAAATCACACGGAAGATATGCATTTTTACGGGACAAATAGTGCATTCTCAGGAGTCATCTAAAGTTTGAATAAAACCAAAACCAAATTTTATTTAAATTGGCATATCAAAAACTGAGTTGGATATGATTACTATCCGACAGGAGTTTTAAATTTTCAGGAACTAAAAACCATGACGATCAATTGCTCTATTGCTGTTTGAAATAAGAACATACAAAAAGCACATGATTATATCCATAATATTGATTTAATGTTTCTCGCAAAAGTACAAATTACAGAGTTACCTATTACTGATTGGTCTAACTATACCACCATCGATACTTGTTAACAAATGTAGTTAATTTTATTGCAAGAATATTATAGTATTAATACTAATTGTTTTAAGGAAGTGAATAGTAATAGAACGCTAAATGTACATTTCATTCGGCTCTCTATTTTAACGCGTCATTTTGTGTTATTTCATGCTAGTCATGTTAATGAGCATGCGCCTTGTAACCTATGAATTGATTACAATTACAGACACTAATGACGAGTCTCCTAAGTCTATTATACGCGTTCATGTCCTCTTACACGATGCTGGTGCTGGCGGCGAGCGGCGAAAGCGTCCAGCGCGCGGCGCACCGTCTGCGTTGCTCCGTCATCAAACTCACCAACTCGCTGTGTGGAGGTATGCCGTTGTGAAAGAAGTAAACGAGAATTTGGACACAAATCAGTCCCTTCATTTTATACAATTACCGAAACGGCTAAATTTATCTAAAACTCCTTTGAGCATTATTTTATAAGCGCCTGGGCACCCGAGCTTTGCTCGGCATGTTTCAGCTTTGCTGTGAGAAATTGATGACTTCTCATGAAAAAGTTGTTTATGTTCATTTCCCACAATAAATATTTAGATCGTTGTTATTTATGTATTTTGTCTACGTATAGGACCATCGTATTTCTTATTGAGAACCAATAACATATCAACAACGTAATTACCTCAAAATGATACGAAATAGCGCTAAAGTAAGTAAATAACGTTTACAATAATTTTATCTAAATATTTCCGAGATAAAAATATTATACGTATATATATGTGTGTGTCTGTAATTGAAAAGTTGGCGGTAGACTTGTATAAATTACCGCCCATGAGTCACCTCAGCGTCAATTGCAAACTGCATGCGAAAACCATTAATGAAAAGGTTCTGAGTGATATCTGGTACATGCAAGCGGGATTTCGAAAAGGGACAGGGTGTACGGACTTAAAGATTTCTTTATGTCTTTTGTACTTTCATAGACCTTTAAAGGGTTCATTATAGAATGAAAAAGATTTCTTTAGGGATAATTCTATTCATACATGATGTGAGTTGCGGATCAATGCGGCACTGCAATGTCTATGTAGCGGTTTCAGTGCTTGCGTCAGAATAAATGGCGCATTCGCTGATTGGCTTGGTGTTTGCACATTTGTCAGACAGGGATATGTAGTTTCACTATAACTATACGATCCATTCATGGATAACTATTTGTATGATTTGAAAAAGTATGCATGTGGACTAAGAATGGGTGAGTTTTCTGTAAAATCGCCCCAGTACGCCGACAACTAACTAATCCTTGTGCCGTCAGTGTGCTTGTTGCAGACCATCGTACCTTAAAATGAATCTGCTGAGAAAAGGGTTATAAAAGTAAATATCAGCAAGACTTAGGTCATAATGTTTGAAAGAAAACAAATTCTTTTCATAAATAGTCTGTTTACAAATATATAAATGAAATAAACTTGATGGAGATATGGCAACGAGAGTGAATGCACGAAATAAAGTGATTAGGTTCTTGTTTGTTATAATGAATACTAAAAGCATTTCAGAACAAAAGCGTTCGGCTGTCCATATTAGAGTTTTGATCTCTATGCTTATGTACGGTAGTGAAAATTGAGTATGGCACAAAAAAAAAGTTGAATTAAAGCAGTTAAAACTTCTGCTTAGTATGTGTAAAGTATCTTTGAATGATAAATGTAAGAACAGTGATACCAGAGAGCGGTGTGGTTTAAAAGACGGTGTAGTGACTATAGTAGAAAAAGTACATTGAATTGGTTTGTCCATCTGGGAGGGATGAATGAAAGTAGAATGACAGAAAAATCTTAGAGCCAATACGTGTAATGGAATTATCGGCAAAGTTCGCCTTAGCAAATCTTATGCAGACCAAAGTGGTGGCATATTAAAATAGGGTCAACGCTTAAGTACCCGAAACCAATCAGTTTGCATAAAATGATTCATGGATGTCATTGAAACAAAAATGGTGACTTCCGGATTTAAGTTTATAGATGTTTTCAGGCATTTACTTATTAGTATACAGTTATATAAATGCATTAATGAAGAAGCACATACATTATTTAACCTCGGTAGCACAGATATGTCCTTGTGTAAATCAAACGACTCGCTAACTGTTTCATCGAATTGTAACTACAATGTTCCATAAGTGGATCTATAAAAAAACTGATGAATACGCCAAATTTTCGTAGTAATCCTGCAGGAAAAAAGTCAAGTAGATTTTATTTTAAGTCACCTCGGAATTTTTATCAAACCAAATAAAAGTTTGAATTCCATAATAGAATTTAAACTATTATTAAAGTAATATTGTTAGCTTATACACAAAATAGTTTAGCTCGTACATATCTCAATTACGTGCTACGATCAAACACATCTACGAATAAAAAATGGGTAAAGAATTTAAAAAAAAATGTACAAAACTAAAAAAAATGTATAGTATTCAAGATGACTTGAACACTATAAGTGAGGCTCTGTCTCGATAGATTTCAGATTGATTTTCTTCTTCTTATGTGATTGTGGTTTAAATCAAAAACAAAGCTCTTTTTTCAGACGAAAGGTATAAAACAACAGCTGAAACAATGAGAGACTTTCTACGCGCAATGAATGCTCACGAATTACGTATGAGCGCGTGGGGCTTGCTGGACATTCGAATGAGTTTCTTTAACGGATTCTTGTCTCTGACTGCTACTTACCCCATAGCTATACTTCAGTTGACAAATTACTTGTAAATGTTGATTAGAAAATAATAAACCTTCTTTCGTCGTATATTGTAGTTTAATTTAAAATAATCATTCAAATGACTAATGACAATTATCATCGATCGTTAATTCATTACAATAATGGCAAATGTATTTTAAAAAGATTTCTTTCCACAAAAAATGCCATCAATGACACATGAAAGCAGATTTTGAATTTATTAACACTCAGTACTAATTTTTCTTACAGCAGGTTCATTTTCAAAATGTAATCCTTTTTGTGCCTTGTATTATCTAATATAAAGGACAATATTCCATCTAAACATAAATGTTACATAAACACAAAGATTTATTTTTAAGTATCACCAATTTAAAAATAAATAATTTCTAATGTCAACTCGCATCAGTTACAAAAATCCATTTTCGTTTTAAGGTACATTTTTCATCTTCACGTTAATTGATTTATGTCATTAAAAGCTAATATATTTTAGTGCACACAAAAGGATACTCCATTTTTTCTGTGATGTTACTGATTACTTATTACCTAGTCAATTTAGCACTACCATCCAGTTCTCATGGAACAGAAAATATTTATAAATGTCTAAATAATAATAATTGGTCATATTACGCAAAACTTTTTAGTTTGAATTTTGAAGCATTTGGAAATGTCCAAATGGATAATTGAGGCCAATAAACTTAAAATGTTATTCTGTATTTGACAACTAAGCTGATGTTGGACGGGGGATGGCTTTATGTAGTAACAGTATCAGGTGAATTCGGTCATTAAAGAGAATAATCTTTTTTATAACTTCTTTGTCGGCAATTTGCAACTAATTTATCTTGTATTACTGTAAACCAGTACAATAAATTACAAGGCATACTTTAAAATCATGCAAATGTTGTGCGGAAACTAGTTTTAAATTTAAACGTAACTAAGATATTTTGTCATTTATGTAAGAAAAAGATTGCATTTCGTAGTAACATGGAAAATTATACTTTATTAAAATTTTGGAATTTTGGTCCTTTATATATATTGTTCCTCAAATAGCTTTATGCAAAACAAGAATTTCTTTTTTTTTTTGTAGTTAAATCAAAATCTTCGTCAATCAGTATTGACCAAACTACGTAATTGAATAGCTTTGTTTCGAATTAAATCAAATCAAAAATATCTTTATTTCGTAGGTAATGAAATTACACTTCAAATACGTCATTCATAAATTCTTTTCGACATTACCACCCATTGGAAATGCTGATTCAGCTAGAAGAGAATGGGCAAGAAACTCAAGGTTTGCTCTTTTTACTCATCAATACAAAGGATTGAGTAATTAATAATTAAGTTGACATTTAAAAATAACATGCAGTAATCTGATAGGCTAGCAGTTCAATTCCAAAGACTTTTTTCATTAAGATATTCCGACACGGTATTATAACCCTTGCCATATAACTTTCTTTTAATGAAATGTTAAAGCTCAGCAAATACCATATTTTGAATTTCAGCTGGGATCCTATAATAACAGTTCACACGCAGGCCTTTAAATGTTTTATTAACTTTACTCATAAGAGCAGCAAGATTGTTCTTATGTTTAGTGTTAATGATATGGATGTCGCTACTTTTTTGGAACAATTCTATATGTCTCTTGACATATACCAGCTTTTCGTATATGTATTGTGATGCTAAAGTTAGGATATTAATTTCCTTATATTTTTCTCTGAGAAATGTCATTGGTCTCAAATCACAAATAGCACAAATAGCTATCTTCTACAGCACGAAAATTGTGTTAATATCGGCAGCGTGACCTCATAACAAAATTCCATAGGTAATTAAACAATGAAAAAAAAACTGAAATAAATTAGTCTTGCGGTATTTTCATCAGTAAGTTGCCGAATTTTTTTGACTGCATATGCTGCAGAACCAAGCCTTTTCGCTAATCTCGTAGTATCAAAATTCCAACATAACTTAGAATCTAAAGTGAGACCAAGAAATAAGGTTGTGTTCACAATATCCAGTACCTCCTTCTTGACCGTTGTGGTTGGATTTATGACAATATAGCACAAAAGTTTTTTCTAGAAAAAAAATAGGCTCTCAAATTTTAACAATCATTTCACACCAACAAATTAAATTTCCATCTATTTTTAATTATATGTTTGCTTATTATATGTTTACGATATCAATGTAAAATTATGAATAATGAAATTTTATATGAGAAATAAGTTAAAACCAAAAAATCCAACAATGACACTTTTACAAAACGTAATTGTACATCGTTCTTTTTTAGTTACGCCTACTTTTAAAACAGCGCGGAACCAAAATCGACATGAAACTGAAAATAACAAGTTCATCGCAGTACTGATCCATTTGTTGATATCTTGTTCAAATACATATCAGTACTTGAAACTAAACCACAATAATACAACATTGATTCAACTGAGTCACCATGATATTTTAAAAGAAGAATATAGTCTTTGTTATTTCTACCCCTTATTCAAGAAAACTTATGGTAGTTCTTTAAGGTTTTGTACCTGCAAAAAATTTATAGACCTTGATACACTTTCTTCTGATACATTGAAAATAAACTTAACAATAAAAGGAATAAAATAAAACGAATAAAGACAAGAATAAATCATATATTGTTGTCAATTTTAAATATTAAAACCAAAAAAAGAAGAAAGTTTCAATTTAAGCTAATGAACACATGACAATAACTCGTTCTCTCACCAAGTTTATACGACAGCATAGCCAGTTGACTAAAACTCTATGGACACACTGAACCAAAGCCATCTGCACATCATGCATTATTTTGTTCATATGTGTGTCACCATTTTTGTGTCAACACATAAAATCAGCCCCGCGTAGTTACAGTAGCGTAAGTTCATCACATGTCGCTGCATTTACTACACACATTGGCAGCAATAGATTAAACTATATTGCGTTATTTTATTAAAACTATAGCAACACAAATCCGCATCACTGCAGACTTAAAAATCAAAAACCAAAACAGATAAAGCAATTTATTGTTATTTTATTAAGATGCTTCATATTCTGCTAAATCGATAGATACAATAAGTTGAAACATCACGTACATAGTAGAAATTAGCCATTCTTCTGATACACACATCCCATGTGTCTATCCAGGACACACTTATACAAATAGCGTCGAACCAGACAGCGACACCTTTTTCTTTGGACCCTCGTTCAACTTTATATTAAATATGGTTGCAAATTCGTTCCTCTCGAACGATTTTTCGACGAATCGTTCTGAAGTACAATTTCTGAAATACACAATATTATGTTACAAACAATAAGTTACAGGACAATCTTTTTTGAGATTAATATTAAACTAACTTCTTTTCGTGATTCCCTTGCTTTCTGTTCCGTTAATTCATTGTATACCAGTTACAGTAGATTTTCTCTCTTTGACGCTATGGGATAATATTTTACCTATTCCGATTTTCAAATTGAGCTATATCAATGGTATACTTATTGAAAAGTTCGTTTTATTTTATGCAGTAGTTTTAGCATAAACGTGGAGGCTGATAGGCACAAACAAATTAAAGAATCTTTATTTTGATTCCTTTTAGTCATCACTGACTGATGTCTAGTCTGATAAATATTTTCATGTTTTTTTTATACGAAGATACGGATAATTAATTCATAATTTTATTAATTACTAACTATCTCAAGCGATTCCACTCGCGTATAGTTATGGTTTTATTTTCTGTTTTTTTTCGAATACTCACATTTTTTAAATTGTTTTTAAACGAACGTTTGGTTCTTCAAAAAAAAAAACTGGTATATATTTCGGCTTCATAGAAACGCAATGTGTCATTATTTTGGATGAACTTAACTATATCTAATTAAAATAATTTAAAAAATGTTTTTACTGGTGCGACGAATTGCGCTGATTGGAAAATTTTGTTTCACAATAATGACACACTCAAAAGGATAGAAAACAGAGAGGACTCACCTGTAGTACTTCAATTTCCTTCGAGTTGCCACCACTGGTCTCCTACGCGTTTTGTTATGTGTAGCGGCGCGGGCGCGGAGTTTGAGTAGTCCGTTGCGATTTGCGGGCGGATCGGTACTAACAGATGAGAGGGTAGGGAGGCGCAACATGGAAAAGTTATAGGCAATGATGACAACCAGGATGGAATATGTGTCGTCATTGTAACACAAAACACCAACCAAATTACGGCGCAACCATTACAATTTTTTTTTTTAAATGAATACTAATAGTTTCATTTAACTAAATGGATCTTATTTACTAACTAAATGAAAAAAATATAAGTAAACAAATGTCAACTCCTGAATGACTTATCAAGTTAACACTTAATCTATTTTGCTACGCCAAATTTGAAGAACAACTATAAAACCATAAAGTAGTTTTTTGTAATGCACCTTGGACGAACTAACCAAATATAAGTCGAAACAGACAGAGAAATATATGAAGTTATTAACAAATTCTCCTTAAATTAAATTTTAAATAATAACGAAGTAAATATACGCATAATTTACAATTCATGTTAGATTTTAAAGAAATAGTCTAGTTATTATACTAATAGTCAATTTAGGCCAGTCGCTATTGAACATCTTAGCAGTATTTGATTGAAACAATACGTTTTTTCAATTCGTGTGTAATCTAAATGTTCATAATCGATTTCATCTGACCTTCAACGCCTCACGGAACTTGGTCGACATCAAACTGAACAGGATGGGGTTTATCGCCGTGCTGATCCAACTGTTAACGATGGTCGCGTTCGATAGTATTCCCCAATACTAAAAATTAAAAAAAAGAAACTAAAACAGAACTGGCCAAACTCGTGCCAAACTTGCACACCTAAGGTTCTGTACAACCATCAATAATATGTACGTTACAAGTATGTAATTATAATAACTTTATAAAAATAAAGAAATAGCTCAGTTTGGGTTCTTTAGCGCAAGCTCGACAATATGTGCGAGTCGAGCTTACGCTGAAGATTCATCAATTTTAATTATTTCATTGTTTTCATCTGTTTTTATTTGTTGTTTCTTTTTATAAAATGCACTTAATCACTCTAACTTGGTCGTTTATACGTTATAAACGGTTTTTAAATTAGAACAAAAAAGAAAAAATGAAGGTGTATGCTTACCAAGATGTAAACTTAATAAAACCCTAAAATTGACTTTTTAAATTTGATTACATTGATTTAAACTGGTATAACAACATCATTTATAATTATCTACAGAGTCAATGATAACGTCAGTGAAAAACATTTGAACACGTAAATAAAAAAAAACAATAATAATTTATTTACCAAAACAACACTTACTTCTTCCAGTTTCATCAATTGCTCTAGGTCCATCGTGAAGACGAGCACGCGTATCGAAAAGAACGGAATCCAACACACGAGGAAGGACAGCGTTATCGCAACTAGAAATATAAAGAAGCAGACTAAAGTGCCATTTATCGACAGAAAAATTTATAGACTTGCTCTATTCAAACAGAAATATATTTGCAATTGCATTATTAATAATAAACCATTTTATTAGTTACATGGAATGCCTAAATATAATTGAATATAGAAAAATTAAAAAATTTCAGTTAGGCTAAAGTAAAGAACTTCTCTTCCGTCATAAGGTTAATACGTGTTTTAGAAATTGTAAGGGTTAACCCTATATATAAACAAAAATAATTTTAATTATATACGTATACATATATACATATACATATATATATATACTATAAACTTGATTCTAGATATGCAATTTATGTAAAATTAAACCAGTCAGGAAAACTAAATATAATAGAGACAAATTTCAGGTTTATTCAAAATGGTAACTTAAAAAGTAATAATCATTATTGAAACTAAAGTCTGTCATATTACGATCATATAAAGACTACTTATTTAAATTTTTCCTATGCTAAGTAATTAAAGGGAGAAGATTTATAGAATCATTTCAATACCGGAATTAGTTCATCTAATTTCCAATTCTAACGCTGAGTTCTATCGATTTTTGCTTGAATTAAATTTGAATACTTCAATTTTTTTGTATTCTACAAGAAAGATGAAGAGATAAAAGACATATCTATGAATCGCGAAATTATGAAACAGTGTACTAGTGAATATTAATGAAAATAAAGCTTGAAATCTTAATTCCACAGTTTACCATTTTAAGCGTTTAATTATGGTTATACATTAAGTCCATACATAAGAATAAAAGTGATTCAACAATGTGATAGACTATTTTATTAGGACGTATCATACAAACAATCTCTGCATACTAAAGTTTCCCAAACACATGAATTGTTATTTTTGACAATATTGTAAACACATCATAAACACGTACCTATCAGCTTGTTCACTTTACGCCTGTTGTTCGGGTAATTAAAAGCTACGTCTCGTGATCTATTCTTGCTGCTATTCACCTTCGAGACAATCATCAAGTGCACGGCGGTCATGACCACAGTCGGTAGGATGAAAGTTAACAGGGCCAGGATGCCGTTTACGATACGAGCCCGGTCAGTGGGTATGGTGAAGCAGGTGTTTAAATTTTCCGTAGTCACCAAATCTACGTTGGCTATTTCGGACAGGGCTTCTACCACGGCGACAGCCCACAGCACTGTCATGATTTTCAGCATCCTCTTCCATATAGGCTTCGAGGTCACGGCTAAAGGATGCCATACGGCTATGTATCGTTCTATGGCCAGAGCAGTCATGGTCAAAGTGCTATTGTTCCATAGGATACCGACGAAGAAGTAATGTAGTTTGCATTCGATAGAGCTAGACCTGTTATAAGTACGCCAGCTAAAAAAGTGATAATACAACTCTACGGGGATGCCGAAAGTGGCTATTAGATCAGATACAGCTAAATTCAGAAGGTAGTAATTAGTTATGGTGTGCATTGTCTTGTCGGATAATATAACTATGCATGTTACGGTGTTGACTATTAAGCTGACAACGAAAATTATAGGTAACGACACACCTATTATTATGTCTACAGTGTGCATATCCCTTTTCATGGTGTTATCGAGAAATGTCTTCCACAGCGCCATACCGGTGTTCTCTTCCATATTGTTCATCTTTTCCGTGCTCTGGGTGAATTATTGTATTAAGCACTTACTATTTATTAGGTCTACAAAGGGATGTCCTGTTTTATCATTTGCTCTTTCTGGATGGGCATCCAGAATAACACTGAAATTATCATCATTAACCTTGTGGACCGTCGCTACGATCATGTTTACCGTCCGCTGTGTACGTCAATTAAATTAATTGTCCCCTCCATTCCCGTAATAGGAAAAAGTTTCCGATACATCGCTGACGCTGATATTACGCAATGGATTATATCGATATTGCTCCACCTTTTAGGAAATGTATATTTACATATTATTACACGAAAATTACTAAGTCATTGTCAATTTTTTTTTTAATTATACTCTTATACTGGATATTTAACAGAAAAGTGTAACTACATTACCCATTGCCGATTTCTATATAAATATCTTAGGTGTTTAAACATAGACCGACAAATTGAAATTTCGTGAATGTTGTTTTATCTTTAATATTTACACTTATATCAGACAATCATTCTCAATTGAATGAAGTGAGTATTTTCCCACCATCACGTGAGATTTTTTTGTAGCTTGAGAAGATATTTTTGTTTTGTAAAATGAAACTCATTTAAAATTATTATTTATTGTATTCAATAAAAAACATTTTACGACACACACACTGTGCATTTTAATAAAATCATACCGACCTTAGCTCTTAGAAACAATCTGTTTTTTTGGTTTTGAAACTATTTATTGTAGGTTTCGTATTGAATACCAGTAATATTGACCTTCCACTCACGTCGACAGCATTTTTCCGTCATTTCTCTACCCTGATGGAAACTTTTTCCTTGTTTTTCATTATCGCTTCTAAGATTTACAGGAAAATTCTCAATGTTAACGAAAAAAATTAGTATTAATGCTTATAATAATATGGTGGCCTAACTGCTCGAATTTGACAATGATTTTATAGTCTATGTCCAATGAGTACGCTATATTTCTTTTCTACACAATTAATGCACATCTTATTTGAATCCCGTAATTTATCTTAGTTTTTAAGATTTAATAAATGTAATAAACGCTTTTTAAAAAAATTTATTCGATTTTTTCCGAAAATATTACAAAATAAATCTAGACTATTAATAATCATATTTGCGAAGTACTTCAAAACGAATACGAATACTGTTTTGTTGTATACATAAAATCATACTGCTTGACTAGCAAAATAATGCTGGAAACCTTGAACTCGATTCAATATTATTTATTTGAAAATATTTTCCGCAATGCAATATAATAACTAAATAGCAGATACTATCAAATGTGTTACTGCTACATAAAAGTCGTTTCAGAGTACCTGTAGCAAAATTTTTTACTTCCGAAATTTTTTAAACACAAAAACTTTGGACAATATTACTTGAAATTCAAAAATTTATTTTGCACAAAATTTTCGACATCACAGAAAAAAATTAAGTTCATATTCGCATTCTAAGACATAGAACAACGAAAAGCATGTCGGTCTGATAATCCAAACATTATTCTAATGCATACTTAATTATAATTGTAAAAGAAATCGTATGAATGTTAATCTTTCTTGCTTACAGTGTTTGTTTATTAACTAAATATCGATTTCACTGTTCTTCTTATTTAAAATTTAATGAACTGTAGATTTCTTACGTGTTTCTGAATCAGAAAAAACTGATTTGAATCCACCATCGATTAATTGACAAAATAAATTTTTATTAAAGTCAAATTACTTACTTACCTCAGAAAACTTGTTAAGCTGTTGCCTTTGACCATTAGCACTGCATTGGTGGTATCATTTGTTAGCAGCCCAAATACGCACTGAACCAGCGTGGAAAGGTTAAGTTCTAAGATTCTCAAATTTTAAGTAAAAACTATAGAATAATAATAATATTAATAAAGAAATAAAAACTAATTTAAAAAAATGAGTGTGTTAGCATCGCGGCTGAAACCAAACACGTCAATAATAAAATAAAGAATAGCAGAAAATTTATGAGAAGGACTTGGATGATCATAAATAACAAGACTGGAAAAATTAAGGGCCAAGAAACTGACTTTAAACTTAAATAAAAACCTTGAATAAAGACGTAGAGATCACTAAAGCCTTTGAAAATTTCTTTACTAAAATTCCTGCCTCGACGGTCTTTCAACTCATCTCCCACTCTTGCCGAATGATTACTGAAGGGAAGTATTTCAATCTGTAATATTAATTCAAAATTTTAATAAGTAAGTTCAGAAAAGGTTATCAAAATATTTAAATTTTTGGACATGAAGACGACTGCTGACCTTCATGGTCTTTCTATTATGGATGTAACATCTGTTATAGACTGCATTGATATAGATATAGAGGGCGACGAATCGCACTTAATGTTTATCTTTAATAACTACCCAGATGAAGAGGTCTTTCACGATTTAATCAAAATAATTATTTTATTCAAAGGCGGTAGGTAGCGCATCAAACCTCAATAAATTTAGGCCTACTATACTACCAACACTTAGTAAAATTATAGAAAAATTGATCTTAAATCAGCTGTTAGTACATTTTTACACTAATAAATTAATGTCTAGTAAACGAGTACTAGCAAGTACTAACTAAAATAACACTTCTTCGTTATTCAGCTAAAAGATGATAGCCCGTTTACGACGATATGAATGAGTCTTTAATGTAGAGAAATAGTTAATCGCAAATAAAACACTTCTTAATGGAATTATAAAAAATATATAAACTTCTCAATCCCAAATGTAAGATATAGATCCGTAACTATTTCAATACGTAACGAAGAATTGGAATTTGTTAATGCTACCGCATTCCTGGGAATACTCTCGATAATAGGCTTCAATGGGTCTTTATGTCAGTACGTAGGCAAATAGGCGCAGCTCTGCCGCCTACGCAGTCAAAAAATTCGAAATTTATCCCACATCAAAATTGTTGCATTCGTTTATTTTGGCTATTTGCATAGCCTGATATCGTATGGCATCTTTCTCTGGGGGTAAGCCGCTGATATTCATAGAATTTTTGTGCTGCAGAAGCGGGTCGTTCGCGCGATTTACAACTTCGGACCTCGTATATCTCTTAATAGTAAGTATAAATAAATTGAAATCTTAATTCAGGCTTCCCAATGCGTATGTGAAAATTGATATTTTTAAAAAAAAATGAAATGTTCGAAAAAGATAGTGATCGACAAATTCAGCACCAGAAATAAAAATAATCTGTGTATACATGTTAGCGGACTATGCATAAATTCATTTAGAGGGCTTTGTGTGAGCATGTTTAATATGGTCCTTGTGGATATATAAAATTTCCCTTTATAAAAATTTAAGAGAATTAAACGATCACTCAGTAAAAACCGGTATTAAACAATTTCCGAATATTTAGAAGACAAATATGCATGGGCATAAGCTGCTCGATTTCTTATCAAGCTGTTTGGTTTATTAATAATTTTGTATACATTTTGGCTATGTATCATTAAATTAGAAAGGAGCTACCCTTAAAATTATTGCTCGTTTTTTTAAGAGAAAACTGCTTCCCAAACGAGCAGTAAAGTGTGAATATGTAAAAAAATAATGACGAATTTCAAGTGTTTATTCTATATGTAATGACATAAAGATCTTATGAATTTCACTTTAAATTCTAATTTAAATGCTACGTGCTGATTGTTAGACTATCATTTCTGTTTCTACAAACCTTAATTTTATTCCAAAAATAAGTCATTCAAACTTTATGGTCCTTGTAATAGCCATTTAATAAAAATTCATTACTACTGTAACAAAATGTGACATTATTTGATTATTTACATAAAGCAAAAAAATAAATATTATTTTCGTATCGTATTCTGTTATTGTTTATTTTAATTTTAATTTTTTGCTTCAATTTTTGAAACGATTTTGTTATAAATTAAAAAAAATTTTCGGGCCGTTTCTGTAAACATTAGAATTCTCAACCTTCTGTACAATCCAAGTATGAATGCCAGAACACAATAATGATTATTATTGATTACTATTAAACATATTATTAAACTGAACACCGATCTGTTGAAGTGTTATCGGAGTCAAAGATTATGAAGTAGCTTACTGCTCTTCAAATTGTATGACATCAAGAAGGAAATTGGCAACGATCGCCATCTGAAAAATTTAATATGAAACAAGAACTTCTAAAGAGTTTATACAATATCTTGATTTATTCAATATTCCTATAACCATTCATTTCTAAATTTATTTCCACTCACACGGCCAGTTCTGTAACAGAACAGGAGAATTTGGGATTTTCCTATGGAAATCAAACAACTCAAATC
Source organism: Eumeta japonica (assembly GCA_005406025.1). Classification (NCBI taxonomy): domain Eukaryota; kingdom Metazoa; phylum Arthropoda; class Insecta; order Lepidoptera; family Psychidae; genus Eumeta; species Eumeta japonica. The sequence goes on from BGZK01000001.1 coordinate 16,956, forward strand.
AAAATCGCACATCTATGTGAGTTTTTTGCTGAAAATTTCTAATAAGAAATACTCATAAAATCACTTCTACATATGTCTGTCGCCGTTCAAAATAAGTCCATCACGCTTAAAACGTCTAATGTAAGGGTAACATGATAGTAAATCGTCATTTACGAAACAAATAATTTAATATCAGTCATCAACATGGTCATCTCAATTTTCCGCTTTCGATCATTTCCCTCAATTTGTACTTCTGGATTTTCCCAGATGCGGTCTTGGGAAAGTCTTCCACTACGTAAAGTATTCTGGGAACTTTATATTTTGCCAATCTGCCGCTGCAGAACGCCTTCACGTCGTCTAAATTGATTTTTGCCCCGCCCTGCAATCGTAAAACGGCGCATACTTCTTCGCCAAGACGCTCGTCTGGTACTCCAACAACCTTAATGAGAAAAATACACCATTTAGATAATATTAAACTATTATAAACAGGAAAATATTTTATTTGTTTAAGAAAGCAATCGATTTTTAAATACAAGGGGCGTTTACTATAAAATGGGAACGAAGTGCAAAATTCTTGGTACCAAAAAAAAGTAAATACTAGCGGGTGAATTTAGAATATTGATTAGATTTTTAAATAGAAAATTATTTGAATACCTTTTTTTTTATGGGAATCTTTTGTTTACAGTATGTTGCAGCGTGTTGTTGAAAATGGAAAATTTTGAATTGCGCGCAGTTATTAAGTATCAGCGTTTGAAAAATTTCATTATAGAACAAGTTAATCAAAACTTACAGAATACTTTAAAAGTATATGCTCCACTGTATTCTACAGTTATCCGTTAGTGAACTGAATTTAAACGTGAAAGAACAATCACCAAAAATGACCCTCGCTCAGTTCGCTCAACAATGATACAGTGACCGAAGAAATGGTAAAAAAGTAAAAATATTTTAGCAAGTCATTGTGTAACGATTCGTTTTATAAACGAAGAAACAAAGATTTCGACAGATAGTTTGCGCAATGTTTTACAGAAACTTTTATGGATGAAAAAAGTACCGTGCGCTGGATCCCCAAAGTGCTTACCTATGCAGAAAATCAAACTAGGCTGAGCATTTCTCGAGATTTTTTGGAACCGTTACAACGAGATCCCAAAAGCTTTTAACTCTATTTACAACCATGAATGAAACATGGCTTCATTATTACGATGCAGAAACAAAATTACTGTCTATGTCTATGACTATCATCTCCAACTTCCAAGAAATTTAAGGCAGTCGTTCCGCCAGAAAGATTCTCGGCTACCTTTCCTTGGATAGTAAAGGCATGGTCATGATGTAATATCTTGATTGTAAAACTTGTGTTACGAACTCTTTGTATACAGAACAAATAAAAGAATTACATAACGAAATTCGAAAGAAACGGCGAGGTAAACTAGCAAAAATTGTTTTGTTCCATTAAGATAATGCCTCGACCTATGGGTCGAGGCATTATCATTAACGGCTGCTCTATAGAGCAGCCGTTGCTATGGCTGCTAGTCAAGATGCTTGCTTCGAAATACATAAGCATCCGCCATATTGACCCGACATTGGCCCTAGTGATTTCCAAGAGATCCAATTTTCAAGATGGAAGGAGTATCTAAAAGATTAGATTCGAAGATTTTTAAGCAGTGGTCGCTACAAAACAGCAATTTTCAGATGCTCAGAATGAATAGCTTAATAAGAACGGAATTTTAAGCTTCAAAAAAAATATGTACGAAGTGTATTATGCAAAAAGCTGACTATATCGAAAAACAAAATAATATTTAATAAAAGTTACCGGTAACATACTCATTCTTACTTTCTGTTGAACGTCTTTCGTGCCATCACCAGGACGTTAATTTGAAAATATTTTTTTTCACAATGGTTTTTTGTAGTATAGACATTTTTTAAAAATGTCTGAAAAAGATTATACAATATGAACAAATGCTAAAACACATTGTCTTCTCCACATCCACATGAATTTACATCTTAATCATTAATTAATTATCCGTGATTTGTTTGTGGATATAAATTTTCTAATTCAAGACTATATCAGATTATTTTTTTTCCATAACGGATCGAGGGGGGGGGGGGCAAACGAGTATGCCAACAAATGCTTTACATTATGAGTTGACTTGAAATGACCAACTGAAGGGGACAAGAAGATAGTAATCATTCATTAACTTGATTCGTTTCAACCACTTCTCAGATTTGTAGTCCGTCCTCCGTATCGTCCACTACCGTTCATTATTATATTCAGCGCTTGTATTTAAGACCGAGTTCGAAATCGGGAGTGAAACAAATTAGCATCGAGACTGAGGTCGAGACCAGAATCGAGAACGGAATAGCGATTGGGATCATAACTGAAGGCGTGATCGGCCTATACACAAGGTTCATTGACGGAAGAAATCGCTGGCGGAAGCTAGTTTTCTATCTATAGTTTATTAATTGAAACCATTTCAATGAACCCAAACACGATACCTCTGCTTAAGTTGGGTATCCAGCAATTCCAGGTGATGTTGCAGTTTTAGTTCAAAGCAATGAACTGAGATCATTTAAGTAACAAAATACCAAATTTCATCTCTATCAGATTCGTGGAGGATGTTTATATGCATTTATCAACTATAAAAGAATTAATAATAATCTTCTAACGGTTCAACAGATTTTCTTGAAACATAGTTAAGAACATTCTCGATCAAGCCACCTTTCACACAAAAAATACTAAATCGACATCAGTTTAGTCGTTTAGAAATTACGTTACCACAGACACACACACACACACACACATAAACAAATATATACGTCAAACTTATAACACTCCTCTTTTTACGTCGGGGTTAAAAATTTTCTTATTAATAATAAACTTAAAACCAAAAAAATTAAAAAAATTTTGGACTTCTTTTAATTTTTGAGTAGTTTTAAGTATTGATAATGATGTTATAGTGAAGAGAAAAAAATGCTCTTATTCATGAGACGTATATTATACGACAGTTTTCATTACAATATATGTTTTTCATGAAACTGTAATTTTTTAAACTCTAGTATCTTTACATTTCGAGATCAAACTAGTCTACCTGCTCCCTGAAACCCATTCTAAATGTAATTCAAAAGAGCCGCCGTATAAATGAATAAAGCTAGCAAAATACGCATCAAAAGTTTTAATCACCTGACTTTCCAATATACTGGGATGCTCATTAAGCAGGTCTTCGATTTCCTTGGGGGCTATGTTCTCACCGCCACGCACGACAATGTCCTTCAAGCGCCCAACCACACGGCCGTATCCGTCTTCGCTTAGGGTGAACTGATCGCTGTGAACAATAGTCAAAAAGTTAATACTTACAAATGAAATCTTAAAATTATTCACTAAAAAGTTGCAGTTTATAAACAATGTATTAATGTGATTTGTCTTATTCGATTAGCAATGTATTAATGAAAAAACACAGATAAATCCCTATCGAATGTCTAATTTTTTGATGATGCAACACTACAAAACGTGTCTTATGTGTTATTTAGGAACTTAAAATCATTAACTCTATCTAGTTAGCGCAAAAACTGTTTTCTTGATATGGGATGATGTCAACGTAAACACAAAAGAAAGCATTGTTACATAGTACCCATGCAATTTTTAGAAAATTATTTATTTAAAAATAATCAAATACTATTAAATATTATTGTACCACATACAAAATTTATTTATTTTGATACTATACCCAGTTCTGAGCCATCCGTCAGGATCGATAGTTTGTCTAGTCTTCTCTGGTTCATCCCAGTAGCCCATCATAGTACTGTAACCACGGACCAGCAGTTCGCCAGGCCTACCAAACGGCACCACGGTATTATTCTCGTCTACTACCTGAAAGTATACTTCATTGTAATCACATACGAAAGTTAATACCGTTTTATTGTTATTACTTTGTCTTAAATTAGTTTCGAAAGAGTCATTATTCGTTCTTTTGGGTAAATTCCCAATAATTGACTTACTATGTTTCATATGAGTATACATATAAACCTTTTTGCAGCATTTAGTGCCTTTCTGTAATCTGAAACTTGCAATAACTACAGTTAGCGATGGTTCAGAATATCTATAATAATCTAGGCATAAGATTAAAAAGCCAAGTGTCTAAAATATTAGTTATCATGATAAGGCCTACAAAATTTCACGGAAAATATACGTTTTTAACATACAAAACAAAAAAAAAAACAGATAATAAAACTGGCCAAGAGCATTTCGTGCCAAGCTCATTATAGGGTTCCGAAGTCATTATTACAAATAAATGCACTAGAAATGAAAAAAGTACGTTGGTGCACGAGTACGTTTTACACTTTTTCCATATTTCCTGCACAGAATAGTTATAAGCACTTTAGTCGCCTATAACTAGAAAAAAAGTAGGTATGTCGACTATTAGTATTACACTAGTGTAAACTAAAGTGCATCAGCAAAAGAGCGTATCTTCGTGGCATTTACGTCCTTTTGTGAGTTTTTTGGCAATAATTCAAAAATGAAATATTCGATTATGTTCAATATATTTTTCATTTAAAGGTATTTATTAAGCGTTAACTTTGTGTTTTATTTTTTCATATTTTTTGGACACACGCCTTAAAAATAAGGAGGGGGACATAATTTCTATTACTTTCGCAGCGATTGTTTCTGAAAATATTCACTTAATCAAAAAACTATCGAAATATGTGTCACACGTTGACATTTGCTGAAAAACACTTTTTTCAGCTTCTGCTACATGTATGGAGTGCTCCCCTAGAAATATCTATTTTTGTTATTTAACCACCAAACTAAGTAGCGGTTTATACAAGACACCTACACTATAAATTTCATCAATAGACGTCTTTTAGTTTTTGAATAACATTCCTGTGACATTCGGATGGATATGACGAAAGTATAAGGATTCCTTTTTTGTTATTTTAGCTCGAAATCTTAAAAATGCAGATTTGTATTACAATAACGGGCATTACGAGTCAAATGCGTGCGAGTGAAGTCGCTTATTTTCAGTCTTCACATAATATAGAAACATCTATGTCATACTTAACTAAACCATGTTTGTAAATACTTAAGTTTAATAAGTGTGTAGTATAAATTTCACTATAACAATACCAAACCCAAACCACTTGTTACAATTTACATATTTAACAACATTTTAATCTTCAAAGAAACAGCAAGTGTACAGTCTTTACAATGTTGTCGTATCAAGGAGACATTTTAAACTAGCTTTTCGCCAGCGGCTTCACCTACGTCAAAGTCTTTCCATATAAAAAAATGAAGTAACATGGGATCCTTCTTTTTTTATATAGTCCTGGTCCCAGTACTGTTCTTGATTCCGACCCTGGCCATGCTCTTGATTTTAATCTCGATACGGCACTCGGTTTGAATCCCGCTTTCGTTCTTAGATTCGTCCTCTGCCCTGACTGTTAATTATGCTCCCTATCCCGCTAATTGCTATATCGCTAGCGTTTTCAGTTTGTACGAAACCAGAATACTAATACCAAAATAAAATACAGATACAGAGAGGACTACGCTTAATAAATAGCGTAGCTGTCTATATGTTAAAGAATTTTTATACTATATACAACCTCACTACGCTCTTTAAGGATAAATTTCTTAATAACATCCGATTTAAACAAAACATAGCCTATATTCTCCTGCAAGCCATATCTAGCAGTGAAAACCGCACAAAACTCTGTTCAAGGCTTTCAGAGATGTGGATGTACAAACAGGCAGACAGACAAAAAAAACTTTAAAATCATTGTTTTAGATTGTATTAGCTTTCTCTTATAGTCCCCTCTCCATTTCCCATACATACGTTCAAAGCACAGACATGCCCAGTTCTACTATTTTATTATGTATATAAATATACCCACTGCTTAATTTGGACCCACATCACGTATAATAAAACCCAAAATTGATAAAGAAATACACTCCAAATTCTAGTTTGACATTGCTGCCTAGCATCTTTTAGCTATAGCATGTATTCAACTATCTATTTACCCAGAAATACCTTTAATTCCAAGTGATCGTGTATGTATCCCACTGTCTGCGTGATCTGCTCCTCAGTCTCTCCGGGAAGCGACTGGAACACGGCTGCCGTGGTTTCTGTCATACCGTACAAAGACTGAAAAAGGTGTAACAGAACTAAATAAATATAAAAAAATGAGAGCAGAATGAACATTAATATTGAAAAAAAAAAACAAAATATTTCAGTTATCTAATTACATACTTCATATTATGAATGTAAAGCTAAAATATATTCTACATTTTTAACAAAATTTAATAATAACTTAAAGCGATAATAAAAAAATATTTTTAATACACATTTCGAAATGGAAACTTAACTGAGGAAAACGTGGACGTTAAATCATGTGGTCACAACGTCCTACCAAGATTTTCTCCTATTTTCTCTTTAATAACGTTAACTCATGCTCTTTTTTTTTAGTCTGTTTGTTAGCATGGTTACAACTTATTATACACAACTTATTAGCTCATGACTACAACACAAACGTAAAGACTCCGACATATGCCTATTGATGATATCATCTTATCCCGACTCAAACGCCTCCAACGAGAAATGTTCGTAGAGTCTATGAACCCGAATGTGTTACAGTCAACTCTATCACGGTGAATCATCGTTATTTTAATACACTCTCGCGTTCTGGCTAAAGCACACATTGCGTTTTCGCGTCATTTACGTGGAACACTATTCGGCCCAAAAATTCGCCAAGACCAGGAAAGCAAAGTAAGTAAATATTATTCCGTGTCTATTCCAGGACACGTACCTGTTTCCGTGCACCCGCACTACCTTTCCGCGAGAGCCCAACTGAACTTTTCAGAGTTTCACCCGTACGAGTGACACGCGACCAAGTGTAGCATGATTATACTTGCTTTCTTGGTAAGTGATATTGCCATTGCTTATTTTCGTGAGTAGCGTCAGTAGAAACTTCCACTACTAATCAAACCTTACACAAAGTAATGTGCCATTTTCCAACCACCAGCGTTATTGTCACATTCGCTCGACGCTGACTCGGACCGAAGGAAACATCCCTGGAGAGCTTCACGTCATCGAAATCGCAGTGCCCGCCCCAGCTACTTCTGACAGTTCAGCTGAATCGCTGTCAAACATCATGTGAAGGAACTACGGATATTCCATCCAAATCCACAAAGATATCGACGACTTTGTGATAGTAATACACTAGCAAGACTGTATTGCCACTGCGATCCAAAACAGAGAGAGTATAGCTGCCATCATTTTCACTTAGATTTTAACAATACTTTAGTGTGATTTTAACTATACATTTTAACAATACTTAACAAACGAACTTAAACCGGCGTGCACGCAACATAATGCAAAGCGCTGCATAGATTGCTTCCAATTGGGGCGTAGCACCTCTCTTGCTACTAAAATAATTACCTTTACACGCTTACTTTTTAATATTTTTTTTTGTTAAACAGATAAACAGATTATGTTTGTTTTTTATTGCATTTCTACCTTCACGGATTCAATCCCCAGATGCGTTTTTATGTCTCGAAACAATTGTGGACTGCATGGTGCTCCCGCGGTGAGCGCCACCCTCACCGCCGGCGTCAGCGCCCGCTGGCGGACCGTATTGATCAAGTCCACAAACATAGTTGGCGTGCCGTGGATTACAGTACATCTGGAATTATTGGGAAACTAATTTATGATAGGAAAAATGCGACTAAATGAAGAAATAAAAAGGTATTACGGACTGAATAAGAAACTAAAAATAACAACTATGCCGTTGACTAGTTTCGTGTTTCTTCTGCTTGAGTTAGTCAGCAATGCGAGGTACTTTGGCGACACGGCAAATTTGGCAGTGTCGCTAAAAAAAATGCTTGAGAAGTGGAGAATCATTTCAATCTTCAAAATGAAAGGAAGAATGCAACGCAATAAAAGGATGCGAATGCAGCTTCACGCCATCTTAAGGTGCAGGAACCTAACGGTATATAATGCATAATGTTATAAGAAAAAAAAACAGTGTTAATACGAGGTTAAAACAAAAAATATCTATGAAAATGATGATCAACTATACTTAAGAAGACACGTTTCGTAGTGCAAATATTAAATCTTAAATTGTGTTGCTGGGCCTATCAACTTAGAAGCTAGGTATCACATACCTCGTTCTCTTAGGTGGCAAACTCATATCTAACTCATTGTTTTATGCACTATCTGGGGCGCCCCTATGCCCAACGATTTGAACACGGCACTAATTTTTCTGACTTTATGATCAAAAATACAGTTTACATTTCTTACACAAGTTTCTCATAAAATTGCGTTCACTTTACTGCATGGTTCGTGTCCAGTTGTTTTACTACCCCCCCCTCACCTTAATAGCCCGTTAACAATAGAAATCAAGTAGCTCAAATATTAAAGTTTAGTCCACCTAATTATTGTTAAGTTAATAAAAGAACTATCTTATTAATAGGAAAAAGTGCAACGTTTTCACAAATTACTAAATTTATATTTTTATATTCCGTTCACGCAAATACTTTTAAAGCTATGGATTTTAAAATATGTAAACCGTGTAGCTGTGCACTGACTAAAACAATGTTTATACAGTTATAAAAGCGATGAGTAGTCTGTTTATTTAACTTAAACTTTTTGTTTGTTTCGTTTTGATTTGTTTGTTTAATTTTAATTTAACTTTTTGGTTTTATTAACCGAAAACTACTAAACAGATATCAAATTCAAATTTAATAGGCGTTATATATGGCTAAAACGAATGTTGTAAGGGCAAAAAATCTATTGTATTTTTTAAATGGTAAAAATATTGAATGAACTAACCATAAACAAGAAATAGAAAGTACCTATATCTGTTACCAAAAGTGTACATTTTAAAGGAAATCTCCATTCGTTACAACGGCATCAAGACGAAAATTGAAAACTAGATCCTAATCTCATTTAGATTTTACCTACAAATAGACAATGGTTTATTTTTATATATTAATGAGAATAACAATGTATTTGTTTTAAGTTCAATGTTGCCATGTCTCCTAATACAGCATTTCATTAGATTTGGTTTTTTTGATACGATTATATAAAATTACGTTATTTCACATTTATATCCTCGGATACTATCAGAGTCCTATGTTGCGTACTTAACTCCACTATCAGGTAATGGAAACTAACCTTTCTTTAAAAAGGCTGTCAGCGTTAGCTGCTGAGCTGTAGGTGGCCGCGGGCAGCACCAGCGTCGAGCCGAGTCTTACGGCCGCCATCAACGAGATGATCGTGCCGAACGCGTGAAACAAAGGCACCTGTAAGCGAAACAGGAAAAAATCGTTGAGATTCTACGATTCTGCTAGCTCTCTCGCGCGCAATTGCGACATCACTTTAAATTCCACTCTCATTTTCTATTTCCATTTCGATGTCTACTCAACCCTCGATATCGATCCTGATCCCGATTATTTGTAATAAGTTATTTTACAAGTTTCCTGTGTTAATCCACAAAATGATATATCTAAATGTTATATTACATACAAACCGATCAGCTATTAATACTTAACTGAGTAACGAACGTCCATACATCATTACAAATTATCATATTTATAATTTTATTTTCATATATACAAATTTTCAGAAGATGCAATGTAAACTCATTCATTTTAATTTATTAAAGTTTTCGAATTTTTAACCATTACTATTGACCATTGCGTGCTCAGAGTTAAAGACACACTTTGTGATTTTCGTCTTCCCTCTCCCTTATCTACCTTCTCCTCTCACACCACCTCCCTCCTCAACACCAATCCCTACCAACCGACCATAACGGTTCACTGGTGTGAGCACTACTTTTGTACTCACCTGCACGCAGATAGTATTATGCCCTTCGTGTAGGGTCGTCCTCTTTCCCAATAAGTACGAGTTATTCACAACTCCGAAGTGCGAATCCAACGCAGCTTTCGGTTCGCCTGAAAATAAAATTGACATTTGTAACATAAAACCCTTTGTGATTAATATTAAAGACATTGGAGTTCCCTTACAATAGAGAAGAATTAATTTTTACATATTATAAACCATTTATAATGATAACGTTAGAGAGTAACGTAAGCAAATCCTATTATTGTAATATCTCAAGAGTAAATCAGTCATTCGTAAATTCATTTGTTTTTTTTCTTGCGTGTCTTGTAAGGAAAAACGTACACGCGGAAAAAGTCCTACCAACAATAGAATAAAGTAAGCGAAAAAAATGCTTGTCTTTCGAGTACTTAATTATAATTATAATCAACATCACAAACGAATTAATGTGTATACAAGAAAAATGGATTTAATTCAATGAAATATAGGAATTCGTTAAGATTTTTAGGGTTCCTTATGTCCGAATGAAAAAACGCAACCCATTCACGATCGATCGTATGTCCGTCTGTCACAGCTAAATCACTCCGAATCAAACAGACCGATCAAGTCCAAAAGTTGTTATACATAAGAATTTCTGTGATCGGAAAACGAGTGTGAAACGTAAATTAATATGGTAATGGTCTCAAAATAACGTGATAAATCTCGCAACATTCTAAGTACAAACATATATTTGTTGTAAGAAGTCTGTAGTTTCAAAATAACATGGTAAGTCTTTCAACATTGAGCACACAAACTTAAATTCGCAGTTTTTTTAGTTACCAAGTTACTGCAAACAAAGGGTCAGATTTATTTAAATATGGTAGATAACATATTCATAGTACGAAACTCACTACGCGAGTTTAACGACACATTTTCTGTTTTTACTTTTAAAATCCATTGTTTTTCCATTTTCTTCATAGAATTAATTTAGATATAAATTATCTTAACGGGTATTTTCAAATATTAAACCATTCGTTGTATAAACTGAAATTTTTATATTTGTCTTACAAATATAGCATTTATTAAGAAACATTATTTTCTACTAGGTAGAATTTTTCCTTATATTAGAAACGTATGGCTCAAAAGAACATAATTTATAGAAATTTCGATTTATACATGTACCAGCTCCGCTTATATTACTCGAAAATCATTGCTTATTTTATTCATTCAATCGTCTAGGTTATTAATTTCTCTTGCTGTACTCGTTTACAGCAAGAGATCATCAGCATAGCCTCCATCTATCCACCCGTCTCTAACCCCACTCTCCCACCCATCAGTCCATTCCCCCCTCAATCAGATATCCTTTTCCTACCCAAGAAGTCGGCAACGAACTGGCTAATCCTCTAGAGTTGCGATTGTCCATGTGCAGCCATGACGATTGCACCTGAATTTTGGTGACTTGCATGCTCGTTTGCCCTTCGATTTGCTATAAAAAAAAGCTTGGCAAAATGCTATCTAATATAGAAAATTCGTTATTTGTTCAAATTTCAAATCTGTGGAAATTCTTCATATTTATTTTCTTTCGTCTTTTTTTCACCAAATTACAATAACATTCAAAACGTCCATGCCAAAACGGTAAATTTTACAATAAATTTATTTATATATATTATTATTTATTACTTACTTATATTTAAGTAATTATTATTTGCTACACTTACTATTTAACTAATTTAAACTCTTACCATACTTAAATTTTCATGGCACAATACCCATAGCCACTTTCTATTGACTTTGACGATTAACATTACTAGTGACTAAGTAAAACCTACGATTATTTAATATAAGGTTATAAATTAAACGATAATAACATTATCATACATCTCCCATAACCGAATACCTGTGACGCTCACCGGTTGTACCGGAAGTGAAATGTATTATGCAACCATCTTCCGGCTTAACTTGCGCACTGTAAGTCGACGCTTGACTCTTGGATTTATTCATATAACCTTTGATAAGACTGTCCAAGGAAAACATTCCTCTGAAAATAAAACAAATGGTTAATACCTTTAATAGCTTTATACCTGCTCGTCGGTTCCTAATGCTTAGAATTAGGGTTTTGTGACTGGCGAGTTGAAGGTTGCTAACGACGGTCGTCACCGATAACATGATAACATCGAAACCCGATGACATAACTTGTCCTTCGGAACACAGGGCGAATTTGACTAAAAATACAGTACAACGCACGAAACTCTGCCACTCTGAATTGCCTACGAATGATGCAATGCGCAGATTCAGCGCTTCCCGACCCTTACTCCTTCCCCCCCCGTGTTCCGATTCTACGCCACTGCGACGCTTTCGTAACTAACTTCACACTGACAGAGTTTCTTACGTCGTACGGTACATGAGGTTAGAGCGCCTCTGGTGAGGATCGTACCTGATAACTTTTAATCGCATACGATACTTTTAACCATTGAACCATCACGGCCCCACAGACCACTGTCGGAGGCTAGGATAGACGGTATTTATTTACCTTACATACCTAAACCAAAGCTACATATAATTATAAAAGCTAATTAAAAACAATTATTTATAACCGTTTTACACGTAGCTGGATTTTATTATAAAAAAATTATATTAGACAAAACTTACGGTAATTCCTTACTCCCACAAGTTATCACAACTTTGAGATCGGGAAATGTTGCTGAACTTAGGTGTCCTGGTTTTGAGTCCTTAATTTCAGGTATTACAGTGTTTAGAACTTTGTAGTAGTCCCTACCGAGCACTTCTTCTCCTATGAGTAAAGCTTTTAAGCCCACTTTCTTGATACAAAAAACTAAGCTCTGGTTTCTCATAGACTGGATTAATTGCTACCTAAAAATATATAAATCTGGTGTTTTATTCTATAATGATAATTCGATATATCTTGATTTACGAATTTTTCTTTTCATCTTTTTTATTGAATATATCAAAAATAATATTTTGTATCTAATAAAAAATATTCTATTTAGTAATGTTTAAATACATATTGGGCATCGTTATAAATCGTCAAAGCTGCTCACTATGAAGCGTGGTTTCGTAGTAGCTCCAGATACACCAACTAGCCGAACAAAAATGAAGACTTTCTAAGGTTTTTATGCTATATCTAAAATATATACGTACATCAATGAGCGTTATTATAAATATTGTAAATATAGTTGATAAAATTTAAATTAAAATTCATTATGCATCAATATTTATAAATTTGGTATATTATTTAACTTAATTTACCATAGACGTGTAAAGTTATACTAGTCTCAAATCGTAATATTTGCATTTAACTCACAGCTAATTTCACGATGTCATTTTTGTGAGACAGTTTACGCGTGTACTAAAATTTCACACTTATTTTTACGCTAACCCGCCCCAAGAAGTACAACTTTAAAAATTAATTATTATTCAATCTAATATGATGAACATATGCAGTCAGACAAATAAATATTTGCAGTTTGACTCGACTTGCAACTTATCAAAAAATAGCAAAAACTTGGGAATTCTGAAAAAAAATATACAAAAACTAAATGTGTGCTTATGTACCCACGCGAAAAGTTATAGCTCTAGCTCTTTGACGAAATCAAAAACGATGCTTTTAGTAGATTAAAAATTATTTACTCCAATCAAGGATTTATCTGATGTATGCTATTTTCTGTGTTATTAAACGTATAATTTTCCTCATAGATAAATAATACTCATTAAATATGGCCTTAAATTTTGATATACAATATTTAAATAATTAAAATATATATACACTACCATGTTAATAAAGTTTTATAAATATGAGTTAACAGGTTTCCATATTAGTCCTTAGAAATATTTTTTTATGAATACCTGCATAAACATGTATTTTTACGGTAATGTGATTTAACATTAGTAATATTCGTTGACACACAGATGTTTTTTCTTCCAATGCTTTTATGTTGTTTTAGTTATAAGTTAACAGATGTTGCGGACCAAAAATAAATTGTGTTACATCCGTAACAACTTAAATTACATTGTGACCTGTTTTTGGAAAAAATCCTTCAAAAGAAGATAACTTCAAAAACGATTTTTAAAACCAAATTTATTCTTGTTCATGATTAAGAAAATTAAGGATATAAATTAACAAAAGGAATCTTTTTAAATACTAAATGTCTTACAAGAAACTATTAAGATAATGATTTGCATTTATTAATTATAATTAATTGTATTTGCAATTCATGACTTTCCTACTATGCACGTTTGTTGCTGCATAAGAACGCGGCTCAATGTCCACCAAATGATTGGACCAGCTATTGGAACAGCTAAAACTGCTAGTGGAACAGCTAAAACAGCTATTAATGCAATTTACAAATCGAAACTGAAATATCCCCGAAACGTGGCTAAGGAAGTTTCTCATTTCTACACTCAAAAGCTTTACACAAGTTTTTATACTAAAAAAATCATGTGCTTCGTTTTATTAACTGCCTTATATTCTTGTAAAAAAAAAACTTTAAATGAAATTTATCGACTTGTAAAAAGGAGTAAGAAGATCTCAAAGGGGATATCCCTCACCGGTATGAGGCCGACCCTGGCGGAGGCGGCCAACACCACGAGCCACTCGGCGCAGCTGTGCGCCCACACGCCGAGCCGCGAGCCGCGCGCCAGCCCCGCCTCACGCAGGGCGCAGCCCAGCGCGTCCGCCTGCCAACAAACGGCGCTCCTTGAGGATACGTTGCCTAAGCGAAAAAAACGTACACTTCTCTTTAGAAAACCGGCCAAGATAGTAGTTAGACACCGGTATCCAGGGTTCCGTACCAACGAACTAACGATAAAAAATTTCAAACTCATAAGTTTAAGTGAAAGAGGTGTGAATATCAAAAACTGGCCAAGTGCGAGTCGGACTCGCAGCTAGCCAAAATAACAGTAAATGAAAAACAAGAATAAAAATCAAGATCGATCAAGAAGAAAAAAAACTCGTGTTGAGGTCTTCCTTTTAATTTTTAAATTTATTTTAATTATAATATTTGTTGTAAATAGTTCCCACAATAATACACATTTTGTGAATGTTTCAAGTCTGTACTTATTACTGTTCAAAAAGTATATCGTACAGCAGAGTCAAATAACTTCTAGTCGTATATCACAAATACACTTTTATGAGGCGCAAAAAAGCACATCTCTTGTGTGGGGACCATTTAATTCTTAATTCTATTTTATTTTTACTAATTATAATAGCGACAACAGAAAAACACGCTATGTTTAACTGTCTGCCTATTACGATTCATTAGATACAGCTTGTTGACAGATAAACAGATGGACAACGGAAACTTAGTAATAGGATATCGTTGAAACTCTTTGGCTACGGAACCCTAAAAATTGTATTTACAATACTTACTAAAATTCACACGCATGCTTACATGAACTGCCGATTGAATTGCTCTCCTGCTATTTAAAACGGAAAATTCTAAAGACTTTTAAACGGACTTTCTACAAAATAATTTTCTATTGATGCCATAGTTTTTCAGATTTTCAAAACACGTAGTTGAAGATTTAGGTAAGACAACAGAAAATTAACGACTCAAGATACTAATAAAGCGCAAAACATACATCTGAACAAGAAAAAAACTCAACAGCAGTATAACACTCGGACGGAAGAAAAAGAGTTAATATGAATAGAACTTTTATAAAATATAAAACACAGATCGCCAATTCAAATTTACTCCAAAGTCGTTCACCTGTAGCAGAAGCTCCCCATAGGTGATCTTCTTCTGCTGGTGCAGGGAGTGCACGGCGGGCCGGGCCGGCCAGCGGTCAGCGGCTTCTTGGAACGCGTCCCCAGCTGTCAAGTAACGCAACGGCTCGGCACCGGGACAGTGGAGGTAGCTGGCCGAAGGAGACGCGTGACGGAATCGCATACAGCTTCTGTAGCAACTGTACGAAATGACTTATAAGCCGACCGAATTGAGCAGGTAATACGAAATATTAACAAAGTCGATGTGTCGCAAGTGACACGCGGGAACTAGCATTCGGGACTGAAGTGAAACGAGATCGAAACAACAGAAAGAGGTGATAAAATTTTGAAGAAAGTGGTTTTAATAAATATCTCAAATAAACATCTGTTAGAGGTCATCACATTATTCCGAGGTGATGACTAATTTTGTCCGATCACTAAAGTATCCAGCCATCCGAGCTGCGAGCGGCGTATTTCGAATTTACCGTGGGTATGTGATATCTCACGGAAAAAGTTATTTAAATTTTCTTCCGACAAAGAAATGTTGGACTAGAGAAAAAGTTTATTCGTATTTCATATACAAATTGAAGATTTATCAAAATACTTTACTTACATCTAATATAATATTTATACACAGCATTTTGTTCAACTAAATGGCATTTTGTAGATAGTGACATAATTCCTTTTCTGTAGAAATTTTGGAACTTCTGATCGAAAAACTGTGACAAGTAGTTTTGACAATCCTCACTTGATGTTAATCTAACACTACCTAAAAAATTCTGAAGAGATCGAAACAGGTGAAAATCTGAGGGTGCAAGGTTGAGGACTATATGGTGGAAGTATTAACATTTCCCAACCAAGCTCTCTCCATATTTGCTGAGTGGCTAAAGATGTGTGATCTGTCGTTGTCGTGGTGAAAAACCACACTTTCTGTTGAACAATTCTGCTCATTCTTTCTCTATTGCTTGAGTCTCATCAGCTGTTGCCAGTAGAGATCCGAGTTGATGGTTTTGCTCGGCAGTAAAAATTCACAATGAATCAAGCCCTTCCAATCCCACCATACACATAGCACTATATTATTGCGAGTTAATCCGGGTTTCGTTATAATCTGTGGAGCTTGCTTGCCTTTGACTAAGATCTCTTTCGGATGATCTCGTCGTAGGTAATTCAATTTTCATCACCATTGATCAATCTTTTCAAAAACGGTTCGGTTTCATTGTGTCATTGGAGAATCACAAACATTAGGTTTCTTTCTGTGAGCTCGTGTGAGATCCAACTATCGAGTTTTTTGTATAACTAATTCTATTGAAATGGGAGTTTACCGGACTGAAAACGGTTGAACCGGTTTTGTACTACTCTTACCAACACTACATTAGGTCCATAACCAGAACAAATTTTTTTCCCGACTTGTGTCACATTTTTCCCTTTTTTGTAATAAAACTTTAAAATTTATCGAATTTCTACATTAGATTCGCTCATTTTGATAGACAGAAAAACAATAGAAAAATGGCAGAACACCGTTTTCTTATTTCTAATTTTCTTTTTTTTTTAATGTCATCTATTTAATGGTATCAAAATATCAAAATTACACACAGTACGACCAAAGAGATTTTACTTCAACTTTTTACTCATAAAACACGAAAAAACTTTTTCTCCGACCTTCAAATTCCTATACATAATATGCAAAATGAACCTGCAATCCCCACTCACGTTAATAATGTCGATTTGTTGTAGACAACTTTATGTTAAGCCTACCATACAATACCCTGGGCCTATATCCACACAACATGCCGACTTCAATATGTCACGACCACCGTTATTAATTGATGTTAATTCCGATAGGGTATTACCATTTTTTACAATGGCTTTTACTTAACAAGCTTCAAACAACATTAAATTATTTTTGACTATACAAAACTAGTAATCTTCAAATCGATCTCGGTGAAACACGACATCTTCCGACTCTCAAGACAGTGAATAAACGCACCTAGATCATAATCGAAACAGGGATCGATAATGTAATAGAATGCCGATACGACGACAAACGAACAACGACCGCTTAACAATTCAAATACATTCAAATGGTACGAGTAATGGAACAAGCTGTGCACTGACGCATAAAAACATGCCGCAGAGGTCTATCCGATTAAAAATACACGTCGTTTTGTTTGATATGTCTGACCGTCATTGCAATTTCCTTACGCGATGCATTTTTATGCATTTTTTTTTTTACAAATAACCACCTCGCACTTCTGTTGAATGCCCGAAAGCCACTGACGCGAAGCAATGTATCACAAAACATATTTATCAGTAAGACGCCCGACCGCACGACTCGATGCCAGCGCGACACTGCCGCGATAATACTCTTTATCGGACCGGTTGGTCCGTACATCTTATTTGCACGCTTTACAATACGTAATAATACAAAGATTATACAGTATTTATCTGATATTAAATTATCTTTGCACCCGACCACGGCGCAGCGAAGAAAGTGTTGTTAATTAATTTAACACTCGAGTCTATAGATGACAGTAACTTGAAAATTTATTTAAAAAAAAAATCGTCCAAGAGCACGTCCGACCTTGGACAGCGTAGGGTTCAGTAGGCGTTACTACAAAGAAATACACTACAGATGAAAAAACCACGTGGTTACATTTTTTTTCATATTTCCATTACAGAGTAAGTTTAAGCACTTTAGTCGCCTATACACTATATAAACAAGTAGGCACGTCGACTAGAGGGGACACTCTCCTCTTACGAAAATTGCCAATTTAAAGTTGAATTGAATATATCACTACCAGACAGTTGCATAGAAAAATAGTATCTACAAATCTACAATATTTTGTAAAGGCCTATGTAACAATACCCCACACTAAGGGAAAGGTTAGACGAGAAAAACGCAGTGAAAAAAGATTACTACTTTAATGTATTTCCCTAAGTATATAATTGTGTATTAAATCTTAACTGCGTTAAAACACTTGCTACAGTCTCAAAATGTAAAAATACGATGTGAAGAAATGCATCTGCAAAAGAACGTACCTTCATGACACTTGCGTTCTTTTGTTGAGAAGGGCAGTTTTTAGGCAAAAATAGTATATTCGATCATATTGAAGCTTCCACAAAGCCTCACATGTACAATTTGTTTCATATTTTATTCGACTTCCGTCCCGAGAGAGTAACCCCCCACAAAGCCACAATATTTATTATTGTTATTTAACAACCGAACTAAGTAGCGGCTTATACAAGACACCTATAATGCAAACTTCATCAATATATATCTAGTGGTTTTTGAGTAAACTATCTACTATGACATACGTACAGACGAAATGATAAGGGTTCCGTTTTTGCCGCTTTGTCTGCGGAATCCTATAAACCAGACATGCAAATGTATGCTTGTAAACTTAATAATGAGATATTTACCATGTTATTTTAAGACTATACATACATTGTCCAGTAATATATACATAAAAAATATTTTCTGTATTTTTTTAAGCAGATTGGCTGTGACAGACAGACATACAAGTGATCCTATAGGGGTCTCCTAGACGTAGTGTCCCTGATTAGATTTATCAAACAAATAACTAATATGACAGCCGTGACATAAAATATAAACGTGACTAAAATCAAAAATAAAATAATTATAATAATAGTTGCTACAATAAAATATATAGTAAAATTTTAATTTTATAACATTAGGTAGGTATACTACATTTATGTTTGTTGTTGTAGAGGTAAAGTAATATTGTTTTCATTCGTACTTTCGTAACTAGTAATAAACTGCGAGTACGTGTTAATTATAATAGAACTTGTCATTGTATTAAAAATTGGTCTAGCACTCTAGTGACATATTATGGGTTGGCAATATACATTCAACCATTAAACTATACAATAATTTATGACCTACGTAATTAGATATTTTTATGCCTAAAAGTCATATGTACATTTGAGACGCAGATCTTCGAGTAGTCACAATCATTTTTGTATACATCTTCATATTATTTTATGACGTTGGCAGTAACTAATTGTTCTGCTTCATACATACACTTTTATCTATTTTTCTATTTTCCTTATTAACAGTTATGTAATATTGGTAGATATATAAGCAAAATTGTAAAGGTTTTATAACAAAGCTGCAAGTGTACAAACTTTTTTTAAGATATATGTTGTAATGCATTAATATATTCAAATTATTGCATTAATATAGCGTGATTATCTTATCTGAAATATTGCTAGATAGTACAGTATAATATATGTGAGATGTTTATGGGTTCACGATATTGAATATACTTCGGCGGGGAGCGGAACGGGAGGCGTATCGGTGGCCATGTGCTGGTGGCCATGGTGGCAATGTGATCTGCCAATTAGCCTGCTCTGGCCCGCCTCAGGTATTGCTTCGTTGACTGTATCTTTTTTGGGTTGCGCACACGCAGTTATGGTTACATTATTAATGCTACATTTATTCTATCGAATTTAAATTCGGATGTCAAAGCTTCTCGTTTTAATTGTCTAACATACTTTCAGAAGCTGTCAACTTTATTACCATAGACGAAGACTACAACTTCCCAACTTTCGAATAATTTGATTGTGGAAGTTATTTTGAGCCTATAAGTTGTGATACGAACTGTATGTACGTCCAATTAGCATTTGATTGGCTTTTGTTTATTTAATGAACTGTCTACCATTTGATGGATTTAAAAATCGACATGGTGTTTGATTGAATAGTGCATTACTTTATATACCCCCGTTTGCGTAATATTATTGTTGAAAAACATGATGCAAACACGCTCAAAGATAAAAAGAGAAGCAAGCTGAGAGTATTTCTAATGACTTCTGTATGGCATTTGACTGAGTAGATAACAGGATAATTTTCGAGAAGCTTGTCTTCAATGGCATTCACGAAAATTTATAGCGCTGAAGTCCAATCCTACAGACCTACCTGAATACACAAGGTCCTTGTCAAAGGTTGGTGATAATGAATCAAATTTTGTTGCTGACAGTTCTGGAGTCGGCGAAAACTCAATTTCAAATCCTTACTTAAAATGCTTAACGTTTTTATTAATGATATCCGTTACTTTCTCAAATTTTGTAATTTCTCTCTATGTAGACGACATAAAAAAAAATTAAGTACCTCAATTTTTTTCACACAATAAAAGGCCACATAGCACTACGGAATTCAACAAGACTTGGACTGCTTAAAAAACAAATTATGTAACAATTTAAAGAATTGTAAACAACTTACTTTTACAACAAAACGGACTGTCAACTATCATTATTATTGTTTGTGTAGCGTTGATAATGATGTCGTTGAATCCATTAGAGATCTCAGAGCGATCCTTGAAAAAACTACACTTTCACACACATATGCATAATATAATCAATAATCCCTTTAGAACGTGTGGATCTGTGCTTAGTACGACTGTGAAGTGTCTTTGAAAGATATATATAGGAACAGTGATTACAGAGAGCGGTGTGGTTTGAAGGAATTGTAGACACTAGAGTAGAAAAAGATACGTTGCAGTGGTTTGACCAACTAGAAAGTATGAATTAAAGTAGACTGACGAAACAAATCTATAGAGCGGTAATGATGGCCCTAGAAAATTCTACGTAGATCAAATTGGTAATAATGATAAAGTCGCCATACTTTAAGCATCCGAAACCTACGAACTTTCATTAAAGATTGATGGATATCAGTGTAATAAGAAATACATGCAAGGTTCGTAGCATGTGAAAATTTGATATCTCTGCCAATCCTTCTGAGAAATAGGCGTGAGCTCGTAATAGTAACAAATAACGTATATATTTATTTTTCATTCTTGTTCAAAATTTACCCAATTCTCAACATTTCTATACCTTTCTAAATCTTTAATCCGCTCTCATTTGTTGTATGCCGTGTCCGTATAGAAACTCTATTGCGAAATACATAGATGCACCTGAATTTGTACAAAACAAAATACATTGCATGCATTTCAAATGTTTAGGTAGCCGCCTGCCATACGGTTGTCTTTTAAATATGACCTAGTCAAACTAACATCCAGACGTCAACAGCTTGAAACATTAATGTTTCATGATTTATATCAATAAATATAGTTGTATCTCACTTAACAACTAACTGAGTTGCAAAGTTCCTCACAGCAAACATTCTAGTAAAGCACACCCGCTATTTGTAACCACTTCATATCATACTAGTTGTATTAAAATATACATCATATAAATCAAATGAACTAGTTTAATTTAAAATCATCTTATTGCTAATTGAGTTATTTAAGATGAGCCTGATCAAAGCACACAAAAATAAAAAGGACAATGAAAAATAAATAAATTTATGATTATACCACTTGAGAAATAAATTATTTAATCTATTGACCATCTAAAAATCACATACGAGTATGAGCATAGATCCATTCTAACAGTGGTAGTGTTAGACAGCCGTTTAAATAAGTCTGTCTCTGTGTTAATGAATATTTTTTTTATCAATCTTTTGAACGTCATTTGCAAATAAATATTTGTTAATGCAATTTGATCAAATAATGTGATAAACAGCAAAAAACATAGTTCAGAATCAGATATCAAAATTATTCTCTCTATCTGCGTAAAAATGGGCATACATTCCTTTAAAGCAATGGATAAGATAAAAAAAATCTTACAGGTTAAACTGCTTTTTGAATCTGTTGTACATAGTTTTTTTTTTTTCCAGGTAGAATTTAAGAACTGGTTCATAATTTTAAAAAGATCCTTAAGAAATAGCGGATTTTTTAATAGCTGTACTTTTATACAGATTAGTTCAAGATAGTTCAAGAACTAGCAATAAACTTTGAAACTTTTCCTAGCCTCGAATCTCATAGACCTAACCTGCATCAACCAGGTTTACCACTGGACCAATAATCGTTTTTGATTTTTGTAAAAAGTTAAGATTCGCTAATAATTCGCTCTATTACAAAATTTTGTATTTCTTAAATTCTGATATAAAATCGCTCATAGAATTAATTGATGACATTGCCTTAACAGCATTTTGTACGTTGTCTGAATCTTTATCTTTGGATAGAAATCCAAAAATTTTTTGTCCGAAGCAACTATATACTCTTTAGAAAAACATGAATTTAGTGCATTAACAACAGTTTGAACAAAATGACACGGTACCACTAGATGAGTTTAGTTAAAGTATGAAACGTGACATGTGTCTCTCAAAAATATTTTCGGGAATACAATGACGTACATAACTATTAGTGTCCAACTACAACTGAACTTAAAAAAAAACAGAACGTGCGGTCGAGAAAACTCTGTCAAGAACGAAGTTAATTTTTTCAATATAAATAATGCCAAGTAAGGAATAAAATAAAAGAGTTTCATTTAATAATTTAGGAAAAAATGTACTTATTAAAAATTAGATATTAAATATAAAATTACAATTTGTATAAAAAAAAACAATAACAAATTTCAATTTAAAGAGAAAGTGACGTCGACGGGGTGTACCGCTTTTTCGTTATGTTACGATTTGCACCACTCAATTCTTACCGTAATGTCCACATTACGGACCTTCGTTCCAAAAATTTTACAGTTTTCAGTCCCATTTTCGGAAATAGAATTTTAGTCAGGTTTTAATATCATAACGACTTAGAAATTTATTACGAGCATTTTCCGAGGAAATATCTATATGTCTGTATGTGCGTGAGTGTACGTGTGCGTGGAAGTGGGGTTGTGTTTGTGTGAGTGTGTTACGCAAATCTGGAAATTCATTTGAGAAACATCTTTAACGAAAAATTCAATAAAAAGGGTTTATTCAAAATAATATGTGAAAATCGAGATGCATTGATATTTGGTATTCAATCACCTTTTCCTGTTTAAAAAACTGCGTCGGATGCCCTAACGCAGATAAAAATTTAACAACGCGCTTGAAAAATATTTTGATATAATGCATAACACCTTACAAGGTAATTGGAAAATTAAAAAAGCTTTTTTTTCATATATCAATGTTTGAACTCGAAGAGCTCACAACGTATTCGAACTATATTTTTGATCTCGCAAAACTTGAAAAAGTACCAAAATCGATCTTTTTGAGCGTAATGAGCTCAATATTTTATTTTTGAACGCTCTGAGCTCGAAAGTAGTAAAAAGTTTCAGGGATAGCCTACAGGGTCAACAGTCCTTCAAACTTTTAATCTCAAAACTCATGGAAAATATTTAAAAGTAAAGGAACTCAAAGATGTATCGATAAATATCATTGCAGAAAGTTTTAGTAATGGCGTGCAGGGTCACAACCGTCTTTTACTTTTTTTTCTGTATTTATATATAGAGTGAGGTGTTATTCGACAATTAATTGAAATCATCATAAATTTTTATTATAATATTCGAATAACAATTAAAAAAATATCAGTATTATTGTGAAAAAAGCTTGAGGAGCTTTGTGCTATATTTCGTGCCATTTTTGGACCAATCGTACCGATCGAATATTTTCGAGAACTGATGTATCGAGTACCCCACGCTTTTTTCACAATAATAACTTATAATTATCGTTCATTATTTTATTCCTATATCATGAATTACTTTTCGCTTTTTAATTCGATTTATCATTAAACTATATTTTATTTTCAAAATTTTGAATCTCCAAACGATACCAGTAGCATCTGCAATCAAAAGTCATGATTTTAGAATATCTTACGTGCGGCAATGAATTTAAATTTATATCATTCATGTATAAGTAACCTTTGCATTTGATCTAACGCATCACTATTACAGTACAACGCAGAACCTGTGAACCGCTGTGAAGTTGGTCACGAAAACGTCGCAATGGCGTAAAATAGGAACGCGGCGGAAGAGAAAGGGTCAGGTAGTGTAATGCCTAGATATACTTTATATTACTGTATTTTTTAAATTCAAAATTTCCATTATTTTTTTCATATTTATCATTTTTTTATTTTTCAAAATAGTTAACTTTTATTATATTTCTAACTAATTTTTTTACATTCTTCAATTTCAAATTTTGAAAAATTCCATAAATATAAAATTCTTTCAAAATTTTGTTTTTCGAGATATGAAATTATTGTATTTCCATCGGTCCTTGATAAATCTACAAAGTTTATATAAAATTTGACCGTTCGAAGTGTATCAAAATCGAGTCCAAAGGAATCGGTGACAAACAAACAAACATACACACAGGTAAAGTATCGTTAAAAAACTAACATTGCTTAGCTGCATCGTCACATTTTTATAAAATTCTCTTAAAATAAATTTTATAAAACATCCTGTATGAAGATACTTAAAAATATATGTCTTATTAGCGTTTAGTTTTTTAAACAAACTTATTTTGTTTTTACATTGTATTCCTCTAAATAAATTTGTCATTTTGCGCAGTCGACTAACATGTGAAATAAGTTTATTTTTATTTTTGGTATTAAGTTTATGTCGACTACTATTTCTATTGAACATTTCTAAATTTATTTTGCACATAATAAATTTTCATGAATGAATTGAGAAGCCAGGGTTAAGATTCCAATTTCCTTAAACTTATTTCTAAGAGATGCACGAGCTCCGAGCTTGTAAATCGCGCGAACGGCCCGCTTCTACGGCAGGTAAATTCTATGAATATCTGCGGCATATTTAATAATGCCTTATATACCTAATTCATTTCAATCATTGAAACAGTCCAAACGTATTACGAAACTTATGTGTGGTAGTGACTTAGAGGTAAGGGTGTGTTTACTTTCAGAACCCTGACCATAGGCTAATTGACCCAAAGATTTTTTTCCATATCTGAAAAAAAAGTGCGAATACGACTCGCACCCACAGGGTTTTCTATATAACTTTAACTTAACTACATGTGTAGACTTTTCATACATCAATGAATTTCATCTGGTTCCTATACCAATACTAATGAGATATCAATCCTGGGAATTTCTGATTTTTATTGCATTTTTAAATTTTTTTTTTTTTTAGAGGATTTCATAAGAATCTAATTATTGTATTTGTCCTCAAGATGCAACTTAAATTAGTTGTTTTCCTACTTAACTCGACGAGCTGAGTCAGAAAATACATATGGTTCAAAAGTTTATATATTTTATAAATACATGAACTTTTACAAAAAAGTTTTGAACCATCTTTATTTTATGTATGTAGCCCCGCGTTTTGGGTAACGCGGAGCTTGTCAGCACGATAGTATCTACAATTCTTTAGAGATCTTAATGAAACTCAACATACATGTTCTGTGGACAATTATAAAAGTAGAGTTCAAAATTTGAGCCAAACTGGTCAACTAGTTTACAAATTACAGCATTTTAAAATTTTGAAATTCCGAAATTTACATATATCCACTAATAAAATGAAATCTACTTCCATTTCGGCTGCCTTATACGCATAGTTTTGAAACTTTTAAATTTACTTAGCAGTAAACCACATTTTTTTATAACATTTTCATGAGGCGAACGAGCACGATAGCCATCTATCTCTCTCTTATCTGTCGAGTCGATCAGACCGGCCCGTTTCCTTACTACGGCCCCACCACTTCATTTTCTCCCATACATACATCGCTCGAAATCAGGGTCGATATTCAACTTCAAAATATGTTAGTTTGTCGAAAATTCACAGATCTCGTGCTCAACACGACCTTCTATTACATTGCGAATGAACTCAATAACGGAAAGAAATAAATTAAAAAGAATTAAAACGTAAGTCGATCAATCATAAATTGTTCCTTATTTTAAAAATTAAAAATGTTTTCATTCGCTGTTATTCGACACAAATCGCAGATCGTAAAACGGGTGATTTAAATATATATATATATATATTCTAAAAATTTGGATTGTTATTAAAAAGCAAGGAAAAACGCTTCAGATAATGATTTAATCTTGATATAAAAATTAAGAAAATTAAATACAGAATTATCCCTTAAAACCTCTGAAAACCCCTTAAAACGCCCAATTTTAGTGTTTTTTTTGCAAGCACCTATTTTAAAAACTCATGAAACTATTTTAACAATTTTTTTTTTGCTGTCATATAGACCTTGCCCATACGCATCTTTTGACACCTAAAGCGTTCACTTACACTTAGAACTGGCATCAGAGCGAATTCGTGTTATGGCTGAAATGCACCTCTAATGGAGCAATCAACAAAACAATTTCAATATTAAAAATATTATTGTTATTACAATAGTATTTGGTAGTAACTATAATAAATTCCGTATATTATACAGCACTCAAATAAGAAAAGCTAACATAACGCGCTACCAGTTACACAACATGCATCTTATGAGTGATGCCAATTGCTCAAAAATGCCAACTCTTAATTAATGTTATAATTAAAATTATGCGTATCATAATCTTTTTATATCATATCCTTATGCAAAAATGTCTTTTTGTAAAAGGTACCGTCATAAGGGACCACAAAAATACCACCGATTTTTATAATTATAGCCTCAAATGATAGATAATTCCTCCACAGATTACTTCATTAATATGAGTATTGTGGAGTATTCTCCAGTGATTTATTTTAAAATTTTATAAATATTTCGTATGTTAAAAATTTGAGGATTCTTATAAAAAGGTCCAAAAACAATTACCCTAAAATTTGTGTTTTATTTTAATTTTAAATAAGTCATCAACCTTTAAAAAATATATTTATGTATTTATATATCTTAAAAATTGAGAACGTTAGGTCTCTTTCGCATTCCTATTGAAAACGAATACCCTTTTAAAGCTATTTAAAAATCATTTCAATTTTATTTTCAAATTAAAAATTTTCAATTTCAATTCTATTGCCGCAACAGGCAAAATATGTGGCGAAACACGCGATATTTTTTAAGGCATTGCCTTACAAGCTTTATTTTCCTGTAGCTCCCAAGGAACGTAGACTTTAATATTAGATATTAATTTCAACTTAATACCTTCGTCTATTCCTAAGAAAAAATACGTTAACCCTGTAGGCCAACCCTGAAACTTCCCGCTATTTGCGAGTTCAAAACACTCGAAAATATACGGGATTTGACGTGATTTTTTCAGTAAAAAAACGATTTGTTTCGATTTCTTTCGACAACACGATTTCTCGCAAACGAATGAACCGATTTTGATCCGGTTTACGGCAATCGACGTGTTTTTACAGGGTTAAGAGCTGATTAGATTTTGAAATTGATGGGTCAAGCCATTTTAAAGTTATTTTGAAAAAACCACTTTTAAAACATTTTTTTTCTTAGGTTTTTGAAAATTTCTCAAAATCTACCAGTCCAAATCGACCTAAACTTTTAGAAAATCTAAGTTTGGTGAAACTCTTTGGAACGCCGTTTAGTGGGCTCGATTTGGTCAAGCAGTTTAAAAGTTATAAGAGGTTTACATACACACACACACACACACACACACACACCCATACACACACACATACACACACAGACATACGGACATCATCTCAGGGATGAACAGGGAAGCTTTCTAGACCCTCAGAACGTCGAGATCTGATGAGAACTCGATTTTTACAAAATGGGGTGAAACCAATAACTTCCTGAAAATTTTATAAAATTTTCAATTTTCTTAGTGGGAAGTTAAAAAAGAGTCTTCACAGGGGAACGGAAAACGAAGTAATCCTATTAAGGTTCTATTAAGCATCGGAACCCTAAAATACCATTTGCTCCGTGCCGTAAGAGAATCCGCATCCGCGATGATCGTTGATATTACTCCTGCCGCACTAGGCCTACGTGCAGAGCTGGGTGCGAGGTGCAAGACCTGCAGTCTGAAATGAAAGTTTAATTGAAAGCGATAGCAAAATAATTATAAAACGACATACGAGATTAATAGTTTAATTGAAAAAAATACATAGAAAAATGTACCGATTGCTACATTGTAACATTAGTGCAATTTGAAATTATAACCGACTTCAATTCTATGAACCTTTTGTTCACAGGCCTGACGACTGCGGTCGCAGTTTATTGGTGGTTGCGATTGTAACCATAGATGTAAACATACGACGCAGAATCGACACATTTTACAACTAGAGCGGAGCATATTTGATATGCTTCTAAAGATAGCTTTTATTTTTTTTCTTATCAGAGTGACGATATTGATAAAATGTTTAGGTACCTAAATATTGTTTAAAA
Source organism: Eumeta japonica (assembly GCA_005406025.1). Lineage (NCBI taxonomy): Eukaryota > Metazoa > Arthropoda > Insecta > Lepidoptera > Psychidae > Eumeta > Eumeta japonica. Next base: position 45,535 of record BGZK01000001.1, read on the forward strand.
AGCGAAAAAGTATTCAATATCGAGAATTTTTAATTTTTTAAATATTTGAAATGATTTTTTTATAATCTTTATACTATCCTGCTTAAGCAAGATTGTACGCTCTTTACATTATGAGTTATAATGCATCAGATATTACATTATTAATGGTTACTAAATTATAAGTTAACAACTAACAATATTTTAAATGTGGTATTTCATTCAAAACTTATTTTATAATTAAAAATTATATCTTTATAATACAAAGTTATTTTTATGATATAAAATGTAAGTATTCTATCTCCTACAGTTTTAATTATATAACTTGAATAAATATTTTCATTTATTATGTATTTCAAATCCAATATTCTAATTGGGAACAACTCATCGCATTACAAGTAATAAGCCGCCCGCGAGTCGACGTGATCTAGCTAAGAATGTCTTACTTATTATTGCGCTAAATATGTTTAACACACATTCTTGGATTGATTTATAATTAAACAAGTATATTTTTTTCTTAATTACATTCATTTAACTATTAGTTTTCTGAGAATGAGAAGTATACATTTTGTACAATTCAAGAATTATTTTTATTTCATCAAATATACTGCTTCCATTTTATTAAATCGTTTACTGAAATCTGTATGTAGATTACACGTGAAAACATAAATACGTAACAATATCATCATAAAACTTGTAAAACGATAAACCTTAATTTGAATTTTGGCTGTATATTAAATAGCGTAACTTTAGGATATTTGGACATAGTAAAAGCATCTTATATTACATAAGCATAAGTTCACACTCTTTTCTTAGAGGTACAGGCGGAAACCGTAACATTTGATTAACAGACCTCTTTTATGTCACTGACGTACTTCGATCTTTTCATGCAATTCTCTCTCTCTCTCTCTCTCTCTCTCTCTCTCTCTCTCTCTCTCTCTCTCTCTCTCTCTCTCTCTTATGGCGTCTTTTCTTATCACTTCGCATTTTAAAAATTATAGTTGCATCAACAAGATCTGCAAATATATTTTCCATTCTATTTTACCACATTTGTCTAACGATCTTTTTTATCCGATTACAGTCATTTTTTCAATATGACATGTCAATGTTTTTTTTTGCTTTCATACAACTGAGGAAAAAATATGAAAATGGAGGGATAACATCAAACAAAGCTATTAGGCGAATACAAATGGGCGAGTTTTGAACAATAATTAGAAATATAACATTTAAAGAAAATAAACGGTAAATTACATACATAAATCGCGTAAATCATTAAAAAACGCGGATATCAAAGGCTCCTTATTGTTACTACACTGTGGCTGCATAAGCAAAAATACTTCCTCTGACGCTTAAGCGTTGGCGCTTACAAGATTTATAAATGTAGACTGAGTATTTGAATCTTAATACATACAATTCTCATTAAATACAACACTTTTTGTATTAGTACACCACATGGCGCATATGTTATAATTACATTTTTTTTTTAATGTACAAACTATATTTGCGAATGTACAAAAATTGCTAAACGTAATTGATCGTAATTTTCAGGATTTTCACTTTCAAATAAATTCTATTAGCCCCACACTAGTGTGGAGCTGATAGAATATTAAGTAGCTGTGCTTAGGCAGCGTCTGTCCTCTTGCAAGTTATAGAAAGTTGTTCAGTCTTCAATTTTTTTTTACCGAGATTATGGTGTTTTATACTTTACACTTCTTGCCTCTTAATTCGTGAGAACTGTTCCGTACAATCAGAATTCCAATGCAGGATCAAGAACTAAATTACGTGTTTTGTTTTGTCGAAGGGCAGTTTTTCATTTCGTAAACACTGGCTATCCGATTGTATACAAAATATGTGAATGGTGTAATTGTTGAGCAAAGACAGCGTTAACGCGGTGTGTTTTCGTACTGTGAGCCCGTTTTTTGAGCATATTAGGGTACTTAAACGACTTCATAACTTGCTATGCATGCCTAAGGATAGTTTGTGATTATATAATTTGCGTACGGCAAGAACTTGTGCTTCTTCATACAGGAATAACAAAAATGCATTTGCATAGCTCTTTGGCCTCCTTCAAGGTGAATTAAATATCATGATGCAATGCCGCCCCGCACTACGATGCAGTATGTAAGAATAGATTGTCATAAATCCTAGTACACGGTCATTAACGACTGACTGTTAACAGAGATTCTCTGAGCAATTTCATGGTATGGATCAGTTTACATATCCTTTTACTTGTGACTTGGAAATGGACTTGTATTGCATGACAGTAGTTCACATAACGAGGTTGGATCCGCATTTGTCGGTTGTTTTTAACACTTCTTATGCCCTGATGGATGTGACTATGTGCATTTTCCTGAGAATGTGCCTGGTTGGCATGAAACATACGTAGAAATTAACAATATAACGATTAACGGAACAAGGTAATTTAAAAATTAACACTTGCGTAGGTGTTCGATATCTGTCAATCCTCACGAATCAATATTCGATTCTTGTGATAAAGGTTCGTAGAAGAGGGGCAGATTCAGGGCCAGCGGTGGGGCGCATGCTGCATGTTAATGCATGTTGCAGGCAAGCGTCTATTATGGATTTCCGCGAATTAACACCTCACAGAATAGGATACATGAGTAAGGGGTGCAATGGTCAGTTTTTCATCTAAGGTAATTTCCAAGGAACGAACAGTTGCCGATCTGTTAATCTCTATTAATTACAGAGTGTTAAATTCCGAATGCGTTATAATCCGCACAATAATGTAACTTCAAAAACAGACGCTCGTTTGGGGCAGAGGCTGCAGTTTTATGAAAACACATCAATTTGACACATTGAGGATGGGCAAGTTAACATTCAACCAGTTTGAAACTATAGACACACTTATCTGTATTTCCTGGTAACACTCATGCTAAGTTTTACCGGAAAAGGCTATAGGTGTGTTATCAGCGTAACAAATAATGGAAGCATGTGATAATGGTAAATATAATAAGCCATTTATATAGGCCAGAAACATAGTGATAAATGCTCCAAGATACTACTACCCTGGGGAACACCAAAAGGCACGAATCGTAGACTACCTTCTCGAGACCAACCCCGACGTAATGGTTCCTACTTAATAAATGCTATAGGAATATTAATTAAAAATTGTAAATTGGGTACATAGTGTAAGACAATTTATTATGATTTCATTGTTGTTAATTATCTTAAAATTATTTATTAATAAGGTTTAGTTTACTATTGCAAAATACATGAATATAGAAAAGAAAAATAAATATTTTTTTTCCACCTAACTTGTGTTCACTTTATTCGAAAACTATGCATTAGCACCATGTTGTGCCAAAACAAAAATTTGTATTTCATGACAACTATCTGCGACAATTAAAAATCGGACGAATTTTCGCACATCCACTAGAGTATATAAATAAAAATAAAATTACGTAAATTTCGAAAATACTTTGAATTAGGCATAACGTTTGTCATTATTTATCAACGGTCGTAATAAATTATTAAATAAGTCTTTATGCTTTTTTATAATTTTCACAGAATCTGGAAAAAAAAGTGAAGGATATGATAAGTTAAAAATAGCAATATCCTTTCCGAATTTCACTTTTATCGCTGAGGTGGCTAAAATTCACATATCATTTCAATATTAACACCATTAAACGTACTAGAAAATCCATACCAATTATAAATTTATTTAGACATTTTCATTTTTTCAAATATTTTGGACATATCTTTACCGATAACTTATCGATTGGGACTCACGTTCGGCCGGTATTCTTCAAAATGTATTGTTGTTTTTAAAATTTTTATTTTCTAAACTCCATAACACCTTCCCTTCTGGTATCTGTGAAATCTGTGCTGAAACTCTGAATCGAGGCCGCGACGGCGTCTCACTTCCCAACCCTACGCCACCACCTCCCTCACTGACCCCGCTTACCTCACTCGCCCGGCTCACCTCGTCTGTCCCCTCGCCCCTCGCTTCGCGCTCACCGGAAGCGGCGTCGCGTGCGCCCCCAACGCCGCCTGTGACGAAACATGCAAATTTCCTCGACCCTTAGAGGCCAAAGCGATATACATCGAAGTAGGTGAAAATGCGTTCAGAAACGATCCCCTAACATCTGATTACCTCGCGGATCAAGGGCGAGGGCCGGCGCTGAGGGCTGTCTGTCTTCCACGAGTGCCGGTATGGAATTTGCGGCCTGTCTATTTTTGTACTACGCCCCGCCCACAGCGTCGTGAATCGTGAATTTAATAAAGAAACGCATATTTCTGTATTGTCACTACTAAATTAGATAGTATTCCGTCTTGTGTATTTGTTTAAATTAAGTATAAACCCATGTGGAAAAATATTGATTTTTTACACAGCCGAAGATAGGTTTGCATAATCATTATATTGTTTGAATAAAGTATGATGATTGACGTAGGAAAGTGTTCCATGATGCGTTTCTACCGCAATTGCATCAGCATCATCACAAATAAGAAAGAATGTGTAAAGTTTGTGATCTATGATAGTATCAACCGCTTTGTCGCAACATCGCTCGTTTTTTACTAAACGAGCGATGTAAAATAGCTGATTTTTCTTATAGTTACGTCAAGTACCAGCGTCCTTTACCACTAGAGCGACGCCCTACTTAAAAAGACACCTCTGGCAGTTAGCGTTTCCCGTTATGGCGTCGAAGATTTTAAATTCAATTTTACGAAAATGTTTCATCTCTCTTAGTTAAAACTATATTTTAGTTGCTCTTTGTGTTATTTAAATAACATCGTAATTTGTTATCGGTCCAGTCAAACGCTGAATTAAAAACCAGTCGTTTCGATCCACATCGCTCAATCATAGTGAACTGGAATATATTAAAAAGTTCATGTAAAACGAAACGAACAAAATATTGAAAACTGTTATGTTTAATGAAATCCAGTCTTTTCTGCAAGAAGGCTTATATATGTACTAGCTTTTGTCCGCAGCTGCACCTGGATAGACATGAAATGAATTAATTTTTTCATTACATAAAATGAATTATTCATCTTGTATATCGTCCCATCCCGAAATCAAGTTCTCGATCGAATTCCCGCTGTCCCGTTCTGGATCCTGATCCTGCTCTCGATGTCAACTTCTTGCATTCTCGACTTCAATCGCATTTCCGCTTTTGACTCCGACTCCACTCTTGATATGAGGACATTTCGATTCCATTTTTGATCCCACACCCATTTTAAATATTAATCTCAGTACTGCTTCTCATTACGATTCCGGTTATCCTCGTAATTTTATTCTTGGTGTCATTCTCGATTTTCTAGATTTCAACCCCGGTCTCAACTTTTAATACTATTTCTCGCTCTCTGTGCAATTTCGATTTTGCTACCGGTTACGATTCTAATTTAAGCGAAGACATAGAAAATGCTAGTAGTATCTATATATATAAAGAAGGATGTGTATATTATAAAATCGATAGACTCAGAAACTATTTGACCGATCATTATAAAAATTGGTGTGTATATGTATTTTTTCACGGAGAAGGTTTTTATGCTATCCCCATTGACGTAGCTCGCCACCAGGCGGAGCTCCGCTGTATCGACTTTTCCTTCCTTCAACCGATTATTTATCATGAAAATCATTATGTATATATATTTTTTTACGGAAAAAATGATTATGCTATCCCCATTAACGTAACTCACCGCCAGGTGGCGTTGCAATGTACGGACTTCCGTTTAACTGATTGTTATGAAAATTAGTATGTACACGTTACCGCATCACACAAAAACGGCTAAACGGATTTTGATAAAAATTTCACAGTTTCGTAGTTTGGGATCCCATTTAACATCTAAGCTATGTATCATCTGATTTGATTGTGTAGAACCAGATATACAGTTTAATCTCTAAATAATAGAGAGGTCATTTAAAATGATCGTGTGGGAAAAATATGAATAAACGCCAGGAACGCTTCTAAAACGGTCTAATTATCGTAGTCCACGCGGGCGGAGCTGCCGGTAAAAGCTAGTTAAAATAAAATTTGGACTATGTTACTCAAGTATAATTAACTTTCAATGAGTGAAAAAATTTTTAGAATCTTTCTTTAGTGACAGATATATGAAGGTGAAGCCAATTTTTTTTCTAAAACCTCTCTTTCGCACGTACAACATATAGCTAGTTTCGTAGTAACCGAAAAAATGGCTTAACCGAGGAAAACGTAAAAAAGGCCAAAATACACATAGCGGTTTTGATTTTCCACAAAACACGTAACCTGTTATTTACATTCTTGGGGTTACTTTTTCAAAATTTCAAAATTTATACATGTCATTGTTTTTCATTTGTAATAATCTGTTAAAATATAAATTTTGTTGTCAACACCATTTTCACCCCGTTAAGGTTTGAATTTCTAAAAAACAGGCTTTCTTAGTGCTCGCCTACGTAATAACGAAATCCCTTAACAAAATTTTAAATCTCTAGACCTAGCAGTTTGAACTGTGCATTGACACATCAGTCAGTTACTTCACCTTATGTATTTAGATTTTTCGTTCTAAGTTACAATTTCAATGAAAATTAAGTCTGCATCCTATTGAATACATTTAAACTGGTCACGGGCATACAAAGATGACGGTCTCATATCTCACAAATAAAATGTCATAATGCTTTGATCATTTCACCAGAGAAAGACATGTAAATATTTATTCATTCCCTCAGCCCTGAATTTTGCATTAGCGTCAATATTTATGTTGCCGCGGACAATATTCCGAGAATCCCAACGTCAAGAAGAATTGCGATGAGTCAGGATTACATACCGTAAAATGGAAAATATTGATCTGCCCTTTGATTCTTAAATTTCTCTGTACTGCAATTGTAGATTTATCACATAACTTGCTACGCAACAAAAGATTAAATCATTTTGGATTGGAAAAATTGACATGAAAAATACATTATCTCTGCTGACATGACAAAGGACAAATTATTTAGAATTTTTGGTACTAATAATTTTATCGATTCATTAGGAATACTTTAATCCCCTGTTACAACTTGCGAGCGGACTGAAGCGCCATGCGCTTTACAAATAAATATTTTAAATATAAAACCATAGTCTAACATATATTAAATGCATTTTTATATTGTAAAAGTTTTAGTATATATTTATTCATTTAAATTCGCATTGATTCAGAGACTTTAAAGTGTCAGAATTTCAAAATAGTATTAAAATTATATTGCTACATTGAACATTCGGTAAGATATTTAAAGTTTTTTTCTATTCTATTTTATTTCGTTCGCATGGGAAGAAGGCTGCTATTTATATATCCTTTAAAATATTAACAACGACATTAAATTTGCCTGAAATTAATTGTATATGTAAAGAGTAAATATGAAACACTTAGAATTTATATTCAATTCGAGAAAGAAACTTTCATCCAGATCCAGTATAGGGTGCAATTTTAACATAAACAATTGTATTGCACTAAACGGAAATCGGCTAAATCACAAACATCTTAGGGAAATATTCGTAATACGTGTAACTATAAGCTCAAATCTCAGCATTTAATTAAGACTTGAAACTTTACTTTTTAAATTAAAAGGAGCCAGCAAATTCAAAAAGGCATTTTAATTGTAGATGGATCACTGTATAAAATTAAATAATTTGTCTTGGATGCTTTTATTATGTATATTCATGCTTTGTCCAAGCACAAAAATTAGAAAAAAACTTAGTCTATACTTTGACAAGCATTATAACCTACACGACTTTTGACATGCCTCCTGTAGGTTTTCCGTTACTGCTAATGTAGAAAAAAAAATGACAGTCTCTAGTTCACTGTTCATCATCTTCATCATCCGTTTTCAAAATATAGTTGCTTTCAAAGTTTGTCCGTAAAACGGGCACCAAGCAATGTGCAAGCACAACGTATCATAATATCCGTCACGGAGTGGACTACCTATTAAAAGACGTAGAGGATGCTAAACTAATAGAACGATAACAATTGGAACTAGTGAGTGGATGGAACTAAATGTATGTGTACTTCAAGTAAAATTCAATGTATAAAGACTAGTCATTTAAAGTCGCGAAATACGAAAACGGAAAACCCTTCCCGACCAACGACTCTCGAGTGCATAATTTTTTTGTTATCTACAATTTCCGGAAAAGTTGTAAAAACCAAAGAGGTCAACGCATAAGAGCACGTTCCGCGGATAACGAGGGGTTGTTTATAAATTCGGTAGTTTAGCGCGACGGCGCGGGCGGCGGAGGCGGTGGCGGTTTATTTGCTGCGAGCATGCGAGAAGCCCGCAGTCGCACCGCGCGCGCCGCCCGTTGACGCACGCCACGCCGCGCCCCGGCCGCGACCCATCCTGCGGGAGCTCCGCGCGCGATGCCGACTGAACGGGCCGCCGGCGACGGAAGGTAGCGATGTCCCAACCGGGAGCCGGCAAGAAAGCCCCGGGCAAGGGCCCGCCCAAGAAGAATCCCCCCGAGGAGGACAAGGCCGAGAAGACGGGGAAGAGCACCGAGGACAAGGACGATACCGCCTCCAACAATGGCGACAAGAAGGAGCCGGCGGGCAACGGGGACGTGGTCAAGCCGCCGAGCGCCGGGGTCAACATGCGGGACGCCGCCGCCAAGATCCTGGCGCTCGCCCAGAAGGGCGAATGGGCGGCCGTCGAGCAGACGCTCAAGGTGCTGGAGAAGATCGTCGCGGCAGGGGGCGAGGACACCAACAACGTGCCGATGGCCGGCATCATGGACCCGGTACATGTTCGCTTGCAGGGCGTCCAAATCAGTATATTGGATTATTTAAAACTACTACACATACCTTGACACAATGACTGGCGGCGATGAACCTCTTTATATCCAACAAAAATGCGTCAAAGCATCAATATATTCGCGGGGCCGGCCGGCATGCCGAGTGTTCATAAAAATGCTTGTAATGTTTGATTGCGTAATTTCGTACCACTTTAAAAGCTTTAAGCTTGATTCAGTTATTACATTTTTTTTACTGCTTCAAAACTAACAAATTATCAAAAGTGTAGATAAATCTAATCAGTATTCATTTATATATTTTTTTTTTATTTTAAATGAAATATTATAAATTATAAAACTCGCAACATGATAATTTAAAAAAAAATGCTTTTATAAGTATAGGAGATTATTTAATTTTCCCTTACAAACAAATGCGTATCTGACGATACATTATTATAGTATAAAATGATATACATAAAACAATCGATTCCCGTACAGGATATTAATATTCCTAAGTTTTATTCCTGCAATCCATTAATAAGGACACTAAATCATTTATAAACACAAATATTCCATTGGAGGAATCGTATTCGTTTAAAGGTAAAATAGGAGAAATAGGATTTGAACGGTTTCAAACTGAATACGTGACATTCGCCGATGAAGAGAATTGCAGCTTTCAAAGCCGCCGTCTGCAGCGGACGTGACGCGTTGATGTTTTTTGTAAAGTCAGACAGATATGAGACCGATGGCATTGTTTCGTGTTATATTATGACGCGGCTTATTCATTTGCTATTGTTTAGGAATGGTTAAAATCGGTTGTAAAATATATATATTTTTTAATTCTTATTAAAATTATAAATGTTATATTGCTATCATTGCATTGACATTGTCGTAGAATATATACATATATAAAAGAAAATATTTTATGCGAATCACATTTTCAAATACGACAAATTGAAAACATATTTTTTTCCAAATAACAACAAACAGATATAAATAAATTATTTCATTTTTTAATACCTTAAATTTTAAGTAATAATTTAATAAAGAATGTTGGCGCAGTTTTATCTATGTATCGAAAGAAATATCATAAAAATCTTGTCTATGTCAATTGACGATACAAGTTGTGGAATTCATAATCCTGATTTTATGTGCATGAAAAAAAAATCATTTTCTTTTTCAAGACAATTGCTTTTGTTAAAAAGCCAGCTAAGTGCGAATCAGACTCGTATGTGAAGGGTTCCGTACCTCCGTACAATATTTGAGAAATCGTGTACAGCTATTATAAAGATTGAGAAACAAAACCTGAAAAAAACACGTGGAAATCCCCTTCAATACTTTTCACTTTATTTTATTTTTGTTATTTGTTGTAATAGTGGCTATAGCTATATATGTTTTGTGAAAATTTCAAGTATCTAATTAATGCCATTATAAAGATCGAGTTAAAAATCGATTTCTTGAATGACGACCCCCTTTAATTTTTAACTTTATTTTACTTTTAGTATTTCTTGTTATAGCGACTAAAATAATTCATAATCGGTGAAAATTTCAAGTGTTTGACTATTACGATTCAAAAGATAGAGCCCTATCACAGACCGACGGACAGACAGCGAAGTCTTAGTCATAAAGCCCTTTGGCTTCCTTGGAGTACGAACCTTAAAAAAAGACATTAAAAAAAAAGGAAAAATGCATTTTAATATAAATCTCTTGCAAGTCACTATAATTAAAATATACTGTCAACATATAATACATACCTAATAATCGTAACAATAATGATAAAAAACTAACAGTGAAAAGGGAACATAGTGAACAAGATATAATATTGAAAATATTTTATTTTATAATAGAATACAAAACGAAAAATAGCAGTGGAATGAAAAGTTAGACAGACATTAACAAAAAACAAATAAATCATAAATAACCAAATACTAGCCTCTGTGTAATTTGTAATTAATGAATTGAACTAAACTTTAAGTAATGAGTACTCTCAAAAATATTATAAAAGTGACATCCCTTCCTTCTTATATCACGAAAAACTTTTAATTATAGAAATGAATTAAAGAAATCTCAATTATTCATGTCTTTATAATTTTGAATTTCATTCAAAATTTGTACAGTTCTTAAAAAAAAGAGGCAGGCAAAATATACCAAATATGAATCGAAATGTAATCGAATCGCGCTTTCTATATCTAATAAAATATCAATACTATTTTTTTCTGTTATTTTTGTGTTAAAAATATCTGTAAGTACAACCAAAAATTATCCTTCACTAAATGCCGATTTCTGCATCATGAAATCTTCGTTTGCATAATGTCACACCACATCGACAAACAAACTGGCGGACATATTTACAATAATCTGTAAACAAATGATTATGTAGAAATGCGTTGACATTAGGATTTCGTACGATTTATTAAAGCGTAATAGATAATGAGATCAATCAAATAGCTTTTTAGCAGCGATAAGGTTAAAAGCTTTGCCCATCACTTAGTGATAAAGCATATCTCGAAAAATGGTAAAAATAAAACAGGTGTACATAATTATATACATACTACATATATAACTAATTTCTCGGAAGTCACTTTTCCGATTTCAAAAAATTAAATAAATAAATTTCTTTGAGGCAATTGATTTCTCAGAATAAACTTTAACGATTTTAATTAATTTTTGCATATTGTATGCAAAATTTTAGTCAAAATGAATTTATATACCATTTGATTCGTTTTTCATAACTACGTCGGCAGTTTTGAAAAACGACACTATGGCGCACAGTTTCCGAAAATGATTTAAAAAAACTATTAAATACAAGAATTTGTGTACTATGCCGTGGAAAAAAATCTAAAGAATATTAAGACAGTGATTGATTAATGATGTTTTTCCCATGTCAAACTCGAATCACGACAAACAAAGCTCGGTCACCCAGGCACTGCCAGTAATACTGAAATATGAACGCGGCTAACATTCAAGTCCAAAAATTAAGCAGTCATGCTTATCACAGACACAGATTGCAAATGAATTCCAGCCTTTTCTAGTGGCACTCCGACTGTCTCTATTGCTTATACCGACGTATAAATCTACAAGCTCTGTTTTAAGCTACAATATTTTAATAAATTTTTATACATTTTTTTTTATTTTATATATTACAGATATACTTATATACAGAAATGAATCTATCTATGGCTAACATTTTTTCAAAATTTTCTGTATGTCCTCTCGTAACTAGTTTTACAACCGTTTAACCGACCTTGCTAAAATTTGAGATACAGTAAGAACAGTATAATTGCACAAACATATATATATATATATGTGTGTGTGTGTGTGTATGTACGTATGTATGTATCTATATAAATTGATTAATTTTCTTGTAAGATCCGTTCCTTTGTTTGAACCCATCCGCTTTTCCATTTTATACCGATGAATCCTTGTATCTTAAAGGCTGGATCCTCCCTTGATTTTATAATATATCCTAATACTAAATGAAACTGCAATAATGAAGGTGTATTGTTATTACTTCAATATATTTTACTAGACCTTATGCAAAAAATAATTTTTATTTTCGGCTGACATCCGCACAGCACTATTCACTGTCGCGTGCCACTGACTACAGCATCCCATCGCTGTTAAAATAATTGTAACAGTGACGGGATGATGGAGTCAGTCACGAACGCTCTTATTGTGTTCGTTTATCAAAAACAAATGTGCACACAACATTTAAGGCCGATGCTGTCAATCTAGTTTGCTTCTGAGAAGCGTTCCTATATAGTCACAGCGCTATATTTAAGGCCAAATCGTGATTTTTTAGTGAAAACGTAAATGCATATAGTATCAAGTCAACGCTAATTCACTGTATGAAAATTACCTATTGAATAGTAAATCCTATAGTTACAACCTCAGATCAACATTATAAAACGATGATTGCATTGTCATCACACCCGCATACGTGTGTGTGAAATACAAAACTCATGCGAAACTGAAATCAAACAAACATTCTGACGAACATATTCTAACACATGATTGAACGAAAAATTCTAACAATCGACTCCTATAAAAATTGTATTTGATCCAACATGTAATTCGAGAAAGTAAAATGGGCGACTCTCTGTTCCGTTCTGTTTTAAATATTTTTCTACATAGAGCGTAAATTTCGCCACTAATGCCTTCGTAATATTAATAAATTCAAAGAAAATATTGGAATTTTAGTTTATAATCAAAATTATGATGCAATCCTCGAAACTAAAGAATGCCGAAAAACGACACGTTTTCGAGAAAGTCATTTTAATCACTTTTATTATAAGATATTTAAAGGGGCCTCGGCAAAATCGCCTGAAAGGCACACGTCAGCTGTGTCGATTTCGTGACAATTATTAAGTTTGAAACTTAAAACTACCAATATAAACCGGTTAGTTTCTGAACGCAACACCGAATACAGAAACGACATTTCGACTGTCACTTATTGGCAACTGTTTCACGATGTCCAGATATCACGCCACTTCCCGCCCAAGCGACAGTAACGCCAGGTCAAAAGTGAGGCGACACGTCACTTGCCTCATTTTAAATCCATTTCAGTCTCTGAAATCCATCATCGTATTATTGCGACACCTATTGTTATTCCACAAATCCGGCTGCGAGCGTTCGACCAACCGATGCAATCGAGTGACCCGTTCGCATCTCCGCCTACGTATTTGCGAGCCGGTGACTAATCGCTTACTGAAAGTGACCGTATGACTTTCGATGACACCACGAAAGATTTTCCCTCCCAATTTTGATTTTTCGTGTATTTCCTATTGAAATATCGCCATCTAAATGACTTCATCGCACATAAACGCAGCGCAATGAAGCCGCCTAACTCGTACTCCGTAGATACCCGGGGCGCGGGTGCAGGTACGTACCCGGGTATCTACGAAGCATTAGTTCGGTGCAGTACGTACGTACCTCGCGTCTGGCCCCACGACGTCGCGTGCCGCCGCCATCGCTCGACGCGGGAGTTCTTTCGTCGCTACATCGATCCGGCCCGTCGTTACGGCGTCATCCGAATTCGTTTCATTCGTGTCTTTTTGCCGGTAACGGCCGTTCCGTGTGCGGCGGTTTTTATTTCCAGTTATTCCGACTCGCGTACAGATAGCAAGATCAGATAGTTAACTTGTTCGACTATCGAACGGATCAGACCGCGTTTGATGTTTTAACTTCCCCGCATAGTTTTTCCTGACAGGGTCATGTTAGGAAAATTCCTCATCGTAATGTTTTCCTAAATTCAATACTGTCGCCATTAATGTGGGAAAGTTTCGATGTCGGGAGCTCGCGACCCTTCCCGAGCATAGATTTGCTGAATGAATTCTGACGATATTTGGCAGACTGAAAACATTTTGAACTAAGGCCTGTGACCACGCGGTGACATCGGCATACAATTTACTGCTGACCCTCGAATCTGTTCTTCCACTACGATTCTCCATCTTGTGAATTGAATATTGGTACGAGAGGATTGACAGATATCGAAAATTTAAGTAAAAAAATATATTCAAATCGATGGATGGCTATTCGTAATGTAAGAACAGATTCGAGTGTCACCGGCGGGTCGCATGCTGCACGCCACTGCACGCTGCAAGCAAACGTCTAATTATGAATTTCCGGGAAGTAACAACTTACACAATAGAACGATCTCGATTATAACACGGGACATCATTTACTCCGATTTTGTGTTGTGGGGTAATTTAATCGGAATTAGAACCAAGAACAGGATGAGGAATTGTAATAGACAACGCAATCGATATCGAAATTAAGATCGGGGTCGAGATCTATTGCATGATCAGGATCATAATTGTCCGGGTCGCTTGATACCGAAAATGAAAGAATTAAGTCTATCTCCATGTGGCTAAAGGCCGTGGGCGAAAGCTAATACATAGTGTGCAGGTTTGCTTTTATTATTTGCGTGAATTTTGCTAAGACTCTAAGTAAATACGTCCTCAGAACTAGGACTCAGTCCGAGGACAATGACGTTACTTACAAAGGAGGCCGATCCCTCTGGGCCATCACAAATTGTGCAAATACATCAAAATTCTGATGATTTTCCCTCATTATCGATTTCATAACTATTATCTATGGGAACTTACAATTTGCTATAGCTGTAATATTTTCAGAAATTATAAGGCATAAACAACGATCTTTACCAAATTTCGAATAAAAGATTTCATGCCTTACATGACCTTCGGGTGTACTGAAAATGAACTTAAGAACAAAAAGAATAGAAACAAATAACACTACAACAATATTTATTAACTCGGTACACTAAATCATATTGGGTTGGGGAAAAACCTTTTTCATATTTTATACACAAATTCAATGTATATGCCATTTTGTACAACAACCTATTGCCATTTTGTAGGTAGTCACATAATCACATAAAAATTAAAAATTGCGATCTAAAGAATTCTAAAGAGGTAAAAACAGGTAAAAATCTGAGGGTGCAAGATCAGGGCTATATGATCGAAACATTAACACTTCCCAACCAAACTTTCAATATTTGGTGAGTGGCTAAAGATTTTTATTAAATTTCTTTCAGTGATCTCGTATGGGGTCCAAGTATCGAGCTCTTTTGTGTATCCAGCTTTTTTTAAAATGGATTAAAACTATTTTGTGATCAGTCCCCAGCTCTTCAATTATGTCTTAAAAACTAAAATGCCGGTCTTGCTGTATTTTTTCCAAAAAGATATCGACTTTATCAGTAACAGATCGACCAGAGCGTAGTTCATCTTTGACATCAAAATTACTGGACTGAAAACGCTTGAACCAATTTTGTGCTACTCTTACCGACACTGCACTAGGTCCATAACCGTTACAAATTTTTTTGGCGGTTTGTGTCGCATTTTTCCTTTTTTTTGTAATAAAGCTTCAAAATGTATCGAATCTCTACATTAGGTTCACTCATTTTGATGGACAGAAAAACAATAAAGAAATAGCGGGACACCGTTATTACTTTTTGTTTTTCTTTTTTTTAAATATCATGTATTTAATGGAATCAAATCTAGCTAGATACAAACAGCACAACCAAAGAGTTTACTGCAACTTTTTATTTATAAAATACGAAAAAACTTTTTCCGCGACCTAATAAATTGTTTCTAAGTAATTATAAAAACAAATTATAAGGAATATATTAAAAAATAAATATAATTATAGATAAAAACCTGCAAGTGCACGTTAAATCATGCGCAGTATAGGGTTCCGTAGTTGCCCCTTACAAGATGCGGATCTTTAAGGGGTCTTTTTTTTAATACTATAATCCTATAAAATGAGATCACGATTGAACGATTAATAACGTTTAAAAATAAGCCTACATAGAACTGGTATTAAGGATGATTTTGTATTTCCATAATTTAACATGGTTCATACACTTGTATTTACTACCTGTTTTACACAACCAACAACGTAATTTAAATAATTTTTAATAGATTTTTTGCAAAGTTTTGCTTATCGCTTCTCCAAGTACGTTCTATCACTCGATGAACTATTACTTGTTAATTTATAAATCCTACTTAACTGTGATAATTTTCCTTTTAACTTCGTTATACAAATACTGCTGCTATAAATTTTATCACATATCCTTGAATAATCATTTAGCTGGTGAGGTGGGGGACACTCGAATCTTATAAAAATTAGCAATTTTAAAGCTTAATAATTTTAAACGGATCCCTAAATTGAAAAATGGTTTCAACAGAGCCACATTCTACTGAATGAACTATGCAATGATACCCCACGCCATGCGATAAACGAGAAAAAAAATCCTTCTCACCTTACGTGTAGGGGAGGTATCCTAACAAATATATATTTTCTTGAGACTTTATTCTACCATTTTGTCGGCGTGATTGATATTTACGCACATACCCATCGCTAGTTACAGCTCTCTAGTACTAAGAGTCTCCTTGTTAAGCCGCGGACAGATGGACAGACAGATACACTCATTTAGATAGACATACGGACAAGGCGAAGACATATGACATATGACATATGACAAGGCGAAACCACAAGTGATGCTTTTTGACTAAATAACCCTAAAAATTAACGTTTTCACGTATTATAAACTAGTATCAGTACTCTTTTTGAGATTCTACGCAAGTCCTAAGTCGTAAAACAGCCGATTATGGGCATTAAATTTTCCAAATATTTTAATAAGTTTTAAAAAAATGCATTCAAATTATTTAGTCAAACTTCAATATAAAATTTAGATACTTAAACGAAAAATATTATCTTTTAATGGCTCTTTTATTCACCTAGACTTATCTTATGACACCGGAATGAATTCGCGTTTTCGCTGAAGCGGTCGAAAAAACAATTTTAAAATTAAAACCTTATGCATAAATCAAAATACGCGTATATTCATGGTATTTATACGTTTTTTTTTATTCTATTCATTTTAAATCAAATATTATTTTATAATACTTTATCGGATATCCTTCTTGACTCTCCACAGTTATACCGCATTAGCATTTTTTGCATTTTTATCTTCCCATAACTATTACCAACAATTGCCAATCGCAATTCAGAATTTTAATTAGTCTCGAAGCAGTAGGACATGGAATAGGCAATATTAGGGTTTGTACTTAAGAATAACCAGAGAAAAAATGTTATAACAGACGGATAGACATACATACGTGATTTAGTGATTTAGCTTAGTGTATCATTCTTAGAGAATTTCAATTTTCCATACGGGGCTCAAAAACTTAAAAAACTTTTGAGACGATATTTTTTGCAAGCCAATATTATTTACTAAATCTGTTAAATTCTAAATACTTGTGAAATTGTCATTCGTACTTGAGAAACTATTTATTCTTTTTAAACATAGTGAAACATTATTTACAAAATTGAATGACTTACAGCTTGCCGCGATACGTTAGAGAATGTGTATATAACAATTGTATGTAACAATATATAACAATATACACGTTGTGTATATAACAATATCATTATATATAATATTGTTATATACACAATCAATGAACCTAGGATAAAAGTGACAAACTTTATATAATTACTTGTACAGTGTAGTCTTTTTTAAGATCATTTGTTGGTATCGTTTTAAGTAACTTAGCGATTGGTCAAATTTAGATATCGATTATTTAGAAAATCGAAGAAGCATTCTAACACTCGTAAGCGACATCTTTTGTGGAATAGCAAATTACATTCCAAATTATTCGCTCGTGAAGTATGAAAAAAAATATCATCGTTTAGCTTTCGACCAGCAAATAAAGTAGTTCGGGTGCTAAAACATTTTGAAAGATACCTCTCAAAGCGAAATAATTCTCATCGCATATCACGTATTACTAGCTTTAGCCCGCGGCTCCGCCCGCGTGCACTACTTCTTCCAGCTTTTATATCGACCGATCACGCTATCCACCATAATCCCGATCGCGGTCTCGCTAGCGATTTCAATCAAATCGTCCCAGAGGAATGTATACTCTAACACCAAAAACACACGTATTGCCGATGAACTACAATTCTATTATGAAAGAATCTCGCTTCCACTCTGGATTCTGATCCCGGTCTTGTTAGCGATTTCATTTCCAAGCCGGTGTTGATCCTCCCGTGAACGTTGTTGTGCCTAATAATCAATAGGAATGAAAAAGAATGTGTTCTATGTTCGAGCGAGCCAAGTTGCCTGCGAAAGCGAGTCTTAAGTATATTTGATAAATAGGGCAACTAAGAAACGAAGATATATAAGTATTCTCTAATTTAAAGGGTGGATTTCAGGAAAAGATTACTTAATCGGAATACGTTTGTATTTAAAAAAGGTAATCTAAATCAGGAATTCCGTTTAAATCAGAATAAATAACTGATCTGTAAAAAACTATTTACCGAAAAATTGATTTCTTGTATAATAAAAACCAAAGTACGTTTTGATGATTCCGCTACCGCTTTCATGGATATCATTTTATTTGGGATTCGGATAAAATTTTTTCAAGTAGATAATTGAGGCTCCGGATACAGGTTACAGGATACAATATACCGGATACAGGCTACTTTTTATCCCAAACAAAAAGGTTTTGGTTTTAAGTTAGCGAAGCTTATTTTACTATATATTTTATTATTATCTAGTCTTATTATTTGTTTTTAATGTTTTTGTCGAAGTGAATATAGAACAGGTTCCATTCCTTCACATTTCCCAAGAAACTGATATTCAAAAAAGAAATTTACGGAAGCCAAACCGTGGCCAAAACGCCAGTCAAAAGTCTATTCAAACCCTAATTCGCAAAAAAATTAAATCACACCCTACAATAAATGTAGTTTTTGTAATAAAAAATTTTCCAATAACTACACCCATATCGATTTTTAAGTATATTTTCACATGCGAAGGGATTGATTTAAAAAAAATCTTGAAATACGTATTGTTCATTTATTTTTAGGAGTACTTTTACGAAGTTTCAAATCGCAATCTTTATTTATAATTGAAAACTTGAACCCCAATTTTACCCCTTTAGGGGTTAAATCATTTTCTTCCTTATTTCTTGTCCACATTCTAAAGAGAGCACTGGGCAAAATTTCAGCTTTTCAGATCCAAGGGCAAGCGCTGGGCATTGACGAGTCAGTGAGTCAGTCAGTATATATTTTTTATACGTTTATATAAAAGTGAATTGCGTCATTTAAATAGATGACTTTGCGTCATTAATTTATATGACGCATTGTTGTAAGACATTTGTCAAAGTTATTATTCGTTGACGTTGCCTTATAAGATTGTTTAAAATTAAATATGTATATGTTATCTGTCGTTTTCTTTGCGATATCAGTTTATTATAATAATAATACATAAATGATGTATTATTTAGGAGATGGCGTATCTTTCCGATCCAGAAACAATTTAATCTGAAGAATACAATAAAAATAATTTTCATACCGAAACGTAAAAGTACAGAAAATTCAACTCTGTGGTCATTGCTATAGGAATTTACATTTACTCTTAACGGATTCATTTATAATTTTTACTTTTCTATCTCTCTTTTCGTTTCTACTTCTCTTTATTTGTATATAAGTCGCCATTTAGATCGTATTAATATTAGTCGTTCATAATATTTTATCTAGTTTTACGTAGAAGAAAAAAAAAAATGGGCGTATAGATCTTAAAGCTGTCTTCGTATCGCTTGAATTGTTGCTCTTTATTAATTTACGGTTTAAAATTATACAAGTCTATATTTCATTTATGAAAAAGGTTTCATCAAAACCGCCTTCGTATTAGTGCCTACATACGAACTCGGCGTTGTTATATGCCTTATTATAGGTATCCAAGTTAAACTGTAATATAAGACGATGTAAACGGCGGGTAGTAGTGTAGGTGTACAAGCGGTGAGCGGGTGGAAGGGGGTGAACGCACAAAGAAAACAGTGCGCCTGCCACGGAAAACAATCGTTGGAAAAAGATATATACGATGTCACGATCTCGCGATAAATCGCGCGACACGGTATAATAATCCAGAAACCGAATATTGCAATAACAAAATCTCGAAAGCTTCACTGTACACAGGTTACATGGATCGAATCACGTGTCCGAAGAGAACTCCCCTAAATTGAACACCTATATAAGACCAAAATATATATTTCATCGGTACTAGACTTTGTAATAATAAAAAACATTATTAGGTTAATAAATTTGAAATGATTATGTTTGCATTCTCTTTACATCACCTAAGAATATTCACCACACTCTTATAGAAAACAGATGTAAAGTGCCAGCTTCCGCTTGCACATTCATAAGCATGAGTTCTGATGGCTCACTGCGACCTCTATGCCCCATTCCTCCTTCATCGCCCTACTCCACTCTCCATCAGCCCTTTGACCCCTCTACCAAATATCCTACTTCAACCCAAGAGGCCGGCAACGCACTGGTGACTCCTCTGAGGTTGCAAGTGATCACCTATAACCTCTGGCGGTTCACATATTCGTTGACCCGTCGAAAGTTCTATATAAAAACAAAATAAAAACTGTATGCATATTCTGCATTCTAGAGACACTTTTACTAAGGTATTATGTGTGAATTGTTTTGTCAGTCTGACATCATTCGACCACTGCAGAACCAAGGCACACTCCTCTCACAATCTTATCATATCAGGTTCAGGGGAATATGAACATTAAACTCTACGCTAGCTCGATGTGGGCCTAGTTGCTGTAATGCTATTAACAATCGTTCTCCCGTACACATATCGAGTGGTTTCATGCGATTTATGTTTGAGACTTATCGGTTCATCGCCCGCAGTCAGGAGTTGGACCCAGAACTCAGAACCTTCTGATCACCGGTCATGTGTGTATAGTCAAATAATAATATAACGAAACTTCGATGTTGAAATGCCAAAGAGTAGGAACAAAACTAAATGATCGTTGAAAGGAAAGTTTATGCACGTGACCAAAGTCGTTACTTTTACTAGTTTTACATTAAATAGATATTTTAAATGCGATCAAGCTCGTGTTAAAAGTGCGAAAATGTTAGTTTGGCGTGTTTTAACCGATCATAACATGAAATACACGGATGCGAAATTAAGCCTCTATATGACATTCACATAGACTAATAGAACCTTAATTACCATAAATCACAAACACTACGTTCTATTTTTGTACACCTATAGCATGAATAGCTTTGTTTATGAATCTCATTAAACACCGCGAGAACGCGGTTACGGGCACAATCAGACCCATTACACATTTGACACGATATCTGCGATGTCGCTGCGATACGGTAGGGCGACGTTAACGCCGCAGCTGTAGATGATGGCTCTAATAGAAATATGGGACTTTATTAAAACACAGAGTGTTCTACTTTTAACCTAACACATAAAACCTGTCTTCTACATTACATTGAAAATATTTACAAGATTACGTCTATAAAGAATTAATTATACGTTTTGGGTAATGGAAAATATATTTAGAAATGTCGGTGTGTTTTTTATCAATACTGCGAAACCTATAATACATACTGTTTTATGTCAACGACTAAAAAAAGTTTTTAAATGTGTTTCATTTACAAAACTACCGCTGCTTATATTATTTCTTATAAACATAAATGTAATCCCAACTTCTAATATATTTTCAACGCTTCGTTTTGTATCTCACACAAAACGAACATCATGATATTAGAGACCATCCATAAAATACGTTCGCAAAGGGGTATTAGCATTGTTTCTTTTGTGTAATGGACATGAAAAGGAAGATGTAAAGTAAACGTGACGTTTGCAATTCATCAACTTTATTTATTTTTCTAACTCTTTAATTCACTTGTTTAATTTATACATTACAATATTTTAGGCATATATTTGTTTATTTCAAATATTATTAAAATGATAAATATTTTGCTATATTAATATTTGTATGCATTTGTATTTGTAATAGCAAGGAGGGGATAATAGCTTTTGTGAGATTATTAAACGGGTTGCAGAAAATGTAAGGCAGCGCGATGAAGGGGCGTGATGATACAAAAAGTGGAAATTTATAGTGACGTATTCTGTAAACGGCCGCTTATAAACAATAAGAAAATTGCAAATCTTAACCATTACGTTTGATTCGTAGAACAGGCAGTAGCTATCGCAAACCCCGCCCATCGCGGTGTGTAAGCTGCCTTACGCGATCAACCAACGGCCGATGTTGCGCGCCACCCCCGCCAGCCGCTGAAACGGTGCCAGACGTGCGACGGCGGTGTTTAAATTACCTTACGTTTTAATAACCTTATTTTCGCTCCACGGCTTCGGAACAGCGATTAAACCGCCACGCCACAAAAACCACTTCTGAGGGCCTCTAGCGTTGAAACTTTAAGATTTAAATTAGGATGGGGGCTATAAAGCTGTCCTGTTGTTGATTTTATCTAGCTGTCGATGTTTAAAATGTCGATGTAAAAAAAAGACGATTTGGAGAAACTGGTACCGCCAATAAAAATATATTTGAATTCACGTTCGTAATAAAAACTAATTTCGTGAGAATCGTCGGTAGGATGATGTGCCCGTTTAAAATGTTACTTCTTCGTATTCAAACTTAAAAAGTCAAATCTTTGCCCTTCAGGACAGCGACATAGAGTGGAGAACTTGGAATTTGCTTGGATTTATAAGGAAACTGCTTCTGAATTAGTATAATCATAATTGTCAAATACAGAGAAGCTTCCTCTTTGCCAGTCAATAATTTTGTACATGAACCTTTCAATTCCATATTGTGTCGCAACTTGGTGATAAGCGCCAATATCCAACGTGTGCTTTACTGATAATCCCTCGTACGGTGTCAATAAGAATGCTTTGCTAAATGTAGCAAGACACCTTTAGTTGGTATAAGTTCTGGAAAGTCACTACAGTATCGTGCAATTGCTGTCTCTTATTTAACATGCCAAGTTAAAATTTTTGTTTATTAGAAAAAATATAAGTTGATGTCACAAACGTAAATTTAAACTAATGTTTGAGCACACGGCATAAATGGAACAACACGATTTTAATAAAAAAAAATGAGTAACAATCTTATATAAAATTTATGTGCAATTTAAATTTTAAAAAGAAACTTTTTCCGTGGAATCTTCAACGAAAGAAGTTTTATTTAAAAAACTGAAACCTGACGTCATTTTTCCTACATATCAGGGCGATTATCTGCCACATCAGGTTGTAGGCTTTCATCATGTGTCTATACTTCTTTCTGAGCTTTTCATCAAAAGATCGAAAAACGACTTTTTATGTCTCTTTCGAAAAAAACTATGGAAATACTAAGACTATTTAACATTCACCAACTTTCAGTGTTTAAATTCAAAGTTTAAAATCAATTAATTATCAGGAGTTTTATAACCTAACCTAACTTAAGCTGTATACGCTGCATGTAACGATGACAACATGTATTAATTTATACAGTGTGATGACCGAATTCCATTTTGAAAATTAGGATTTTTTTTATTAAGACGAATCAAAATTTCGGACATAGCTGAAAGGTTTAATTTTAAAAAGTTCAAGTAACACAAGTAACGTCCGTAAATTGAACATTTTGAATCGCATCACCGACGTCCATTCTGTCGGCTAATAAAATTGCTAGCAAAGTGCGGTCGTTTATGATATTACAATTTAAATCAAATAGTGTTTTTCAAGAACAATCATTTTTTTATTTCACTTGGAATTTTCTCTTCACTTGAATCATGAAAAGTATATTCTCTTTATAATGAACTACGCATGTAATATTTCAGTTCACCTTATTTTTTCCATAACCATCGGTTTCTATTTAAAAATGATACCCGTGTAGTCAACGCTTTGCTTACGAATCAGACCGATGAGTATTCTAAAGTACAACGCAAGAAACTCAGCCGCTCCGAATTACCTGCAAATGATGCAATGCGCAGGTATAATGCTCTCCGACCCTTCATGCTTCTCCCCCGCGTTCTTGTTTGTCACCATTGCGACGCTCCCGTAACTAAGTTCACAGCGGCAGAGTTTCGTACGTTGTACTGTACTTGTCTAAATAGATAAGTAACATCAATCGCTAACAGCCCTCAACCCACACCAACGCTTAAGGTCTGTCAACATACAAACTCTAAATCTAACATTAGATTGTGGAAAATTGTACCTCTAGAGGAATGTGTTAGGATCCTAACATAATTTACTACATGCTATGTACGTCGCAATCGCAAAGTTTTCATTTTGAATACTTTATACTAATATTTCTTGTTGTTCTTATTACAATAAATTGTGCTAATAACAAATTCAGATAATATTGTATTATTTATAATGTCCTTATCATATAATAATAATAAAAAATGTGTCCTACATAATCTATGAGTCTCCTGTTATCACAATTGCTTGAAAAAAATGTTCACTCTTCAATTCCCTGAAGTGTGCGACCCCATTGTCTATTATAGTGTTCGTTTCGAGGGCATTAACTTGGAAAAGAAAAACGAAATCCTTGTGAAGATTAACGATCGCTTAATCTCTGAACTTCCCAATGTCAACGGCTGCATCTGTCCCTTTCGCATTCGACTACGTTCGTATAGAACAGAACGGGACGGGTAGCTGGTCGAGACCCGTGACCATGGTTCGTGCCCGAATCGGCATCCGCTTCCGGCGGGAAAAATAATTTCTCCAATCTTGGCCTAGATTTTTTTACTCGTGGAAATGGTCAAGCGTGAATACGGAGTACGTCGAGTTATTGGGTCTATAGCAGACCAATCTACTTATTACTTTATTTTGATATTTAATGTGCACAATTACGTTTATGAGCTCATTAATGTTTTTTAATTTTCCATTAATATTATATGCAAATCACCTTTGAAAATTAAAAAGAGTTTAATAAATACTAAATTTCAATTCGCAATATTTCAATAATTGTTTAATTTCTTTTACTGATCCGTAGCAACAGACACGTACTATAATTTTTTGTTTTGTCGATTTAAAATATGTTTTTTTAATAATATAATTAAACCAAGTTGATATGGCGTTAAAAGACCCCAAAGGGAAAAAACCAACTCGCGCAAAAATCGCATACTAAACAGTCACTACTAACGTACTATCACTTACACGATTCATGGCGATTTCGTCATATTCAATACGGAACACTGAAATAGCAAATAAAAATATATATAGAATGAGGGTATTGTTGTTTTCTGTGTCAAGGGTAGAGGGCGGTCAAGCGTTTTGCGTGTAACTACGAGGGAAGAACCGGCCAGCCCGAACAATCGATGGATACCAGCGACCTTGGGCCTACCGCAAAATCCTTGGGCACTCCGCTCACAGCTATTAACCCTCTAAAAAGAAATCGGCCGCTGATAAGCCAGCAGCATCTGAGCTGTTGTAACGAATCAGTTGTAGATGTCGCGTCGCTCGTATAAGGACTGAACGTAGTACGTTTTCATTTATAAACGAATTTAGTTACATTAACGGGATATGCATATATTTCATCGTGATTAACAGATATGCTTTATAAAACATAGGTGTAATGGCGAGTTATGTTCCCTTTTGAAATTGCAAAAACGTATTCACGTTTTTACCATTTAAATCCGAACAAATTGAACAGTAGATCATTATTCGTCTTCTTGTGAATACTTCACAAAAAAAAATATTAAACATATGTACGTCAGATTTTGCATACAAGAAGGTCACGCCTCTTGTGGTGGTCTATTGCATACAACAATAAAAGGTTGTTTGCGTATTTATTTGTGTTTTTAAGCGAAAACATTAGAAACGACAACCTAATATTTTTCACAAATTTAATGTATTTGTGGCCAAAAGTATGTTATGCCTTGAAATGTCAAACTTATAAACACATGCATGTGATTTTGGTCAAAATATAGATTTCATATCAAATCAAGATATTCTCTATTTGCTTTTCCTTTACTAAAACTATTGAATGAACCAATATGGCATAGCCCCTGTGTCCATTTCTGATCGCCATCTCGAATACTAATTATATTTATCGAAATATAAAACGGGATCGGAACGAGAACGATATCGGGAACGACATCGGACCCGATAAATATTACGACCGGGATCGAAACTGGAATCAACATTCAAATTGGAATTCAAAGTGAAACGAGTATTGGAACCCATTGTAGAATTGCATCACGCCTATAGTAAGAACGAGATGACAACTGTTATCGAAACTTAAAGCTCAAAAAAGAGCGGGGCTGGTATTTAAACCAGAAACGCCGTGATCGGGATTGGAAGTACGAGCATATATATGTATATGTATATACATATATGCTTATCAACTTTTCACAAGGTGATAATATCAATTGGAATTGAAGATAAAAGACATGACGAAAAGAATAAATAAGTTAAATTATACATTTTAGCAAACGCCCTAATCACTTATACGAAATTGTTTCAACAACTGAAAGAATAGAAGATAATACCAAGTAAAGCGAAAAACCGCATTTTTAAAATCCATTCTTTTCAAATGTTGTTGAAAACCGTTGTAAAGCCCACCGTTGTGGACACGACGGTCTAAAAAGAAAACTGGACAGAAAACTGTTGATAGAAAACTGGAACAAACCGTTAAAAATATGAAGACCATAGAAACTGTCTTACTCTTGAATTCAAAATTAATTGGTATGTTTCGAGTTTGTCGATCTTTCGAAATCTTAGTTCACAACAATCATGCTACATTGAGAAGACTTATACTGCGATAATAAAATGAATAGAACAATATCGACCCTTTACATAGAATCTTGGCACATGTCTGTATAATCTCATCAATTCTTCTGATATTTTCAACAAAAACTTCTGTTGAATTAATAATCTCTTTATTTTACATACTTAATGAGCAATTGATATAAAGTATTTGGTAAGTGACATCTACTTTTATGACGGTTCTGTACGCATTATGTACACATCCAGATTTTGGAAGTACAACTTCTAATATATATGTCTGATTTGCATGGCATGTTTGTCGTGTGCGGGGAAGAGAGGTTTGCGTGCGCGTGTTGCGGGCGTAGGCGTGTATGTGTAGAAGGCGGTGTTTGTTTGCGTGGGTGTGTGTGTGTATGCGCATTTGTAGAAGTCAAAATTATATTCTTACGTGGCATAACCATTTTACATCATCGGCGAGGTATAATTATTGGTTTAGATTGTTTTTTCTTAACATAGCATATCGGAATATATATTGCCAACATAAAAAAATATTACTTACTAATGGAATTACAGTGTGCCTTAATCACGTTAAAAACCACATTTGTATTTTGATTGGTTAACTTTTTACTTTTTTATTGATATTATTAGATGTATATGTAATATATATATATATATATATATATATATATATATATATATATATTTAAATAAGCATTTGTTTTTAATTTTCAGTCCTATGCAGTACAAATAAAAGAATGATCATGTCCAGCTTAATATTACAGCGTAACACGCTATATTATGACTAACATTTTGATACTTATATACCCAAAAACGTGACAGTGCGCTGTGACTGCACGGCGTGACGCATCCAATTGACTTACCTCCAAAATTTTTCAAAGGGCATTAAACATTTATTAGTAATGTCAGTTATTCATCTCACAGGTTCCAATCGAAATATATTTCTGTAATAGTTTTAAATATTGTTTTTCTTATTCGCAATATCAATAAACGCGAAATGGATATATACCCAAACAATTTACAAACACGACACGACACCGGTGTTGCCACGTTTGAGAAAAATCAATAGCCCCGCCATTCCGCGGCTGTGGCTTAAAGCAGTGTAACGGCACGTGCGTACGGGAACAATCTTGTAGCCTTTGATTCTAAACGCGGCCCGTTAAATCATTCACTGTACGTATGAAGTCAAATGAATTATGTATGCTTTTCCCCTGAATTCGGGGAATTTTTCGTATGCGAAATGACTTGGGGGAATTTTTTCCGCATCAGCGAAGCGGAAATTAAGCGTTAGAATGCTAATAAGCCGCATTTAAACTGGTAATGACCTGTTATACGATGAAACGGAAAGTCGTGTATAAGTTGATGCTTATATTTTGCACAACGTTAGCAAAGTTGGTAGATGGGTGGACCCTATGTATGCGTACTATTATACTAACACTACTACTGTATCAACTACTACTATACCTAATTTGCTATCGATATGCAGTATAATAGATAGGTATGTGATTGTGTGTGTGTGGATGCGTGCATGCGTGCTTACGTGCATGCGTGTTTGAAAAAAAGCAAATCAGTTTGTCTACTCAAATTAAAATAAAACGAATCAAATGCTTAAGAGTTAATTTTTTTTCTAGTACAGTATAATAAATGAATAGAACCAATCTATTCGGAGTCTTAACTGAAATAAATTTAAATGAAACGTACGTACTATAATTAAAGAATGATGCGTACTGATATTTTAAATCCTAAATATTTTTTTTTTTTAATATCTCGTTTGATTGATACTTTTAATTACAATTATCGCAAATAGAAAATGTTAAATAGTAGTGAGATTAGATTCCATTCTATAATTATACGAAACAATGTTACATTTACAAAATAAAAAACAAGTAGCTATTCTTTACCTCTTTAGGGTTCCGAGGCAAAATGGCAAAAACCCTTATAGTTTCCTCATGTCCATCTGTCCATCTGTCCGTATGTCATAGGCATTTTACTCAAAAACTACAAAATGTATATTGATGAAATTCGGAATGTACGCGTCTTGTGTAAACCGCTACTTACTTTGATAGTTGAATAACAAAAATAAATATTTCTAGGGGGGCACTCCATACAGGTAGTAGAAACTGAAAAAAATGTTTTTCAGAAAATATCAACGTGTAGCACAAAAAGTCTTAAAATTTTCTAAGCTTTTTTTTTTTATTAAGTGAATGTTTTCCAAAATAATCGTTTCGAAAGTAGCAGAAATTATGTCCCCCTTTCTACTTTTAAGCTGGATGTCCAAAAAATAAGAAAAAAATGGCAAAGGTAACGCTTAATAAATACTTTTCAACGAAAATTATTTTTATCATAATCGGAACCCATTTTTGAGGTAATGCCAAAAAACTGCGTTTCTCAACAAATGGACGTAAGTGCCATAAAAATACGTTCTTTTGCTGATGCATTTTAGTTTACACTAGTTTTAGAGTCATAGTCGATGATGCATGAAATAGGACACCTCAGCACTACGTTTTCGATACGTTTTGCAATTCATTTAAAAAAACTTCTTTATATGAAACCCCCATATTGTATTGACTGAATTAGTAAAACAGTATCTTGCACTTGGAAAAATCGCGTAATTTACAAGTATTTGTCCCATTTATTTTCATACGATCTGGCTGTTCAGGTATATAGGCGCTCTTACTTAATTGACAACAGTACCATAATAATTCCTTAACGTGTATGAAAAATACATTCGTATTGAAAATCTCTTGCTTTTTGTCGAAGTCGGTCAAAGGAAGCTAGTTAATTTCCACAAACTAGATGGTCTACAGTATAGTACAGATTGATGAGAATCTTTTTGGAGAGCTTTTCGTATCTTAAAATTGTTGATGGTAATAGGACAAATAAACAATAAATAAATTTAAAAACCGACATTTAAATATTTTAATAAATTTATCACGTATTTGCGAAACATCGCAATCTGTTCGTGTAAATAATATACGAAAATTATCAGTTATTCTTTCAAGTACTTTTACAAGAAAACCTGAGAATTCATATATCTATCCGATCTTTGTACGCCGGATTTAAATTATCAAATTGTTAGATATCCTGACAACGCATCAAGACAGTACTTTTTTTTTCACAAAACGAATAAGTTTAAATTGGGAAGTTCAGTTGTTGAAAATCACATTGGCACGTCTAACAACGCGTTATAATTCGCTGTCTTTCTCTAGTCATAACAACTTTGACACATATTCGTGGCAATCTAAATAATTCGAAGAACATCTAAGGATGCTTATAATTTTAAATTCAGTATTTTTTTCCATGAATCAATACAAAAATTTGAAGGATATATATATAAAGTATAAATTCAAAAATGTTAAAAAATGATGTCGATTCTATGGAGTTGACATCGTGGCTGTGAAACAATTCAGACAGACACACCCAACAATGATACATTTCTACCGTTTCTCAGAACCATCGTATGACGTCACCCCGAAGCCGAATTTTGACGCAATTTAATCGTACATCTACAACCTTATATAATGTATTATTTTATTAAAATTCTGAGTATGGCGATAATCAAAAGACTAATTTTTTTATTGTTTAATAGTTTATAATTAATTTATTACAAAAAAAATACATTTTTTTTCCTATTTTGCGTATCTTTTACAATAGTATTAGCCCAAAACCGGCCAAGTCGGGAATGAAACTCTCTCATCCGAAATTCATACAAACAAAACGAGACGAAAATAGGCGAAATGTACAATTGCACTAGGTCTATATCTATCTAATAGTTTAGTATACTAATGATGACGTCATAAATAACATCTTATTGTTATTTAGAACCCCACTGCTAGGGCTTGAAATCATACCACTCTTATAGAGTTACCAGCCTCGCCACATTCACCACATTCAGCGGTAACGGACCACCGACGAAAGTCCGAGTTCTTAATCATAAAACACTCAAAAAAGAATACACAAGCGCCCGGTAAAGTCAAACGCGACCCGATCATTTCTCCACAGATTCATACTAATATTAAAGTCGGCCGCAATTGCGAAAAGCGAAACCAAGATTGGTCAACCTCAGGTCAGAAACTTCTACAAGTTAGCACCTTTTCTTTTACTGGGCTATGCATATGTAATTATGTGTGAACGAATAAATGGTAATTATTGTCGTTCTTTTATTATTTTCATGAACTGTTCGTATTTTTCTCGTTTTTTCGTAGAAATGCCCATAGCTGACAAATAATTTCAGGAAATCATAACAACATGTACGGGTGCCTCGCCTCTTTATCGTAGTACGCCTGTTCATAGTTTATCACTTAAGGAGTTTACATTTGCCAAACACGGTTCATCAATTAGGAGTGACCAGAAATGTTATCATCGATCTTTAAAAATAGTGAATACCCTCCTGTCACATTGTAATAGTTAAACTTAGATATTTTGGCGATATTCATATCTAAAGCTCATCAATATATTAGCCTTTGAAATCATCAATATTACCATCGTACTTCCAATCGCCAGCAATAAATCCTATATATTTTATTAAATGAGTAATTCTTATACATATATGGCACTGATCTAGCAAAGTACCGTAACGATTGCAATGAAAGCTTTTGACATTGATACGTCTTTGTTTTCCTTTGAAATAGAGGTCATTTCGTGAACAGGAGTTTATGCACTAACGCATCTGTTTGACGCTTAACGAATGGAGTCGATAAAGGGAGATCTACTATATCGGCAATTCGCTAACGCGTAGGCTTGGGTTGACACTACGTATATAATAAGTTTCGCGTAGTATGAGCGAAATAAACACAACTCCTGTGTCCTGAAAGTATATAAAAGTGTTTGAATAATTTACGTATGTAATTATGACTCAACGTTGCATAATTCCAGGTTCTTCTCTGGTTATGTTTCATATTTTTCATATCAACAACCTATGCTCAATAAAAATCAGTTTAAAATAAAATCAGATTAAAACATGAATTCGTGTTGTTCTTCCAATTACTCAAATACTTATCGTCTTCAACATAGACGTACCGACGTAAAATTTACGACTGTGTTAAGGATACAGCCAACCAAGGTGTTTTTTTTATTTTTATTTTGATCTAGGTTTGCTTTTCAAGTTTGTATACATGAGTATTTTCCTTGAAAAAATTGATTTCACCGAAACAAACATTTTTCTGAACGTTACTTTATAGCAACATCTCGAAGCAACTTTGAAGTAATTCGATCGTTGTGACTCTCGACAATCAATGGCGTTACATAATATAAACTACTGGCAGTCCTACACAAATGATGTATATAGGTAAATTTTGCAATTGAATATTGAGGGAAATTAAGATATACAATTTTTTTAGAACGGAAGTTATTTATATTTCTACGGAAAATGGAAAGACGCAGAGCAAGCTCGGTTGCCCACTTACTTTACTATTATTTAAACTTTTCGCTTTATTCCACTTTCTAATCTCTGTAGTTTTCGATTCTAGTTTTATTTATTCGATAGCTTTTATTCAAATAGACCTAATCTTTTTCTGAAAAATTTATACTTTGGCCTCTATGTATTCGTATGATTCAAATTAAAACTTACATGCAATGACCTTTAGGCAATCAAGCAAAAACCTTTTTATTTAGTGCAAGTACGCTGTGTAAATTTATATCAAAATCGTCGGCGACTACAAAAGTGACTGGCACCTTTTCGCCGGCAAAATAGTACCCCGGGACTTTTTCAAACGGAGCTTTAATTTCCTTAAAAGCTATTCTATAACGCCGTAATCCGGATATTGGTTTTCGCTGAAGTACTGATGTATGAGAAAAGCTCGCTGTTCAACCGTATAAGTATAACCGATGGTTATTTTGCATGAATCCAACGTTAAGGTTACAGGAAATTAACGAGCGAGATATAGAAATTTGCAATAAGGAAATGGGATTTATTACACGGCGGACGTTGAAGGGTAATTTCAAGTGTGCATTCTATGCGTGATTACTTTCCTTTCGCGTTAGTGTCGTACAAAAACTTTTCATGCGTTACGAAAAAATGGCTATATATTTTTATTTTCGCACGGTCAACTTACGAATTGCGGAAAAAGTAACCAAAATGGACGAAACCCTCAAGAAAAGTCTTATAGGGTCCGATATAAACAAAAACAAAATCACGAAATTTGAAAGATACAAAAACTTAAATACTACGACTAGACACCGGAAGTAGGTAAGGAAGCAACTGAGCGACAACAATTGGAAAACATTAAGTATATACGTCTCTGCATACGAAAGACGTAAAGTATGAGGAAGGTATTTAAAAACAGTAAACACGGTGAATGGGGCTCTGCACGATATAGAAACACAAAAACTATTTCTTGTTTAACGCGACTACCTGTCCGTAAATAAATTCTTGTTCTTGCACTTGGACGCTATAGCGAAAATTAGGTATTGCAGAAGAAACGTGAAAATTCGATTAAAGATATTGGAGATGCGTTACTTGAGTAATATTTTGTCTGTCCTCAAAAGATAGGCGTATAAATAGAAATGTGAGGAAACGATCTTGTTTGAAGAAAAATATAGTGTCAATAGTGAAAAGGATAGTAATGTTTTGGTTATCTGGAAGTTGTAAATATAGGGATAGATCGATGAAGAAGCGTTATGAGAGGAATAACGACTTTAAAAAGCTCTGCAAATTGTAGGTAGATTAGAAAATGCTATGTAGACAAAATTTCCTAAGTATCTCGATGGAACTTGAGCTTGCATCTTTTATGCAACAAGTGCTAACACGTCGTTTACGTACTATTTTGTTTAATTGAAAGCTTCAGCTAAAGATATGTATCAGCAACTTCGTGAAGGCTAAGAAGAATTATGTCATTGATTTCCGTTTCTTGTTTATTCCTAATTTCTTTGTATTTTAACCAAAAACCGCTCCTATAAGATCTTTAAGCACCTCTTTCATCACCGTCCCGTGGTAGGGTAATTATCATACAACCCCATTTCGAAAAGAAGTTAAATAATGTGGTCGAGAATAACGCACGCTGTTCTGATACACAAAACATGAGCTGGAAATCGACACAAAATTTTTTTCTTCAACGAAGCGTACGATCGTAATTTAAAAGGTTTTGGTGATTTGCAGTGAAGTTGGACAAAGCACAGTCGTAATAAATATAACATAACGCAAAAATGCTAAGGCACTTTATGACAAAAATTAATGAAACGAGGTCATCAACACCAGCTTGCTGTTTGAGTTCCTTGAACATGTGATTTATTCAACAACTTCGCGCTCCGCTAACACTTCACACATTATTATTGCGATCACGCGCGCTCTGAAATTAATGGCTTTAAACTGAAGCCTCTCGTGCTATTAAAAGCCGCCCGAGCCGACGTGCATTATCAGCACGAAAGTCTGCCGTCGTCTCTGCAATTAAGTTCGGTTCTCATTTTATACAACGTTGGACGACTATATTCACTTCGAACACCTCTGATAATCAATGATTAACTTCACGCGCGTAATGATAAATACGTTCATCGCTAACAAATATGTAATAAATAAAAAAAAAAAATTTGGTTGCCTGTAAAGTCGGTATACGGGCGAAAGTTTTACGTGACAACGACTTTGAATGGTAAAATCATTTTAATGTGAATATTCATTCGTACAGTAGGAAGAAGGATGAAATAATAGTAACAATTTAAAACATTTATTTATACAAAGAATTATATTTAAAACATTAATTTATACAAAGAATCTCGCACTGAATTTCATATTAACAAAATTTTATTTTACCTTTACATACATACGTATTTATATACAAATATACATACAATAACTTGCAATACATTTGCAAGCTATGCACTAATTCTCTAGTGCTGCGCGCGCGGCAGACCGATCATGGTTAGTGGGAGAGACGCAAGGCATTCGGCGGGCCTCTCTCTCGTTCGGTGACTCATCGTTACGTTACCGAGCGTTACACCTTTTTCATAAGTGACTCCCAGCCGCAACCTAATTTAAGACGTTGTCACGTCAATAATAAAGTAATTGGTACTTTTGCAAAGCTTGTACCTAGTGTGAAAGCATTTGAGGGTGCTTCAGGATGGAATAATTTCTTTTTGTCTCTTGTCTGGGAAAATGGGAAAATTTACGTGCCATTGTACTAATGATTTAAAAAATGATTTCATGGAATAAAAACGAAAGAAACATAAAAATAGTTTAGGTCGAACCATATATAGAAAACTGGTATAATATGAAAATCTGTGATCAAGGAAATAGGCGTAAGTTTATTATAACATTTTTATTTAATTGATTTATTAGTTTTAAGGCCTTCATAATCTATGACATATTTAGATACAATATTTTTTTAAAATACTTAATGCGCATTTTACAATTTTTTTAGCATATTTAGTATAAATTGTATATGACCATGAAGTTTATGAAATTAATGCACAAAAATTAAAATTAATTATAAAATTAAAACGTAAATTCACATTTTATGAACAACAATCGTGCTGGCTATTGCTGTATATTAAAACAATTTCTCAAATAGAATAAGTTTCGCCTTGTCTTTAAGTGTATATTTTAACTCTAAATATAGTTTAAACTTCGAGGGTCGAATTCTCATTGCAATCGAAAATTATGATTTTTTTTATACCTAAGATTAAAATATAATTTTATACCGCTACAATTTCCTTTTTATTTCTTATTCACGAAAGAACATAAGTTACAAGCCACTTTTATTTACATATTTTTTGTATGTCTTTCTAATTTTAATTTCAATTATAATTATGTTTTACTCTAATACCTGATCGTTAATGCAACTCGAAACAGCAAGGCTTTTAGGCCAAGGCGATGGCCGAGTTCGACCCGCCGGCTCGGGCGCCCTTAAAAATGGCGTTCGTTTCATTACATAAGTTAATTTTAGTCGTAATTTAAGATACGGCCTTGTTCTCTCTACCGTTACGATATTTAATACGTAATTTCTATTTTTTTTTTTTGTATTATGTAATATGGAAATTCCAAAAAAATCTATTAAAGAATAGAAGAGCTGTTTATCATTAACGTCTATCCGTGTGTTGCAGGCGACGGGAATGACGCCGCTGATGCTGGCCGTCAAAGACAACAGGACGTCTTTCGTGGAGCGTCTCATCGACCTCGGATCCGACGTCGGCGCAAGAAACAATGTACGTATATCTGATCTAATTTTAACTTAAAGTTTTCTTTACTGGCAATAAGTTAATTCAAGTTCTACGTAAAAGGGCTCCGAAATAAGTTCCCGATTCAAAATTTAAGTTTTTAAGGAACCGGTCCACCCGTTCAAGAGCTACGATGCCACAGCTAGCATAAACATTAATTTATCCCTGCTTCTTAGTTGGGAATTGAAAAACATTCATGTGCGTATTATAAGACATTCGTGCTGCGAGAACCTCCTTTTTTGAAATCGGTTAATAATATATTTAACAAGCGTGGTCTAAAAATTTGAAAGAAGAAATGGAAAGAAACGCATAAATTTACTTTCTGTATGTGTAATAAACTATTTATGGTCTAGGATTCAGAATTAGGAAAATCTTTTCTTATTTATTAATTCAATGATGTAATGGTCTAAAGGCGTATGTATATATATAAATGATTTTCAATGTAAATATTGCCAAAAAAAATCTGCTATGCAATTCAATTTAATTAATTAATTTTTAATATTTTTTATACTACATACTTCACGTGCATATTTAATTTTTAGAGCGTCACATTATAAGTGTATTGTATATTGAACTTATTATTAATGAACAGCGATATCTAGGACTGCTGAAAGTTATACATCAAATTAATTAAAATGTTTATATTTTGATGTCTTAATTGTAATTGTGTTTAAATATTTCAAATTGTTTAAAAAAAATGATGTTGTAAGGGCCAATATATATATATATTGCCCTTACAACATTATTTCGTTCAATT
Organism: Eumeta japonica; assembly: GCA_005406025.1. Taxonomy (NCBI): domain Eukaryota; kingdom Metazoa; phylum Arthropoda; class Insecta; order Lepidoptera; family Psychidae; genus Eumeta; species Eumeta japonica. The sequence goes on from BGZK01000001.1 coordinate 82,175, forward strand.
AACAAATGAAGAAAGATTTTTCTTCCGAATCCTAGACTATTACAGTACTTTCAAAGGACAGTTGGAAATCGCTCTTTTCTTCTACTGATTTCCAAAAATCATTTTTCAAAAATAACTCCAGTAATAGAAAATAATCCACCGCTTTACTTTATTTTACTACTTAAAGATGAAAGTTCATCAAGTAGTCGAAATTCCTATATTGTAATTAACAGAACCGAAAACACGCAAACATGATGAAAACTAGTGGGAATATAATAAATAGTAAAAGTAAAAAACGCACATCCCGACATTTAGAATTTCAATTAAATATTAATAACAAAAATTGTAAACAAAGACATAGAAGTTGCCTTTGCTTTTGAAAAGTTCTTCTTTATTCCAGTTTCCACTACACAATCTCTGAAGTCGTCGTCCACTCTCGCCGAATGTTTGTTGAAACGTAACGTCGATGTTTGTGGCGTTTCGTTCGCATTTAGCCACATCCATTATAATGACGTTCTTAAAGCATTCAAATCTATAAAAATGAAAAAAACTGTTGATCTCGATGGTCCATTACGTAAAAACAATTGATTCAATTTTAGACTACATTGCTCCATGTCTAGAAGTGATTTTTAATGCTTACGTTGATTGTGGTGTGTTTCCGGATATAATGATGAAAAGTAGAGTAATTCCATTACTTAAATCCTGTAGTATATCTGACCCTACAAACTTTAGACCGATATAAATAGTACCAGCTCTCAGTAAGATTTTTGAAAAGCTTGTTTTAAATCAACTATTGTAGAATTTTAAAACAATAATTTGATGGACGTTAAACAATTTGGATTCGCAAAGAATCACTCAACAACCGAAGCCAGTGTCGAGCTTATTCAGTAGATTTTTGATGCCTGGGAGGATTCACGGGACGCGATTGGGTTTTCTAAGATTTATCCAAGGCTAAATGACTGACATTTGACTGCGTTCGTCATGACACATTGATCAGGAAACTGCATCATTATGACGTCACGGATCGATCCCTTAAACTTTTAGTCTTATCTAAGTGATAGAATTCAAAGGGTTGACATTAATGGTGAGAGGTCGTCAGGATTTGCAGTCAATATGGGCGTGCCACGGGGTTCAATTCTTGTACCATTTCTATTCCTAGTATACATAAATGATCTACCACATCTTGTTAAGAATCGTCATGGAATTGTATTGATTGCTGATGATACCTCCTTATTTTTCAAGATTGATAGGCATCAACTAGCTTTTAACAAAGTAACAGTACAATCTCTGAAATCGTTCAGTGGTATAGTATTAATAATCTTTTGCTCAATGAAAGCAAAACAAAGCTTGTAGAATTTTCCCTATCTAATTCTAAATTAGTCGACACCAATGTAATGGTCAAAAACGAGGTACTGAATATTGTGAACACGATCCTATTCCTTGGTCTTACTTTAGATTCTAAGTTACGTTGGAATTCTCATATTACGAGATCAGCGAAAGGGCTTGGTTCTGCAGCATATGCAATCAATAGAATTCGGCGACTTACAGATGAACCCCGCAAGACTAGTTTAATTCAATTTTTTTTCATAGTGTCATGAATTATAGAATTTTGTTTTGGGGTCACACAACCGGTATTAACACTATTTTCGTGCTGCAGAAGCGAACTATTCGTGCTGTTTATGATTTGAGATCAATGACATCTCTCAGAGAAAATTTAGAGAAATCAATATCCTAACTTTAGCAATACAATGCATATACTAAAACCTGGTATATGTCAAGAGACATATAGAATCGTTACAAAAAGGAGCGACATCCATAAAATTAACACTAGTTATAAGAACGATCTTGCTGCTCCTAAGACCCGTCTAAATAAAGTTAATAAATCATTTAAGAGAATGCGTGTGCACTATTAGTGTATGATCTCAGCTGAAAACCAAAATTTGCCATTTGCTGAGTTTAATCTTTTCGTTAAAAGAAAGTTATATGGCAAAGACTATTATACCGTGTCTGAACATCTTAATGAACAAAAGCCCTTAGGATTGATCTGCTTGGCTATCGGCTTACTTCATAGTATTTTTAAATGTCGACTAAGTTATTAATTACTCAGTCCTTTGTATTAATGAGCAAAAAGAGTAAGCCTTGAGTTTCTTGCTCGTTCTCCTCTAGGTAAATCAGCATTTGGAATGGGTGGTAATGGCAAAAAGAATTTATTAATGACGTATTTGAAGTGTAATTTCATTATCTCCGAAATACAAATATTTTTGATTTGATCTGAATTATATAAAATAATCACGACAAAAACTAATCGCACAAATAGTTTTTTTTTTACCATTATATAAATATTTATAAAGATGATGTTTTATTCATTCTTTTTTTTTTTTTGTCTGAATATATAACAAGTGTTACTCATTGTCATTTAAATATATTTTCCTTTCTCAGTAGATTCTTCCTGTAGACCAGTTATAGAAGAATATAACTGATAAACAAGTGTATGTAATTTGTAAGGACAAAAAGTACACGATTGACAAATAACAAAATAATTGTGCGACGCGTTTCATACTTCTACGTAAAAGTGCAGAATATGACCATTCCTTTTTTATTCAAATTTATAACTTCCCTCACTATACTAAAAAGAAATTAGATCTATCCTGTCGAAATCCTTTACATCGATATCAACCCAAAGAAAACCTTAGAATCGTGACTTAATACAAAACGGTCTAAGATATAACCTACCAACAAAACAGCGAACGCTTAATATCGGCTAGCACGCTTTTATCAGATTAAAATATATATTGTTTAACCTGCTAAATATAAAACCTGAAATTAAGAGTCCGTAAAACATTAAGCGAAGTATCGATAATTGTTCTGTGTGTATTTCTGAGCTTAAAGAAACGTGCGACTTTTGGAGTAGCTTAAATATTAAGGGATACATTTAATACACTTCATAATACCTAGTGGCTCGATAACACAGCTTCTAAAACTCTCTGTAAAAATAATTATTATATCTGTAATTGAAATTACTCATTTCTTACAAAATAGCACCCTATCCGATAGTCTAAATTTTGAAGATTTTAGAGCTGCGATTGGACCACAGAAATACGACGTGTTTTGGGAGCAATTAACGAATTTTATTAATAAATAAATAACAATAATGGCGGCTATCGCATGCAGCGCGTTAAATTCTTGTTGGAATATCCGCATTTTCACACGCGTCGGATCGAGGTTGGTCGAATATAAGAATGTTCAACGTTATAAAGCTTCACCTCTTACATGTTCTCACTAAATGCGAAACGCTTTAGAGCTTTTATTCGTAACGGCCAAAAACTCTGTTAACAGTGCGAGGTGTCACAATGCCATATTTAATGGTTAAATGTATTTATAGGTGAACATTATATATAATGAGAGCATGCGGTAATGCTGAAGAGAAAATCTTGTATTATTTTAAAATATTAAATTAACAAAGTGATGAAAGCAAAAGGAATTGTGATGACTAAAAAATTAATTAATACCAAGGACAATGAATTGTCGATCGCGTATAGAAAAACATTATTACTATTGTCTCAATTTGAAAAGGGATCAATTCTTGGCTCCTACCTAGTAACATGTGAATCGAATAAGCCCTTCGTGCAATAATGCTACACGTCGTAACAGATCGACGGACAACTCTCCTGTTCGTGGATCCGTAAAGTCGTCCATTACCCAATCGGTACATGTATCCTGTGATACGGTTATTTCTGACTCCTTATCTTCATCTACAGAAAACCTTGTGACCATGGACAAGATTAACAATTTTCGGGAAACAGAAACTTAATAAAATATTATCTTCTTTCATAGAGAAATTCTGTAAATCGATTAGAAATAATGTTTAATCCATGGTCACTAGTGAAGTACAATCAGGTGTCCAAACATTTAAGCATGAATTCACAGTTATGAATAATTTTATTGGTGTAGAACAGGCAACCACTAAATTTGAAATTGAACTTAATTTAGGGCATAGTATATTTAAATCTGAAATATTAAAGTTATATAAACGCTTAACATCCACTGAGAGGATATGTCGTAACTTTAATATTAAATAACAAACAGTACTCAAATTCGTAGTGAAAATACTCTAACATTCTTCTCGAAACATTATTCAAATTATTAATATTACTGTAATGGACTCTGTAATTATTGCCAGTCGAGGGGTTGCCAAAACTAAAACTTCGCCTGGTCGACCTCGTATCTTTCTAATCTCACTATTGAACCTTCACCTGAGAGAGATTGTGTGTACTCTGCAAACATCTTTTCAACAAATAATCTCATCCCAAGAGCGGACTTAACTCAACCTTCCTGGGGGTCAACGGTGAATCACTCAAACTATACGTCGCATAACGTTTCTCCCCTGATCAAAAAGCTCTGCCTGCTTAAAGCTACGAAGAAAAACGGCTTCAAATGTGTATGAGTGAAATATGGTGGCGCATATGTATCTAAAAACGACAATTCCAGACCTATTCATACTGAAAACTATGATTTTCTATAATAAAAATTGTGCCTAGCTTGATTTTGTTATTTTTCGTATGGATATTTTTTTTTATCAGAATTCAGGAAGAACTAGATCTAAAATTACTGAAATTTATTTAAATCTCATCAGCAATGAATATGATACTATTTAACGTAAACTAACTTTAATGACAGTATTTACGACAGGAAAATTATTGATAACAGACATTACATCTACAAGAGATCGTCAGTTCTTGTTCATATAAAACAGATGGCGGTAGCGCGTTGATAGCTACAGAAAACACCTCTGTATAATTCGTCAAACGTCTTAGAATTCTGGAATGATTGAGGATATATCGTTGACAATTTTATCGAAGCTCTCTAGCTAACAAATTCTTAATATCCATCTGTTATCTTGCTCCTGATTTTCTGATTGAAAACGCCCCTCCCCTTTTATCTGTAGTAGTAGAAGTGAGGCACCTAGAAAATTTTATTTGATGAAACAACTAAATACCTATTCAGTTGCATACTATTGCATTATCATGAAAAGTAATCAGCTATTAGGTCTTATCGTCCGATTCACAACACGCAAGACCGAATAGAGTTTCCTTATGATCATTTTTAGTTTAGTTCCGATTGTTTTAATATATTGATGTGTTTTTTATTACATTTTTATGATACATATTAAAAGATTTACAGTTTTCGAAAGCAACTCTTAAAAATTGTTTGATGCAAACGTAAATTCTACTGTTCTATAAATAATCACAGTAAAAGGTTTACTTCATTTTGCTCTTTTATCTCTACAGATTCGTCGTTGCAGATTTAATCTCATATGTCTACATAAAATCCTGCATCACACCATAGACTTTGAAATCCTGCTCCCTCCAATTAATTTCCAAACACAGATCCGGTCTCTCTTACTCGTTCCATAGACTACGTTAACTCTTTCGTTATACAGACCCACAACGACATCACTGAAATGAATGCCGTCATTGACATTTTCAATCACAGATTTTCCTAATTTAAAAAATGATTAACTCCTGACATTCTCTGGCCTTAAATAAATGAAAATTAATGAATATTTAATTATAACTTAGCATTTAAACTCGACAATAGATATAAACTTGAATTCGTTTACTTGTGCCATCAGATTTCGTATTTACTTGTTATTAACATTTTTTTTCATACCTTTTTTCTTTTCTTTCTTTCTTGTATTATAAGTAATGCAAATGTTAATCATGACGGGTATTGGATTCCGCTTAAAACAGAAATTTGCATTTCATATGATTTATACAGATATTATAATTGTAATCTCTTTTTGTATCTGTTGATAAATAAATAATGCATTTACAGTAACTTATAAAATTGGAATATACGTTCATTATTAACTTCGATTATTCAATTGCAGTATCAAACAATAATTATAACTATTTGTTTCAACTAAAAACTACTATTTATGTTAAATATTTGAATAATAAACCTGTACAATATTTTTCTTGATTATTTATATCAGTTTTAGGTCCTTTTAGTAGATTTATTGAAATATATGGAACTATCTCAACTCTTAATAAAATAAATACAGTGTGATGCATTCAAATCAGTTAAGCTGTTGTCGTGAAATATTTGAACATATATAAAAAAAGTTGCGCGTGCAGTATGGAATTTTCTCTTTTCTTTTTGAAATCGGTTAAAAATTTGTGAAGGTTAAAGAGAATGTATTGTGTGCGCCCACGACAAACGGTGGGCTTGATCATTCTTGATTTATTTGATGAATGTAAATTATGATTAAAAACCATTTGCGAATTGCTTTCTATAACAAGTTGCTTTATTTCGAAGCATTACAGTCTGACGTTGTCGACATTTTTCGAAAGATATTCACTAGAATACAATGATTCATTTCACGTAACAACCGTGACATTACGCATAAAGTGTGAAGTCAGCACGTCGGGCGGCCGCAGTAGGCGCGCGCGCACGCGACTCACAAATTATACATCTCCAGAAATCATCACAATTTTACCTTGAAACTTTTCCATTCAGTTCGAAGGAAGGCGAAACCGGAAGTTTCGGCGTGAGTCAGTATTCGGCTGAAGCCTTTGACTGACTCCGCCCGCGGCGGTCACGCGAACTCTTTCGAATAAGTTCACTCGCTGTTTTTTGGGGGTGGAAAATTGATTTTTATGAAAATCGTTACGCATTACACGCTTCGTTTTATTTGTATTTAGAATTGTAATTGTATCATAATTAAATAATTTACTTAAAATACTCGATTACAATAAAATACATTTCATCCTTGACAAAATTTGATCTTCAATTCATGTACGCAGGAATATAAATATTTGTTTCTTAATTGTCAATGATTATGCCAATGCGTATGCGCTATGCACTTTTATAAATACATGTGTATTTAATGGATTTCGAAGAAGCAAATCGCCATTCGAATTGCTCAAAAACGTACTTTTGTTATTATTTAAGTTTATACGACATCAGTAAGAAGTAGCTTAAAATCGACTTTTTAAAATTATTTCCATATTATTTAGTTAGTTACATATGTGCGTAATTAATAACAACTTTTATAAAACGGAAACGCTTGGACCTTCAGAAAAATTGCATCAGTGACTTGTAAAAGTCCCCCCAAATACTCCTTCCACAAATATTCCTTTCCCCAAATATATTATGACAGACATAATATTTACAACTTAAAACTCACTTGTCTGTGAACGCGTAATCTATACTTGAATATTTTTTTATACAGAACTAGGTTTATCTTAGCTATTTTTAGCCTATAAAAATGCAAGTCTTTACCCATATATTCACTAGTGGAATTCTCAACGTATTTATTTTTTTAATGTTATTTGTGTTGTTATTGAAATCAATTTCTGTAGTGTTTTAAAAAAAATATGCCTTTTTAGAATAGGTTCTGTAAGTTGTTTTAATTGTGTTATATTATTTTCTTTCACAATAGAAGGAGAAGAAAACTGTATTAGCAAAAAAACTCCTTTTGTTTTCCATTTTTAGCGTTCCGGAGTCGTAAGAAACCCTTATTGTGTTTAAAAGACTTAGTACTAAAAAGCAGTAATTTGACTAAATATGCATGTTAATAAATGCATTTAAAGCTTTAAAACAATAATCTTTATTAGTGCCCCCCTTCTGCCGGGTTTTAGGACATGTGAAAATACATACACAGCATTATCATATTTAAAAAGAACTGGCCAGGAGCATGTCGGACCATGCTGCCATCGGATTACAAATGAAACAATATTTTATGATAAATTATTTTTACATTTTATTTTTTATACTAATAACACACAACTGGCCTTAGGTTAACATTATGGCAAACAAATAAAACAAGTTGCGAAAAGGAAGAATTCTAAGAAAAATTACAATATAATTTCACCTGAAAATTCAAAACAAAACATCGGAATAGACGCCATCGACCCCTGGTACGTATGCAAATAGGGCTGTGGACGCGCACGGCGAATGACATCGTGCCCGCAATATATATTTATGGATTTCGCGACCATAAATCCGGGTGAGCATATGGGCCGTCGTTTATTCGACATCGCGGAATATTTACCTGTCTTTGCATCCCAAATGTAAAGTTCGTTCCAGGTCCACGGACTCGATTGAATTATTTTATTTTATGTAGCGAGAGAAATCTCCGTTGTCGTACGTAGAGCTGATCGGTGACGTCACCGAGCGAATCGTGACGCCATTGTGCAGAACTAATGAATGACGTCATTACAGGACAACTACAACGTGCTGCACATCTCGGCGATGTACTCGCGCGAGGACGTCGTCAAGCTGCTGCTCACGAAAAGGGGCGTCGACCCCTTCTCCACCGGCGGGGTGAATTGACGAACTTTTACACATATCAGTTTTATAGCCCAGTGTCGCCTATTTTGTTAGAACACTCACCTGCCTTATTTTATTTACAACCATTAGCTGTTTATCAGATTCCTCACCTTTTATTTTATATTGGTCTATATTGCGACTACTTCCTTTTAGGTGCACGTACTTAAAAACATAAGTAAGTAAATGCATTTCAATATTATACAATATTTCTGAAAGTCATTTTCAATTGAATTTGTGATGCAGTGATTGACATTATACAAACCAGTTTTATAATTTTGCACATCGCACTTGTTAAAAGGTTTCACACGGGGAAGAAAACGATTTTCAGACGATTCGCTGAAAAGACCGCCTAAGTTTTTTTTTTGACTTTTCATCCAAATCACATTCGTCCGCCCGCCGACGTCGAATCAATTCTTTTTTCCCCACTCCATTTCAGAGCCGCCAGCAGACCGCGGTGCACTTGGTAGCGAGCAGGCAGACCGGGACCGCCACCTCCATCCTGCGCGCCCTGCTGACCGCCGCCGGCAAAGACACAAGGCTAAGAGCCGACGGGGTAAGTTCCATTATTATTTATAAAACTTTTAAATCTTATCTACATATATATATATATAAGTGAAATACCACTGACTGAGACTAACTCATCTCGAGGTCTCTGAAACTGTAGGTCCGACTGACTTGAATTTCGGCATAGTTCCCATAGATGTATAAAAAAAGAAGATGCATGGTCGCGTTCTACGTCTCGACGACGAAAAATGCCTCGAATTGCACATTTTGTCCTCATTTTTAACACCATTGCAATGCCAAAAAGGGATGGAAGAAGGAACACTATAATCATTTCTTCGAAATGTCATAACATAAGGTTTATTTTTACATTCAAAAAGAATAATTAACGATCGTTATGTTATTGGATGAAAATAAGTCCTATTTTTTTTAATTTATATGTGCTGTTCTAAAACAAGTCATCAGTGGAGTAGTTTAATAATATTTTAAATATCTATTATTGTTTTATGGTTGAATAAATAAAAAGAATCATGATATATTTTTTCATAATAAAACTTATAATATATATGAAAGAACTTGATAATTTATAGTGTGCAGAAAATAGTTATATAAAACTTTCTTATTCTTTATGTAATAAAATAAAATAACGAATAATAAAACTTTAACATATTTTTGATGAACATAATAGTTATATATAATTTGCTAAAAAATACAATTCATATATAATAATCATATTTTTTTTTTTTGAATAGGTTTAATCTGTTGTATGATTTCCCTTTAGAGGTCATTTTTAGTTTTGTATACATATTAAAAAAATGAAAAAGGTGACTCTATTAGTATAAGAATAGAATTTCTATTCTTAAGCGACCAAATAATGTGACAACGCAAGAAATACGAGACCGATGTTGCTTAGGTCTATTTCTTTTAAGTAGGTTTATAATTCAACTTTTGATGCTACTTTATATGAAGAAATACAAAATGTTCATAGAAACCTCATTATAATATGTAATCGAGCACCTATTATAAATGCACAAAATTTTGGAAAATAACAAATACCATTCTTTTTTATACCTTTTTACTTATTACACATTGTCTTTCTGAGTAAACTTTAACGTTGGAGACGGAAGGTTAACAAACCACCGCTGAATACAAGGTGCTAAACATTGGTTTAACACTCATTTACTACGTCTTATTGCGCGTTTTGAGCACGGGACTGTGCATCTTCTCTTTTTTTACAAATCAATGAATAGTTCCTCTTTTCGTAGACGCCCACTAAGAACGGATATTACGCAAATTCTTTCCAAAAAAAATTGTCAATGTGGGTGCAGCCGCGAGCAAAAGCTAATATTGTATTATAATAATAATGACTGGAAATAGACTTTATGATAATATCGTATTTATCATCGATATACGATTAACCACAAAGCTGAGACGAAAAAAGATAGGTAAGTATTGATTAGGATTTGGTGTATTAAAGCCAGTATTCAAAAAACTGTCGCCGTACTGCGTCTGGGCCGAGATGCAGTCGACGCTCGCGTGCAGCGCTCGCCGCCGCCCGCGCGCCCGCGCCGCGCCTGGCACCGCCGCCCATTTCAGGAACTTACGCGAACTCGCGACATAACGGGCGCCGTTTGCCGACCCCTCGCCCCCCGCACTGCCGGCAGACTCTACCGAAATCCACTAAATGAAACACGAAAATCCTTCCACACCGACGACGTTAAGAATCCGAGTCGGCGGGCAGAGTCGGCCGACAAGGCCGCCAGTTACCTGCGGCGCGGCGGCATAGAAAGCAGCTAATTAACGTGCGAGCTTTCGCGGTACCACGTCACAACCTAATTTACATTGCAAATGGCCCGCGAATACGCGACTATTAGCCGAGACGTCAGCGATGAAATTTCAAAATCGCTAATTTTAATACGAGTACCGACTCAGTCGAGCGTTAGGCCCGTTTGAGGTAAGACAGCTTTAAAATGCCCGCCGGCCCGGGGACCGTCAGATAGCTCGGCCATGGAGGACCACGTACGTATGAGGGTATCGTTTTATTTGATTCGTTTCGATTATGAGCGGTGCGAGGGCGTAGAGCGATGAATCGATTGCGTACGGTCCGACGGCCACGAACGCGAAGCCGGCTAGACGGCGCCGAGCCGCCGGGGGCGCGGGCCCTCACGCCGCCATGGATAGCTCCCTCGTCCGGTGAAAGATGACGGACGCCCCGAGGCGACGGAACAGCCCGAGCTCCAAGAGCGAAGAGCCGAAGGAGCCGAGCTTCCTGGAGCTGAACAAGGAGCGGCGTAACCGCGAGTGGCGCCGACTAATCCGCGACGTGGTGTTGCAGAGGGGCCAGATCCCGCTGCTGCTGGCGGTGGAGGCGGGCAACCAGAGCATGGTGCGCGAGCTGCTCAGCGCGCAGACGGCCGAGCAACTCAAGGTGCTTCTTACTACTGAACATTCTATTGCTTGTAGTGGCCCGTAGACGGCGAACGGACAAAGTTTGTATTGATCCATTCAGATAAAATCGACTCTGTTTATCTTGCACTGTCTGTTTAGAATAGACGTTAGAGTGAAAAATTTGAATTAACTCACATCTTTCCAAGGAGTCTACAAAATGTTCACGTTACCCTCAGATAATCCACTTACAGTTAGAAATACAATTCAGTGTGTGATCATAAAACATCCTGCATATTTTCTTTTTCTGCCGAATTTATAGCGCCTGATGGTAAATATAGCAAAGAACAGCAACCATTTTAATTACAAAGAGAACTTGAAATAATTCACTAAAACAATTCGAGAAAGTTAACTCATAACAAAAGGATTTAAAATTAACGTATTTTTAAAATGATCGGTGGAAATTGGTAATGAATGTATTTTAATATTCGTCGTAATTGTATTTGTTACAATGATAACTTCTAAATCTCAAGAAAACTTCACCTGCTCAAGGAAACCATTGAATCAGTATAATTATTTATAATCCTGTATTATAGAAATCTAATACGATGTATTTGAACTTATATATTTGTACACTTAAGTATTTAATAACAAAGATCTCTACATTACATTTAAAGAATGTTTTCGCGGAGCGCCTACTCGTTCTGTATCCAACGCACTGTATTCACTCGAACGTCTATTAAAAAATGTAATGTTCCGGCCGTTCAACGCTAATGAAATTTGAAATTTGATGACCTCTGTTTGAATTTCTTCTCGTCCTTTCTACTTCTACTGGCATGTTAAATATTATTTGATGTGTTAATCATGTAAATATTATATATCTATTTGATAGTCACAAAACATTAATGCTATATGTATTGTATCTAGAATTATTTTATCCTTGGAATAGCATTTATATACATACTCACATATTTTCATAATAGTAGTTTAAAGTAATGAAATTAAACTTCAAACATTTTTACGAAGGTTTCGGAGACACATTCAACGACTCTTTAATATGAATCTTTTTGCAATATAAGATATACTTATTTAAAGTACTAATAATGCACGTGGTGCATAAAGTTGTGATTTGTGTCTCTGTTTAAGTATCAGCGAAAAGATATCCACAAGCAATTATTTCCAAGCTTAATTCAAATGAAGTCCAACCTATCACACCTGATGAATTTGTGAGTATCTCACTGATACGCAATAGTCGTGTATAAGAAACGTTTTTGACTTTAAGGACATGAACATAACAATAAATCATAGTGATTATTCTAAGGCTAGAAGCCACAAGTCATTATTAAATTAAATATCCTCTTGCAGCATTGGTACGAACATAAGTCAATGCTTCTTTCTGCTGCCTAACGTTCAGAACTGTATTAGATTTTTTATATGTTTCAATAACGCCACCAGGGCGGCGCCACGTTGAAGTGGGCTGACATTAACACTTGACAGTTCTGACAGGTCTATTTGTACGGAAGAGTATGAAATATTGAATCATAGTTTTAAGCCCAATAACAACGAATGAAAATAAATGATATGTAGTAAAATTAGATGAATTGAGAAGAGATTTACGATAAAAAAAGGCGAATATTATTGATGGTATATCTACAATACAATATTACATGTGAATCATTTAATATACAGGAGCGAGTAACAAGTAACGTCAGCTCAGCTTAATCAAGCGACATCTAGTGAGCTAATCATTTTCAATTTCGCACTCGATATTCATCAAGATTAATCTACCGTGGCTGTAAACACCACAGGCGGGCACACCGGCCGGCGACACGGCCCTGCATCTGGCGGCTCGAAGGAGAGACGTGGACATGGCCAGGATACTGGTGGACTACGGGGCGCCGGTGGACGCGACCAACGGCGCGGGGCAGACGGCGCTGCACATCGCCGCCGCCGAGGGCGACGAGCCGCTCGTCAAGTACTTCTACGGCGTGAGAGCCAACGCCGCGATAGCCGACAACGAAGGTGATCAGAGGATTTATAATACGCGCCAAACCTGTTGGCATCATTTTCTTAAGTTGGCGCGAGCGGCGTTTGAATTACAAGTTTTTATGTAATTTAATCGGGTTTCGCTCATGTGTCAAACTAGTGGGCATAAAATGAATACTTTCATATTTCATATCGAACAATCTTTGTGTAATTCTTTATTCCGATCACGATAATGTTATCGATTGCCAATCTGGTTCAAATGTCGTTTTTTGATGCTTATTCCGTATTTAATTTCAATCTCGATCTCCCTTGCATTTTCAATAGATGTTTTGCGATCGATTCGGATGCCTGATCTGTTATAAGTTCGGATACCGATTCTGCTCTCGATTCCAATCCCATTCGCACTGTCGATTCTAATGATTCTTTGTATTAAATATATATTAATCACTATATCCGTCTGAAACGATAAATGCGTTGTTTATAAAAAAAATTGTTAACGAAATTTCTATACTGAAAATGCAGGGAATGAGGAATCTATATCTATACCTGATATTATATACCTTATTTCATTAATTTAAGGATCAACCGATGAGATACCACATTTTCACTGAATACAGACGTAAAGTAACAGTATCTACTATTGCATTTCATCCAGCGAATGAGAGTTTTAGTGACCCACTCTCCCTTCCATCGGTCCACTTCTCTCTCCACCAGAAATCCCATTCCTAAAAAAGATGCAGGCAAAGCACCGGTGGCTCCTTTCGACTCTTATGGTAAATTTTAAACTACATTTACATAAAGATCTTGTACAGTTAAAGCATTAAACCTTATATAAAAATACCAAAGAAAAGAATATATATCGTGTATATCAGGACAAATAATTTATTTATAAACTCTTCAAAGTTCATATGAAACTTGTCCCTGACCTGACTTGTCATTATTCCATAAAACGTACAATTTCCACAGCGTATGAATATATTTTATCTTCCATATATATCATACAGTTTTGACACATATCGTAAAAAATAATGGCTTTAAAATACATGTCCCCATACTCTTAAGTAAAAGGTTCTTTGACTCCAAGTTGATATCAAACTGATTGTTTTCGGATTTCTAAGTGTGTGGATAATTATGCCTAATTTTTTTTAATGCTTTTAAATATTATTGCCCGATTGACGTTGGCACAAGTTAGAAATGAAACTCATTCTTTGTTAAACAATGAATGAATATACAAAATTTGGCACGCTACTTCCTTTACATGGCCTACAATAATAATTAATCAAATTGTTTCAAGGTGAGTAAGTGAAAATGTTACTTAGGGCGCACAGAATATTTAGCACAACTCATAACTAAAACAGTTTAGATGTAAAGTAATGGATTTATTGTTTTCTCAAATATTTCTCTTCACTTTTATGCGCTCAAACATTTATCAAATCGTAAGAATCACTAATGTGTATATATGGTATATATTTTACGATTAAATAATTACATCTATTTCTATTCCGTGAATGTCAAACCACACACTAAAAATAGAGAAATGACATAGTGTCATATAGAGGATGGACCACCAGCTCCACCTTTTTGGAAACCATAAATTGAGTTTTACTTATTCACGATGTGCCCTGAAACATTGTCGTGTTGTAAGAGGAGTGTGACTTCAGTCGTCTTTCCTAAATTTTTTTCTGAACACTTGGCAAACAAATGGAAGGGTACTACTCAAGATTAACTGTCTTTCGTTCTTCAAGTGAAATTGTAGAAATTAGACCTCTTTTCCACTAAGCCTGGTCCCATTTACTTAGGGTCGGCCTTGCTCGTCCTCTTTTTCTATTCAGCACGATTGAGTGTTACGTATTTATTCAAATAAGCTTCTTTTAAATCTTTGTTGATCGTCGTCAGCCACGTCGCGAGTGGTCTACCATATACGCGTTTCACTGTTGATATATTTAGGACAAGCTTCAGCATATGGTCCTCTTGGCGTCTTTGAATATAACCATACCACTGTAAGCGTTTCTCTTTGACCTCGTCAGCAATTGAAGCAACTCTAAAACTTCATCTGACATATTGGTTTTTAATTTTATCTAGAAGTCTCACGCCCGCTGATCAGCGTAGCATTCGCATCTCTGTTGTGTGTAGCTTGTTAAGATGATACTTATTAGTAGCCTAACATTTAGACCCATACAGAATAGCTGGTCTAATAGCGGTTTTGTACATTTGCCCTTTAATTTTAGGAGGCATTTTTCTATAGCACATGACTCCTGTGAGCTGTCTCCATTTCATCCATCGGTTTCGTGAATAACATCGTTGTCTATCTTGCCATCATTGCTAAGTATCGAGCCTAAATACTTAAATTGGATCACGTGAGGTAAGCATGTATTTATCGATATTCCACAGTCATAGGGCTGGTTATACCGTCAAAAATACACGACATGTGCTCTGTTTTCTTTCTATTGATTTTAAGACCATTTTTTTCTAGGGCATGAATCTAGGAATTGACGATTCGTTGGAGACCTTCTATGTTTTCAGAAATCAGCATAACGTCGTCAGCGTAGAGTATATGCCAAGGCAAGTACATTTGACAGTGTTTTATTAGGTGATCCATGGTACTGTTGAAGAGCAGCGGACTGAGAATAGAACCTTGGTGTACTCCGATCTTAATGTGAAACATGTCACCCTTGTGACACCTGCCGGGTTTAAGACCTGCGTGGTTATGGCTTTGAACATGGCTTTAATGATATTGACATATTACTCTGGCACCAGTTGTCGTCTGAGAGCTTCCCAGATAAGGTTGCGTGGAATATGACCAAATACCTTCTCCAAGTCTATAAAAACTATATGAATATCCCTTTTACTGATTTTCACCTTTTCAAGGTGTATTTGAACCGTTTGAATGTCGTCCGAAAAGCTTCTTTCAGAAATAAACCCACATTATTATTGTGTTAAAGTAATTATGTGCTTCAGCCCATTATTCAGTACAAGTTCCCAGACTTTTAATGTGTGTGACATCAGTTTAATGACTCTATAATTACTACATTCTCTCAGGTCCCCTTTCCCCTTATAAAATTGTATAAAGGAGCTGTTGCGCCATAAATTCGGTATGAGGTTACCCAGTAGTAATTTATTGAATAGCGATTGTAACCAAATTATTCCACACTCTCCCGAATGTTTCCAGACTTCTGATGGTATTTGGTATGATCCTGGGACCTTGTTGTTTTTCATTTCCTGGACTGATCTTTCGATTTCATCACAGGCTATATTCAAGAGTGGCCTTTGCATGGTCTTAGACTTACAGTAATCATGATTTCTATAGTGAGTTATGTTTAGGAAGCGTTGATAATATCTATTCTGTCCATCTGTCTCTAATACTTTTATCTTCTGTCATTAGATTATAATTTCTATCATTTATGTATTTTAGAGTTGTTACATATTTTGTGTTGTTGTAACGGATTTTTGCAATCTTGTGTTTGTCTATTTCCGATCTAGCTGATTATAAGCTATCATAAAAATCAGAGTTCGTTTTGGCTATCGCAACTGCGACTTATCAACTTGTCTCTTTATATACCTTTTAATCTCTTTATACTTTTTCAATCTAGTGTCATTATTGGTCGACTGATAATCATAGAAATTAGACCAATCTGGAAATTACAAGTGTTAAATCAAAAAAAAAAGGGTTACGTTTCAGGACTTTACTCATTGAGTATTTATTTTGTAAACTACGTTCAATGATAACGTGGCTGAGTTGTCTAAGGCGCTAATTTTGATACCGGAGTCAATCAATCGACACCCATACGTTCACAGATCGCACCCCTATGCACCTCGCGGCGGAGAACGGTCATGCGGCTATCATCGAATTGCTGGCGGACAAGTTCAAGGCGTCGATATTTGAGCGGACCAAAGACGGCAGCACGTTGATGCACATCGCATCCTTGAACGGGCACGCCGACTGCGCCATGATGCTCTTCAAGAAGGGCGTCTACCTCCACATGCCCAATAAGGTAATGAGAAGTAGATCGATCGAGTTCAATTCTATCTATCTCCTCACGACATCGTCTTCAGGTTTGGAAACGGACCAAAACAACAATATTAATATACGACTCGATGCACATGTATCTATTTGTTATTTTTTTTAATTTTAGGATGGCGCCCGCAGCATACATACTGCGGCTCGGTACGGCCACGTGGGCATCATTAACACCTTACTGCAGAAAGGCGAGAGCGTCGACGTCACAACCAATGTAAGAATTCAAGTTTATATAAAACATGTATGAAATTATATCTCTATATAAATTATAAAACAATTTCCACATTGTGTTCAGGACAACTACACAGCACTGCATATAGCAGTAGAGTCGTGTAAGCCGGCGGTGGTCGAGACTCTTCTGGGTTACGGCGCAGACGTTCACATCAGAGGCGGCAAACAGAGGGAAACTCCACTGCACATAGCTGCCAGAATACCGGAAGGTACAACTTAATACCGCAAAAGTTAGCAAGACGGTTTACATGAACTGTCGCGCATACGATTAATAATATTAAAAATTACTCTTTAATAATAAAAATAACTGCTTCAAAACACGAAAAATTGAAGACACAATAAATAATATGCAAGTTATAAACATAAGTAATACATACTAAGTATTTTCTCATAAATTTTTTTTATTGTTTTTTTTTCCAAGTTACTGCTTACTAACAAAGCCAAAATAACAAATACTCAAGAGGAAGCGTCGACGGTGGTTTTCTTTCTATTCCAAATTTTATTATTATTTTAATAATTCTTTTTACAGCACTACTAAGGCGCCAAAATCAATTAAACTACTTATCGTTAGCTAGTTAACTAGTTTTTATCTACAATCTGTACATAATATTAAATAAATCACTGTACAGGTGTTATTTGTCACTAAAAAGTCCAGTTTTATATTCAAAATTACATTAAAATTAACGAAAATTGCATTGCAGCTTCAGTCATATAATGAAATTTAAACATAACTTCTAATTGTCAAATATGAGATGGCGCACCATCATCATTTGTTTTTTGCTACTGCATAAAAGATTATACTGTTAATTAGAAAGTACAAAGATAAACATAAAAACCTAAATCTATATCTCAACTATTACTAATACACGTATGTTAAATACCTAAAAATTAAGTAATAAATAGACTTCAACTAAAATATGTCAATAATGCTTTGTACTTTTACCACAGAAAATTTATTGATTAGAAATTTGCTATCCTAAACACATGACACCTATTTAGACAGTTTAATTTTGTAATAATAATAAAGTGATTTTTTAAATAAACCATAGTTTTTTTAATTTAAAAATAAAGCGACAAATATTCTCAATTCAACAAATGCGTATGTAATGTCTTAAAGTAAAATCGTATAAAATTTGCGACACTTATTCATTTAATTTATGCAATGTCGTTGTAATGTATTCACACAACGGATCAATACAAAGTGGCCTTTCAATAGCGCCAATGTGAAACCCCTTACCGTGTTGGATATGGCTTTTTAACATATCAATGGACTTGACCAACGAACAAAATCATACATTACAATAACGTAATTTTCAAAGAATTTATTATTATGACAATTAGAATAAGAATATAACAAAACACTGAATTTTCACAGCTTTTATCATGTATCGATTCAAATTTTGTTAGAATTTTTCTAGTTTCAAATTAACGCTTTTAAACTTATGCAGGTGATAAGTGTGCACTAATGTTATTAAAATCTGGGGCCGGACCTAATAAATCGACTGAAGATGGACATACTCCCGTCCATGTTGCTGCCAAGTACGGGAACTTGGCTACAATAGTCTTACTGCTTGAAGATGGAGGTGATCCATTACGAAAAACTAAGGTAAATCTACTACAATTGCATATCCTCTTTACTATCTTAACAATTTTTTTTATATTTTTCTGGTGCTTAATAATTTACACTTATAATACTTACTACTCTGTCAATTTTATTTACATTTCAATAGTAAGAATAATTCATTTATATTTAATCAGAATAACATAATGTGTATCATTACAAATTTATCCGAATTTGCAGAAATAGCAGATAATAATTTATCTACATTTTACAGACTGGTGAAACTCCTTTGCACATGGCATGCAGAAGCTGCAAACCTGATGTTGTACGACATCTCATCGAATTTGTCAAAGAACGCCATGGCGCTGAAATCGCCACCGCATACATAGATGCGGTAGACGAAGATGGCGCAAGTGCCCTTCATTATGCTTGTAATATTAAAAAAGAAGAGGTGAAAATACCGTCAGCAGACAAAGAAGTTGTTAGGTTATTAATTGAAAACGGCGCTGACGTTACACTTCAAACGAAACATAACCACGAAACGGCCTTCCATTATTGCGCTATCGCTGGCAACAACGATGTCATGACCGAAATGATAACTCATATGACGGCAGCGGATGTGGGCAAAGCACTGAACAGGCAAAATTCTATAGGCTGGACGCCTCTTTTAATAGCTTGTAACAGAGGACACATGGAACTAGTTAACACGCTATTGAATAATCATGCTCGAGTTGACGTTTTCGATGTTGAAGGTCGTTCAGCGCTACATTTGGCTGCAGAACACGGCTATTTACAAGTGTGTGATGCTTTGTTAACAAATAAAGCTTTTATAAATTCAAAGGCGAGAAATGGACGAACAGCTCTACATTTAGCTGCGATGAATGGTTATGCACATCTGGTAAAATTTTTAATACGCGACCACAACGCCATGATTGATGTGCTTACTCTCAAAAAACAAACTCCATTACATCTGGCTGCTGCAAGTGGGCAAATGGAAGTTTGTAAACTATTGTTAGAGCTAGGGGCTAATATCGATGCGACAGATGAGCTTGGTCAAAAACCTATCCATGCGGCAGCACAAAATAATTACTCCGAAGTAGTTCAATTATTTTTACAACAGCATCCAAATCTAGTAATGGCAACAACCAAAGATGGAAATACTTGTGCTCATATTGCCGCTATTCAGGGATCTGTAAAAGTAATCGAAGAATTGATGAAATTTGACAGAACCGGTGTTATATCAGCTCGAAACAAATTAAATGAATCGACTGCCTTACAACTGGCAGCTGAAGGAGGACATGCTGATGTAGTGAGAGCATTAGTACGAGCCGGAGCTTCATGTACTGATGAAAATAGAACAGGTTTAACAGCAGTTCATTTGGCAGCTCAGTATGGGCATACTAATGTATTAGAAGTCATGCGATCTACTAACACACTTCGTATATCCAGTAAAAAACTTGGCTTAACACCACTTCATGTTGCGGCTTACTACGGTCAAGCAGGTTTGCTCTAACGAAAGTACATACAATTTGTTAAAATAAAAATCATCATGATATTAAAAATAAACGTACATAAATAAATCGACGTATTCCTTCTGCATTCTTTCACCTATTTTTATATATTTTATTTACAGAAACAGTACGTGAGTTGTTATCGCACGCGTCTGGCACGGTAAAATCGGAAGCGCCCACGGGTGTATCATTAGTGCCTGAACTAGGTGCCGAATCAGGACTGACACCTTTACATTTAGCTGCCTATTCCGGGAACGAAAATGTCGTAAGACTGTTACTCAATTCGGCCGGAGTACAAGTCGATGCAGCGACCGTCGAAAACGTAAGTTGTTAAACTTTTTAATAGCAAATGTGGAAATTGCAATTTTGAAGCCACGAAATAGTAACATTTTTTAGACGAGATAGTAGTTGAACTTTTTGTATATAAAATACATAATTTGAAAAATCAATACAGTTAGTTAGTGTTAGCGATTTACGAATAATTTTAAATCTGTTTTATCAGGGATATAATCCTCTTCATCTAGCGTGTTTTGGAGGACACATGTCAATAGTGGGCTTATTGCTAAGTAGATCAGCGGAACTTCTTCAAAGTACAGATCGCCATGGAAAAACCGGACTTCACATAGCATCAACTCATGGACACTATCAAATGGTTGAAGTATTGCTTGGACAAGGTGCCGAAATTAATGCTACAGATAAAAATGGATGGACCCCATTGCACTGTGCAGCTAAAGCGGGTCATCTCAATGTTGTTAAACTGTTATGTGAATCGGGTGCTTCCCCTAAAAGCGAAACAAATTTAAACTGTGCGCCAATCTGGTTTGCTGCTTCGGAAAATCATAATGATGTCCTTGAGTATTTGCTGCATAAGGAACACGATACGCAGTCTTTGATGGAAGATAAGAGATTTATATATAATCTAATGGTTTGTTCTAAAAACCATAATAACATACCAATAGAAGAATTCGTTTTAGTGTCGCCCGCTCCTGTAGACACTGCTGCAAAATTATCAAATATCTATGTAAACTTATCCACGAAGGTGAATATTTTAACCATGAATTTGTAACGCATTATGTCATATGAGTCGCAACATGTGTTAATAATTATTCATTGTTTTATACAGGAAAAGGAACGAGCCAAAGACCTCATAGCGGCAGGAAAACAATGCGAGGCAATGGCGACTGAATTGTTAGCGCTGGCAGCCGGCGCTGACTCAGCCGGGCATATTTTAACCGCTACTGACAATAGAAATATAGAATTCTTAGATGTTTTAATAGAAAACGAACAGAAGGAAGTTATCGCACACACAGTGGTCCAGAGATATCTTCAGGTAAAAAATAGGTATCTGATTCCTGTTACTGTAAAAATAAAACGTATGATTCATCAATCCTCTGAATAAATTTTTGATTTTGATTTCAGGAACTCTGGCGTGGGGGTCTTAAATGGACTGGCATCAAAATTATGTTCCTATTTTTCGCATTTATAATATTTCCCCCAGTATGGTTAATGTTTTCTCTCCCTTTAGGCCATAAATACAATAAGGTACCTATAATTAAATTTATGTCGTATCTGACATCACATATATACCTCATGATACTTTTATCTTTAGTGGGTATAACGCCTATAAATAATTCAATATTTAGGGAAAGCCTTATTCCTAGATGGTACGAAGTAATGTTACTTATATGGCTGAGTGGCCTTTTATTATTCGAGTTGACGAATCCCAGCGATAAATCTGGTCTAGGGTGGATTAAGATCGCTGTTTTACTATTTGGCATGATCGGTGTCGCCACTCATGTCGTGGGTTGGATTTTTGTAAAAAAAGAATACTGGCCTACTTTAATGTATTGTCGCAATCAATGTTTTGCGTTATCCTTTCTTTTAGCTTGTGTCCAAATATTAGATTTTCTATCCTTTCATCATCTGTTTGGTCCATGGGCTATAATTATCGGTGATCTTATGAAGGATTTGGGAAGGTTTCTAGCTGTGTTGGCAATATTTGTATTCGGATTTTCGATGCACATAGTAGCATTAAACCAGCCTTTCAGAAATTTGGTTAAAGAGGAAGACAAACGTCATGCAAGACTTGCGAGAAGAAATTATTTCTCTGACGGTAAATATCTATTAGTTTGAAATAATATACTTTCTAAAAAACCGTGACACAAAAACTACAGTGCATTTCGATTACTAACATATTTTTAATAATAGATGATAGTACCCGCTTGAAACGTCAGTCCAATGACATTCAATGGATTATTCCTTCGAGACTATCTCTGTATGGAGAGACATACAGAAGGAAACAAGGTCAAGGAGGGCGTAAGTCCTGTTTGAGTTTTTTTTACGATGATTGCATTTTGCGCCAATATGATTTTATAAATAATTAAAATATTACATAAATTACTTATTAATTAATTAAATGACCTACTCTAACAGGTCTTAAACAATCACATCGAAAATGCTGTCATCGTGAGATAGCAGACATGTAAATACTGTATGTTAAACGAACAACACTATGATATGATGCTGTTACACTGAATGTGGAATGCGATAGGTCATACATTGTACAATAAATAAACACATAGACCAAAACATGACAGGCCACTTGAGATGTTCTTATTTTTTATTAGTTTTGAAGCCTGTTAAACAAATATGTTCAATGTTAGAATGTTAATGAGCCAACGTTTTGAACATGGTGTACATTCTGTTCCATAATTTATTTTTGCATTGTTGAAGTATCAGTTAATAAACAGAATAAAAAGGAACAGAACATGCACCAACAGGTCCACAATCCTAGACTTAGTGGAATGAGCGTTAAGCTCCCGGTACACAGCATTTGATGGAATACTTGAGTTGCGCATGACCGTGGCTAGCTTGTGTCCAGCGTTTTTATCACGGAAGTTGCAAATGAGGTGTCCCACGTGTATGTTCTAGTTGCGCTGTGTTGTCTCGTCGGCGAGGCGCCGGCCTCGCCTCACCCGGTGCGATGTGGCTCTCTCACCAACTTGGCTGCAAGTGTCATCTGTACTCAGCATGGAGTACTTGTAAATTTTATGTATGACTTGTTTTTTTTTTTCTTCATTTAAATATTTTGGCTTGTTTTTTGATTATTGTTTTTACTCATTTTTATTTTCGTTATAATGGAATGACCTGCCACGCGATCGATCTGAAAATTTTTCCGAAATGTAGACGCTTCAGTGTTATTTTACTTTCACGATATTTTCTTTTAATTCCATCTATGTGTTAGCTGCGTTCGCATTAGCTGAGATGACCTCTTTCGAAACAGCCTATGTGAGGTGTTTGACTATATTGTAGCGTCGATGACCCCGATCGAGGCGTTCGAGAAACTGTTCTTCGCCGTGTTCGGCCAGATCACCCTCTCGGACCTGAATTACATCTCCGACGTGCGACCGAGCTGGACTCAGATACTGTTCAAATTCGTCTTCGGGTGCTACATGCTGGTGTCGGTGGTCGTGCTCATTAACCTCCTAATCGCTATGATGTCTGACACCTACCAACGCATTCAGGTAATTTTCAATGTTCTACTAGGTCTTTTTAATGTCTCTTTTTACAGTGACGATGCCTCCGATATATTCTTTCGAACTTCTGTTCTTCGCGGTGTTCGGCCAGACTACCACGGAGCAGACGCAGATCAACCCCAAAACGTGCAGCCGGTCTGGACGAACTATCTTTTCAAAATAGTCTTCGGCATCTACATGCTGGTCTCGGTCGTGGTACTGATCAATCTGCTCATCGCCATGATGTCAGATACGTACCAAAGGATTCAGGTAACGTAACCGTTTCGGAAACGATGTGCGCGTCGCATATCAATTTAAGATCGTGGATGGACTTAGAATAAGTACACCCTTTTACGTTCGTAAGATGTTTTTTTATTTATATTTTTCAATCGATTAAATATAGTTACACGTGCAAAGTAAATAATTTCGAAAATTCTAGGAAAACGGGCGAATGCAATTCTGTTTCCAACAATGAAACGTGGTCTCAAAAACCTTTTATATTTTCTAGTGTTGCAAATCTACTTTGCAAAATCGAATACTCATGCTTAACTTTGGTATCAGTTTGCCTGTCATATACATTTTTCTCGGGAACTTCCTTCTCCTGATTGAAACCTAACAAAGTTATAGTAGGCAGTTATTCAAATATTGAATTTTTAACTTAAAAGGTTTATTGTATGCGAGTAAGTAGAAAATTAAAAAAAAAGCTGAGCAGTAATGAAGACTGCCGACAGATGTAAAAACTTAAAACTGTGATGACACCACAGGGATTTTTATGGATATTCAAATTATTTTTTGTAATATAAATAAAAATTTTACAATTTGTAAATTAAAAATGTTTGAATTAGTCTGATTTTGACATCTATTGGCACTCCGAGCAACTATTGCATTCATTTTCATATGGTTTGTTTATTACCAAAACATATGACGGGCTGCCCAAGCCCGGTATTAAATATAAATACAACTTAATTCAAATAATAATGAATATACATTTTTGTTATTTATATACATAATATCTGTATTCAATTCACTACATTCTCAGGACTATTATCACTCACTTCAGTAATATTCAAGCTATTTAATCATTTGATTAAGTTCCAAAAATGATACAATACACCTATGGTAACTAAAATAAGAAACAATAATTCTATGTATAAACAGTAAACAATATTTCTATATTAAATTATCAGTATATTTTATACTCTCTTTTTACTGCACAATAATCATACACTTGAGCATTAAAATTACAATTAAACAAGAACACAATTTAAATGACGCACCGTATACTGCGTCACGTGACCGTGTTGGCCACGACCAGTGGCGTAGATAGCTTGAGTGTCACCTGAGGCGGATTTGAAGTGACACCCTAAAAATCAAAACTGTTGACTTGAAGAAAAATTGTAATGATAAACAATGTTTTATATCCTGTTGTGCATTTTTTGTGAAGCAAAATTTGCGGTCCGTTGAATTCGGGTGTCACCCCTGAATGAGTGGCACCCGGTGCGGGCCGCCCCCACCGCCCTCCCCTAGCTACGCCACTGGCCACGACTGCTTTTAAATTTCACCCCATCCAATATGCCTAAAGAAGTTTTCACTTTAAAAAGAAAAGATCTTTGAAACGTTATGCTAAATATACTATAAACTAAGCTTTTTTTAACATTTTTTTTTATTAATAGTTCATTCCCAGACCTTACGTTCAAACGTCAAGTACCCTCGAAAGAACCCTTCAGATAAATCTGAAACATGTCATAACATCATGGATACAAAAAATGGATAGACAGAGCATTGCTAAGCAATAGGCGAAAATTACATAACGAATAGCTAAATATGTTTCAGTACATTGAGGAGGGCCATATACAAAGATAATTTTACCCAATTTCTTGATTAAATAAAATACTGTTATTAGAACTAACTTTCAAATGGCTGTCACCACTTTTCGACATTGAGTTCATGAAAAAGTAATCGGGTAAAAAACAAAATAGAAAAACATTTGTCAGTGTCAAAATGTGAGTCTAGTGTAACTTGTGTGTTTATGGCTTACACATATCACAGCGAGCTGATTTATTTTAATGACCTCAGTCGGTGCTGAACAATGCTTAGTCCGGCTACTTTTACGCCCATGATGAACGTCGATAACAAAATAAAAAAACTGGTCAAGAGTATGTCGAACCGTGCTCATTATAGGATTCCGAAGCCATTATTACAAAGAAATGTACTACAGATTAAAATAATAAATTGTTACACTATTGCCATGTGTCCCGCACAGAAGAGTTATAAACACTTTAGTCGACTATAACTAAAAAATCAAGGAGGTATGTCGACTATTACTATTAAACTAATGTAAACTAAAGTGCATCGGCAAAAGAGCGTATCTTCATGGCACTCCTTTTGTTGAGAAACGCAGTTTTTTTGGCAATAACTCAAAAACGATATTTCCGATAATGATCAAAATAATTTTCGTTGAAATATTTATAAAGCGTTACTTTCATTATTTTTTTTTTCGTATTTTTTTGACGTACGGTTTGGAAATAAGAGGGGGTGACACAATTTATGCTATTTCGGAGCGACTATTGCCCCAATTATTCACGTAAGCAAAAAATTTGCTGAGGAACCTTAAAGTGTTTTTAAAAGTACTACTGAAATATGTGGCACACGTTGATGTTCGCTGAAAAAAATATTTTTCAGTTTCTGTTACATGTATGGAGCGCCCATCCTAGAAATATTTATTTTTATTATTCAACTACCAAACTAAGTAACGGCTTTTACAAGACATATACACTTTAAACTTCATCAATATACGTCTTGTAGTTTTTGAATAAAATGCCTGTGACATACAGATAGTTTCGTCGTGTCCGTACACGACGAAACTATCTGAATCATTTTTGCTATTTTGGCTTGAAACCCTAAAACTGATCAAGTGCGGATCGTCCTTGTGCAATTGTAGCTCTGTATTACAAATTCAATTTCATAAATATAATTTTTTTTTCGCAGTATATGGTTTTAAAAGCCTTTTAAAAATTATAAATGTATAGCAATTAATGATGAAATAAAACGTATCAGTCTTGATGATTTCATTTTATTAAAAAATAAACTTACTTGTATTGCCGAGTTTTTAATAATCTTTTTTCTAAATACACTTTAATCTCTAGTACTTTTGGTTTTAAAACTCCCAATAAATACTTTTAGATATTAGACTTAGATTTGGACTATTTTCGAGAACCTGAACAAATAAATAATTTTTCATGTTATACGCTTTTAATCATTCTTAGCCCCTTGAAAAATTGACGATTCACTTTTAAATTCATCTTATAAGCATAATCAACTGCAGCTATTCCAATTTTCAGCTTTGTACCTCATGAAATCCACACACCGACAGTTTATGACAGTACAACACCGAAGTAGAAAAGTAGATATATCATCGCTTTCATATAAAAGCGAATCAAGTATTATTTCAATTTTGGCATATGACATTAAGTAGGCTTTCAATTGCTTCTATTCTTGTTTTCTCTCAAATACCTACTTGTTTATTTAGTTTGCTTCCAATTTCAATCTATTATACATAATATATTTTTAATATATTAAATTGATTTCTCGTACTGCGAAACTTGTTAAAGATGATTTAGAATGTAAATTTAAAAAGCGTGACTCTTGGACAAAACTACGATGACTGTGACCGATCAAATCATGGACAATTTATATTTGTCCATTTGAGATAAGTTGTAAGCACTGCACTGATAAGACGGTTTTCAATTTATCCTGAACGGTACACCAGGTCTTAAGAATAACTCCTGGTCAGTTTTCCTCTATACCTCGTGTTGACTAGTTTCTTAACTACTACGTGAAGTGATGCAAACCTTAGGAAATTTAATTTCTCAAGTAGCTCATTATGGACAGGCACGTTTATCTAAGCACGGATGCTACTTTATATTGTTAAAGTATGAAGGGTATACTAGCTATACGTGTTGGACCATGCTGATCGGAATTGAAATTGTCCTCTAACTTTAATGGTATAGTTAAAACTTCACAGGAAATGCAAAGGTAATTTAGTTTTTGCTCATTTTGAACAGTCAATATTACCAAACTAAACAACAGAAATTCATTAGTACGCAGTTCGGATACTAAGTCGTAATGAAACTTTACATGGAATATATATAAGATAAAATAAAGAGTAAACTTGAAATCGGAATTTAGAAAAGAAGCGGGATCGGGAACAAAACCGATATCGAAATCGAGAACGAAATTAGGATGAGAATTGAATCAGTTACTATGGTAACTGGAGTTGAGAATAGAATCAGGATCAGAATCAAAAGGAGGGTTCGAATAAAAACCCACAGTAGAATCGCAATTAAAATCCAGAGCAGCATCAAAACAAACACTTTAATCTGTAAATTTCTCTACAGATTAAAGTGTCTGTATAGAAATCATGTCAATGTCTGCTCTCTAGGGTGTATTAAAATCTCGTTTGTAAATTCTGAATTTAGACATTTTTCTTTTAATAATAACAAATTTTCTCAGAAAATGGATTTAATGAAAAGATTCTATCATATCTTTCAACGGTTAATGAAAAACCAGCATCTAGCTCGTTAGTGCACTTCGCGGGATAGCAAATACATACACATATGTACGAAAATTTTCTCATTTAATAACGTAAGTTAAAGAAATCGGACATATGCCTCATGGCATTCACCATTAACTAGAATATGTAAAAATGAAAAACGGAACAGGTATTGTGCTATGGATCAAAATGAGCGCTTTACCACAATTAACTTGTTTACGACAAAGTCCAGTTTTCTGAAACACGGCAACGAAGTATTTTACAAAAAAAAGTCATGTTATTCAGCGTTAGCTAATTTTTTTATTGACACAAATTAAGTGTTTGATTGATGAAAATTAACCCATTCCATTGAAATTATGAACTTAAGGCGTCACCAAAATGTCTGAGGCCGTTTTTTTTATGATTGTTCAAAGGAAAAGATTTTTTACATATTACATCAATCGAAAATTAAAGCACCAAAACGCTTTAATTTTCGATTGATGTAATGTTTTGAGTACTTTATGCTATTTTAAGCCAGATTCCTAAAAATATTAATATTTCCAACCATTTTAAATACTTACTCGTACATTTTGAGGTATTATATGGTTAATAACCGTCTAGGATCCCTCAGTAAGTGTCGGAAATCACTAATAGCCGCTGTCACCAAGGCGGTGACGATATCCACCAACTTAATCTGCTCTCAGGACAGATTTTAATTTATATGTTGTATATAAAACTTGGCCCTGCATCTGTATTAGTTTTCTAAAATTATTTAATAACGACTTAAAAGTATAAAGTAGCGGAGTTACCTAGTAATTTGAAACCATTTTTTTTTGTTGCTTTTACTTCATTGCTGATTTACTTATTAAAATTTTCACAAACCGGAATTAATAGAACTGATTACGAACGATGTAGGAAGCGTTACATAATACAATAAAACTGTTTGGAAAACCTTTCAGACTGTTTATCTATTTTGACACGCTAATCTCCAAAACGGTTTGACAAATTTTCATGTATTTTAACAGACAAACTAAACTATTTCGATTTTATTAGGTATAATTTATTATATACTATATTAAAAAACCCGAAAACTATACTAACCTTCTTACATTGCTACGCTTGTGCAGGCGCAATCCGATATCGAATGGAAATACGGCCTGTCGAAGTTAATCAGGAACATGCACCGGACCAACACGGCGCCGCCGCCCCTCAACTTGAGTGACCACTTGGCTCATGTGGTTGATCGCCCGATGCAAGGTATGCGCGTACATGTTCTACTTCAGCTCGCTTAACCCAAAAAATATTTTTGGCTTCTAGAAAGCGGTCGACTTTAAGTTACTCTTTACAAAACATTTAGTGATATGATATTTATGCAAATTGTAACGGTAAAGTCGTGGCTGGCATATCATAGACCAATCGCTGTCAATTAAATACTATCACATAAAAAGCGTAGACTAGCTATTACAGCTTGTTTACAGGCGCCACAAACTGAAAAAGGATAATTAATCATAAATATAAAGTAGGAGTCAAAAAGAAATGATTTTTTTCTATATGTCCTATATTCCTTGAAATAGGTTTAAATAACAGTTGTTAATCGCTTGCGACAATTCCGCGATAAGACCCTCGGAATTAAAATCGATAGCGTAAAATTAAGATATTAGTAATTCTATTAAATTCCATTAGTATATCGTTAATTATTTATTATAGTCCTCTTTGTAATTCTATAATCTCATTATTTTAACGCAAAACCGAACTGATATTATTAAGTAACATAGATTTACCATGTTAACTACGAACATTAAATTGTAATTAACCTGAATAAAAGTGGACTTGTCACAGTAATTTAATAGCTCCGAACGTGATAAGCACTTGAAAAAGAAACGAATATTTATTGGTAAAACTTATTGGCGTTTTAGTTACAATATATTTATATAAATAACATGTGGCGTTCATATTATTACGTAATAACCCTATCGAAGGTTTTGATGATCAAGATAAAATGAGAGGTGACGCGTAGAAAAACAGAAGGCGTATATTCAGAAACACAGAGTCACAATAAATCGTTACAGAATCAGTTGAACGTTCATCGTTGATCGCACTTGACTTGTGAATGCATTGATCGC
Source organism: Eumeta japonica (assembly GCA_005406025.1). NCBI lineage: Eukaryota > Metazoa > Arthropoda > Insecta > Lepidoptera > Psychidae > Eumeta > Eumeta japonica. The sequence continues at coordinate 112,850 of BGZK01000001.1, forward strand.
AAAAATAAAACTCAACACTCCCGCACCCGTACTTCGCTATTTATATTCAATGACTGGCTGTCAAGATTGTTCTTAAAATATACATAAATGATAAATTATTTAGAAAAAATAAGTGGTAAATATGCCACGTCTAACATTAACAAATAAATTTTATTGCATCTCGGAATCCCATCCCAAAAAATATATCCATCGAAATACTATGTAAAAACGCCAACAGTGATAGTGGCGGAGCACGCAGGAGGAACTATTTACGCTTAGAACTTACGCTATAAATTCCCTCAGATATTTTTTTATGGGGCAACTATTATGTAGTTTTATTTTATCTTGCAAACCCAGTTCGCAGCAATATTTAAACCGTTTTCAGTACGGATTATTGATCTAATTTTAAACCTATTAACATATTTTTAAAAATGCATACTGTAAGATAAATATTCAATACAGTTTTAAATACTAAACGAACACCACGTAGTTACGAAACAATACATTCAAACTGAATTATGAGCAAGTTACCATTTGCATAGATTTCATTTACCAACATTTAATGTATGTTAAACACATGTTATTTTTTCATCGCAAACGTTATGATATACTATTATCATTAGTTAAATACTTCATAGTAAATACGACACGATGACAACAATATACAAACTAGTGTATATAAAAGGATTGCTACAGTTTTCCTTTTAAAAGCAAGGCTAACGTCGCTCATTTATTTTACGGCATTGTGTATGATGACATTCATTGTGTCTATAGTGTGCCTGATTGTGTTATGGCGGCGTACACAGAATTTAATGGATTAACTCAATGACAAAGAGTGCGACGGTTGTCTATGACACGTTTCCTGAGCATCTCCTTAACCAAAGAGATTATTCTATGCACAGGAACGCCTAACCAAGAGAAAGAGGCCGAGTCTGGTGCACATGGTCGGCCTGCAGAGGGGGCAGATGAGCCCTAGAACGAAAGCCGGTGCCAAGTGGCTGTCCAAAGTCAAGAGAGGACAGGTTGTCCCAAAAGGTGAGTTACACATGAAGAGATGCCAGAATTGTTGTCCGATAGAGCAATATGATTGCTAATGTTCTTAGTGCCGCTAGGAACCAGAACCAAAAACCAAGTTCACCCGGTTTCTTGAAAAATATTTTGCTTATATTTCGTAATGTGAATTACTAATAGAGTTGTCAATTAATTAATAATATATAAAATGATTATTTCTTTTTTTATAAATACTTTTATAGTAATTTTCAAAACTCATTTAAATCGACACGTTACTGATTTAATACAAAAACTTCCAATATTTTATGAAAAGTTTCTCAAATAAAATTAAAGAGAAAAGTTTTCCTGGAAACATCCACAATAGCAAGTGCTAAAAAAATAATCGGATAACGACCTATTAAAAAATTATACATTTATAAACAAAGTTATACTTATGTGTATTTTCACAGTTCCGAACAGGTTATAAAAATTTCATTATTTCTATAAATGAAAATGATCAAACATGTCGAAGGCGGTTTAACTATTGCGGTCGTTTTACATTACCACATCCTTTACCTTCACAGATTCGACTAGGCTGTCGGTGGTCCACCTGAGCCCGCTCGGCTCTCAAGTCAGCTTCGCGAACATGACGAGGATAGAGAACGTGGTGGACTGGGACGCCATCGCCAAGAAGTACCGCGCGCTGATGAGGGACGAGCCCGAGGAGCCGGTGAACAAGGAGGTCGAAGACGTGACCGATACTGTTTCGGAAACAGTGCCGAACAATATTGCTGCTCTGTCGCCATCTTGAAACTTCAGCCGGAACACTATGGTTGGGGACCGTAAAACCGTCGACTGAATGTCTGGTTACCAGGTCGCATTTTGAAAAGTCAATTGGAACATGAAGTTGTATCCTCTTGTCTATGGCTGACGCAACGGAAACAGTCAACTGCATTTATCGATTAAAATTTTGTATCAAAGTATGTTTACTAACAATTAATCCAATTGATTTATATGATTATCGTTACTAATTTCGAGTTTTGTATGTAAGTAAAAAGCAATGTTAACTTTATTGAAATAAAAATTGTTGCATGTTTGTTTTTTCAGATTGACAAAAATAGTACAACTATCTTGCTATATTATCAATATCATTTAAAAAATTCGTCTTAATTTTTTTAATTAAAGTTAATTATTACCGCTTATTAAAATTATAAACGTATATTACACCATTTATTTTCTATAGCTTATATTAAGACGTATGTTGTTGTAGTGTGACAAAGGAAACATTATTCTTTTAACATTCTATTTTTATCAATATTTTTTATTTAATTACGTGAATAAATCTGTAAAATTCTTGGCCATCTAATTTTCGAAAGCATAATAGAGAAAAGGAAATAGACAAAAAGCGTGCTATAAAGGTAGCGGTTTCTTATAAAACTTAATTAAACACTACATGTAAGAGTTAGCATAAGCTAGAATGGTATAAGACGAAATAATTGTCACTACCTTTTGTATTAAATCATAATTTTGTTACATAATTGACACGTAGGACCATTAATATTGTCTAACGCAGAACATCTATTTTTACAATTCGGTTATACATGTACAGGTAAAGAACCGTCATACGTCTGTAAATATAGTCTTATGTATTTGTGTACCGACATTCTGATTAAAATATACCGTTTTGACATAAAGTGTTTGCTTTCTTCCGTCTAACAGGACAGGTGTCGACACTGTTTTGATATCATAGATGAATATGAATATATAGAGTTTGATATGTTGGGACGACGGCAACTATGACATTGTAGTTTAATAGGATGCACTGAGCATTCGCTGAGTAAGCATGTTGAATGGCGTATTTCCGAACGAACAGAATAAAAATGTTGGAGTTACACTTCTTTTGGCGCTTTGAGAAATCTGAGCAGTGCATTTTGAACAGAGGACGTGCTGATGTAACTCGCCATGAACTGAAGTTCGTACAGTTAGCACGCCTGGACAAGTAGCTTTCTTTTGACGTAAACGCTCGCAGGAAAGAATGTTATATGAATGGGATTGACGTTAGCTAATTAAATATCACGTGGTCTGTGGATTCGAAATTTAAATTTTGTACATGAATATTGGTAATATTAAAGCGTTTGTGTTTGTAGAAATAAAAAAGAATTGTCACTTGTATTGGCGTGCTGGAGTTATTCCGACCGGTGCGTAATGATGTATCAGTTAGGCGTTCGATACAATTAACCGAATGGGCACGTGTTTTAAACAAGAGATATTGAGTAGTAATATATATATATATATATATATATATATATTTGTGTGTATATACATGTATTTTTATTTAGGAATTTCTAAAGACTGATATTTACCCTATGTTGTTTACATTCATAAAATATTGTAAGTATATATATACATTATAGCGTATATTTATTTTTTTATTATTATAAAAATTTTGTCGAGATTTGAAGTTATATTTATTTAAAGCATTAATAGCACTAATAATACTATACATTTGTTCTTTCTTGAATTTGAATAATTAATTTTTAATTCACCGAAAACAATTGTTTTTTAGTCACGCCAAAAAAAGTATAACTTCTTGAGCGCGCACATGTAATTTTTTTTCTTCTGTTAATGTATCTGTAGGATTATTCAAAACCTTTTTCCTTTTAAGCCGTAGTCTCGCATGTCCTTGCACTCCGTTGTCGCGGATAACATACTCGATACCGAGGTGTCACCAGCGTCAAAGCTGTTAATGCATTCGTAGACAATTAAAAGGTCGAAACAATAAAACGATACAGATGCCTAAATAATGCATTACAAGCTCGCCGGCGACCTCTTTTAACCATTTTATCTCACGTGAGATAAGGAGTGCTTCCGCGCTGTGACAGGGCCGTCTTAAATTAACATAATCGAAAACGGAGCCTTCCGCTAATAAGCGTATAATTTATGTTATAAATTAAACATTTCTTAGTGTCTAGAAAAAAATAATTGTTTATTTACATGTTATCGATCGACAGTGACTGGTTTTCTGTTCACTATTGAAAAGAATAAATTTTACCTCGTCAACGAAAAAAAATAATTAAAATCAGTCATTTTATGCGATCACGCTATAATAGCCAGGAATATAATTATTTTGTTTTTAATTTCAATTTATATATTGTTACATCTATTGTAAAATATCGTACATAAACATATGAACGTAGTGCCCTTATATTTTAAAACATCCGTACACAGACCAGTTGCGTGCGAACGCTCGGCAGTAGCGAACGTGTATACTGCAGAAATAACAGTGTTGTTTCCTTACGGATTTATTTATGAAAAAAAGAAATTACGAAGTACATTGGTAAACTTTACAAATTTTAGAAATGCATAAAAACAATGTGGCTTTATGGATTTTGCTGTCGACGTTTTATGGTAAGTGCTTCGCTTACAAATTTTTAAACAAAATTTTTTCTTCTTTAATTTTTTCTTATTGTTATTGATATTTTTAAAAAAAATTTAATGGAACTAGGGTCTTCCTCTTTACCATATAATAGAAAATTATAATAGCAGAATAATGTATATGCGAAAATATCACAATAACTTTTAAACATTATCGTGGAACTGTTATTTATGGACATTTCAATTTTATTACACGAACTTAATTATACCCAACACTACTACAGCAAAATTTTATATATCCAACACGTATAATCAGCAACAGAAGAAGATCCGACAGTCACCCCGCCAGCACAAAGCCAGCATGTACCCAAAATAATACCGTCACTCTAAAACGAAATCATTGAGCTGTTGTTCGATAGCATTTTAATTCAATTAAATAAACTTATCAAACAGATGATGCAAAACTCCAATGTCTTTTATTTACATTTAAGAATAACTTATATTCGAACAGATCATAATAAAATGTTAATCAAATTCAATCATCCGCCATCCTCTTTGGTTATTTGATTCGTGTGCGTTCTTGACCGCGGTATTTGACTTGTGAATTAACTATTATTTAATTGTACTTATTTGAAGGTGCCTGTCCGAATTACGCGGCCTGGTTGAAATGTTATAAAGGGTGAGTGCTTAATTAATTCGAAGTTTTATGTAATGGTAGCTATAAGTTTTATATTATATTATAATGAAACACCCAGACGAGCAAAAGTGAATTAGGCTTTTCTTTGGAAAAATATATTATTTTATTAATTACACCTAACATAAGTTTATGAGGAAGTAAAAACCAAACCATATAATCATCGTAACAATTTTTTTTTAATAGAAAATTAAACTACCTAATATTTGTATTATGTCTATTTTTTACCCATTTTGATTGCTTGTTGACAATCCACTCGATGATTTAAAAAATATTTATTCTCTACTCTCAAATAAAGGACTCTTATTAACAGACCGTGTATTGAACTTTGTATCAACGATACGGCTTGCTTTACACCTGTTTTCTCCGTTAAACGCTTGCTTATAAGAATGAGTTAGTTTCTTCTCAATTTCAGAAGAATAAGCCTATATCAAAGCATGATCGGCGGACAGAAAAGGATTCAGTCATACAAAAAAAAGAATGCACTACTGTCTCCTTCTTCGCTTGTATGACTCTAATCTTCTCTGTTCGCCGGACATGTTCGCTCGTGAATATAGGCTTTATACTAGAGATATCTTAATGGGACTGAAAGGTAACAACAACCATATATTATAATAGATCTAATAAACTGTTGTCAATGAAATATTCATATATTTAGTGATGCTTATGTATTACACAAGCTGAATCATTCGTCATTATCGACGCATGCGTAACCTAGCAGACTTATGCGATAGAATACAAGGAAACGCACGAGCCGATTGACGAAAAAAAAGTCAATATTAAGACAAAATAGCATTTTAAATGCTTGTAATTATTATTTAAATAAAAAGAGGCACACGTGACGCAACAGTGCATACATTTATATTACCTACAGAAATACAAAAGAAAGACGTCGACAAGCGTTTTTATTCATGTTTACATATTGAAATGACTGCTTATGATCAAGATTATTATTTCTTTCTTGTCTTAAAAACTTAATTTTCCTTTTTCCATTTTCATTATTTATGTGCTCATTAGTCAGTTTCTTATGTTGACAATATTTGTCTTCTTTAAACCATTTTTCTTTAAGAAGTTTTCATTATATTGTTACAACACAGTGAGGATCGGTGCCCTAATATCATTTTTGTAGACTCGAATACCAATCAAACGTCATCACGAGACTCATCTTCTGGGTCGTGAGTAGTTACCATCACTCAACTCAACAATAGTCACCATCTCGATACATCACCAGACCCTATGGAACACCTACGCCTAAAGGTTTCACCAAAGACAAATAAGTAAGCCCAAACTCAAATCAATACCAATACGAATACGAATAATCAAGTTTTGTAACACCAAAACTTGATTGACATGATTTATCAATTCTGAGCGTTCTTATTAGTCAATATATCAACCGTTGAGGAGTGCCCCTGAACAGTGACTAAACATGCCTACAGCACCAGTTCTTAGCCACTACAATATTCAATTGTCTCAAGTTTTAGTTCGTTTGTGTGACTAAAAATGGATCGACATACATTTCAAGCAAAATTTCGCCTGAAAGTACAAATGAATAAATTACTCAATTTAAATGGTAACTTATAAAAATACCAGCGTATGCATTAGAGCATAAGCATAATGAGAAATGGACAGTGGTGACATCTAGAAACCGACAAGTGTAAAATGTTGGAACATTCGAAAGAGGCATATCTATGAACATGGACGCGTTCAATTAATTGCATATATGTATATTATAACTTTTCAAATAATTCTTTACATACGACTAGTGATATTTTCACGTTTGCCTTTTATTATTCAGTTTAATTCATTTTAAATTGACAGTTTTATTTGATTTAATTCAGAAAACGACGAGAATAATACAAGTACTCTGAACGTATTAGTACATAGATTGTTTTAATGTAATTCAAGTGAGATTCGACACGTGATTTGATTAAAAAGTGAATATGGGGACAGTCGAAATCTATCGATCTTATAAAACCCTTTCTTCGCTACGGTAATCGCACTTGGCAATTTACTGTAAAGACGCAAATTTTTACCTTTTTGTTTTACATCACAATCAAGCTACACCTGTATGTATATTTTGCCAAATAATTATTCACTCAAGAGACATCGTTATGCTAAAATAATCGCGTCGACGTTTTTTTTGCGTGTCAGTCGCTCATGCGCACATCAATCACATAAAAACCATTCGACTTCTTGCGATGGGAATTTTTTTGGCGAATCTTGGCCCCGGACAGATCGACCGGCATGGCGCTATTTTTAAACAATAAATTGCTACAAACACAATACTATAATTTCACGAGATTACCAATTTTATATAATTTTGTATAAATTTTGCATAAAATTTTACAACGTTACATATAATGCGGTGATATAACAAAAAATACAGTTCTGTTGATAGAACAGTTTAAAATTATATTTTATTGCTAACATATATTTGTTACTTAAGCAGTGCCATATAATTATTGTTAGAACTGTATACCGTTGTTCATAACAATATTTTATATATTGAATAAAATATATAAAATAATAATCAGAAACCATGACACTCTATTGCAAACATTATTGGATAGAAGGATACGAAGTTGACGTTAGTTTAACCTACACACATCTATATAACATTATATGTTTTTCAGAACAGTGATTAGTTCATTTCATGAACTTACGAAAAAAAAAACAGTGGTACTCCGATAGTGCCGAGAGAAGTAAAAACTTGAACAATTACCGCTGTATTTTTTGTATCGTCAGTAAATATTTTTTCGGGCAGGAAATACTTTTAAATGAAGTGTTTTTTTTACTCATTATTATAAACTACTACTGCAAAAATTATATTACAATTCTTCATTTAATGCGCTATCGTACATAAAAAATAATGCATATTATTTTACATTCAAAAATTGCAATCTATTGCTTAAAACGTAAATTTACAAATACAATACGAAAAGTTCCGACATGAATATATCTCTATGTTGTACGTATACATACAATATATGTTTATATTATATGTAGTTGTATTATCAATGTATTTCAACCCAAACTCAACTCTCGTCTAAACAGGGCCAATATATGTAGATACTTCTATACAGAGGTGTTGGTTACTGTAACGGTATTAGTGTCGCGAGTTCAATGGTTTTTTTCCCATCTCAAAAATGCCCAACGCTCCTAAAAAAGTTTTCACTTCAAAAAAACAAACGGGAAAATAAAGCGGGAAATACTTTTTGAGACCTACAATGTGTGTCCGATTACGAATACGGAGGAAGCTTCATGTTCGTAACCAATGGAATACCGTCATTGTACGACCTATCCTCGTCACTGCACTAACCGATAACCTTCAAGCTGCAATTCATCTAATTATATAAAAAAATATGCAAAAAATATAACCTTTAAGCCAGCCGCGTTTACAATGAACTTATTTGCAGCACAGTGCATGGCGTTAGAATAATAAAGAGTTGTACATTACACCTCATTATTATTCTCATACAATATATGGATCTAAATTGTGAGTAAAGTATTCTACGCAAAACAAGTCTTTTTTACCTTGTCAAGATATGTTAGATTAGTTTACAGATTTTCTATATAATTTAAATAATAATACATAATATATAGCTTCCACGCAAAACGTAATGAAATATCGTGTACTGTTTAATCTTATTGTCATTGTATTTTCGTCTGTAATTAGGGTCTATGAATACCAAGGGGACCCATTATGAAGTGTATATCGTCTGTTTTATCTTTAAAGGGTTGTGCTTTTTGAAACATAATAGGCAGCTGGTTGAAATTTTTACGTACCATATATATATATTATAGCGTATAAGCAAACAAATACAAGAACAAGTAAGAAATGAAAAAGGGACTCCGCACAAGAAATGTAAAAATTAAACGGCATACCTAAAATATAAAATAATAATGAAAATCGGAAAAATGTCAGCCGTGTTCGCGTTAAGAACTCAAACATAATAACAAAAAAATTTTCTTTTTTTTTTTTGCTAAATACGTGAGCGAATAAGTGTGTGGTGGACACACATATTCGAACTGAACCCTCAGTGCCCGACTTTTCATCATCCGTACTAAAATGACGTAAGACACAAATTTTTGCTTAATATTCGCATCTTTTCCCTCATAGCAAATTAAGCAATATCACATAGCCCACATATGATTTTCTCTGTGACATAACAGACTTCCAAAACTAGTAGTAATCTAACCCGGCTGAGGTCGCCAAAGTCGGCCGTAACGCGCGTATGTGGGCCGGCGGCCGTCGGACGCGCAACGGCCGCGTTCATCGAATTACAATAATCGATGTTTATGCATTCGCACGATACGCAACCGCTACGTCGAACGCACACCGATGTGCCACTGGCATAGATGTGTAGATCAATGGCCACTGGTCTACATTTCGCCTACTCTATGTTTACTTCTCTACTCTATGATATGCAGGGTCTATTGCGTTTTCGATTCTCTATGAATTATTCGATATCTTTTGAATTTGAACTGTTCGAAAATCGTTTTCGGACTCGAAAAATACAACAAGAAATGAATTTAACATACAAGAACTGGAATCGCTTAACCATTACATACACAGACATTAAGTATACTCGACCAAGATATGACGAAAACCACATTTTTTTTTATATTATAAATTCCTCTGTTGCCTATTTATAAAGAAAGAAGAAGAAAAGCGCTAGAAGGAATTTTAACATTCTTTCATTATCATTAGCACTAACTTCGCTTTTCCAAACCGCATTCAATGATATTGCATAATTCAATTAAAAAAAACTGGCCAAGAACATGTGGTGCCATGCTCATTATAGGGTTCCGAGGCCATTATTACAAAGAAATGCACTACATATGAAAAAAGTACATTGTTACAAAAATACGCTTTACACTTTTTCTATATTTCCCGCACAGAATAGTTATTAACAATGTAGTCGCCTATAAGTAGAAAAACGAGTAGGTATGTCGACTATTAACTTTTAAACTAGTGTAAACTAAAGTACATCAGCAAAAGAGTATATCTTCCTAGCACTTATATTCTTCTGTTGTGAAGTGCAGTTTTTCGACAATAACTCAAAAACAGTTTAACCGACCATATTCAAAACAATTTTCGTTGAAAGTATTTATTATGTGATACTTTTGTTATTTTTTTCATGTTTTTTTGACGTACGGTTTAGAAACTAGAGTGAGTTAACAATTTCTGCAATTTCGGAGCGATTATTTTCGAAATTATTGATGTAATCAGAAAAATTGCTTAGAATCCTTAAGGTGTTTTTAAAAGAAATGTCGAAATATGTGTCAGTCATTTACATTTGCTGAAAAAAGGTTTTTCAGCAAATATGTGTGTGTCCCCTAGAAATACTACTTTTGTTATTTAATCATCAAATTAAGTAGCGGCTTATACAAGACACCTACACTATAAATTTCATCAATATACGTCTTACTCTTCTGGGACATACGGACGGACGAACGGACGGACTTGATAAAACTATAAGGGTTCAGTTTGTGCCATTTGGGCTCTAAACCTTAAAAAATCTGCCATGTAAAAACAAACTAAAATAAATTAAACAAGCAGAACAAATTAAATCCGGGAAAGTACTCCTTAACTTTACTACGACTGCTCAACTCTGTTGTAAATTCAAATCAAAAAATTAAAAATACCTCCACATTACATTAATTCATCTTTTTAATATGCTAAAATATGCTTCTTTTTAATATTACTTTTATCCTAACGAAGTATAAACTTGTATAAATTAGGTTTAATTTATTTTTGTTCATTAACGGCATAATGTTAGAGCCGGCTAACAAATATGGAAAACATTTGATTAAATTTATGATTTTATGGCGTATGCATATAGTAAATTTCAATGATAAAAAATATATTTTATTTTAGGTCCATAGACGAATTCGTGGTGACCACATTAGACAATCCAATATTGTTATTAGAATCACCGTGTATAGATCGCAACTTACCAACTATTATCTACACATTTGGCTATCGTGGTAGAAGTACAGGTCCGGCTACTACGGCAGTGCTAAAAGCGTATATCGCAACAAAGAAGAGAAACGTTCTTCTTCTGGACTGGGAAGAAGAAGCTAAGAGCGGATTATTGGGAATATCCCTTGGATACGTTCTATTGGCGGTACCGCATTCCAAAAAGGTAAATGTATTCAATATTTGGCTAAACAACCTGAAAAATATTATGCTATATAACTGATTACAATTGCTCTAACCAGACTTATTCAAACATATATAAAATCTTAAAAATTAAATGAAACATACTTTATTTATAATAGGTACGATCATGGTGTTGAACTAATCCACTAGCTAAGAACTACTCACTGCGCCATAGATAGGTTAATGCTGAAACTAATGATCTCTCATAAAACTCGGAACCTATAAATTTCCAAGATAGCAAACTTGCACCAGGACATCATGATCACTTAATTCTATTCATATTCATAATAACACTACTATTGTAATTTAAACTCTTATATACATATTTTCCATAATTACATTTGATTTCTATTGAATGTTGCCTTTATAATGAAAACTGGACTCGTTTAAGCGAATCAGGTAATCTCGTTGATTTTTAAAATTACCGAAAATGTATTGGATTTTAACCCAGTGGTACTAATTTTCATGTGAAAATTTTTAGAAGTGTCGCGAAATGCTGTTTTTGAATATTCATGGTAATAGGCCTTTGCTTTTTAATTACACAGCCATAAAGTATATTTGATTGTTTGAGTGTTTTCAATGATTATCTCATTTCAATAGGTGGGGCAACATTTGGGCGACGCATTGATAAAATTAGTGAGGGGCGGACTTAACATGACTCAGGTCCACCTGGTAGGGCACTCGCTGGGCGCCCACGTCATGAGCTACGCCGGGCGGCGCGCCCGAGAAGAAGGCTATGTGGTGCCACGGTAAAAAATAGTCCAATAACTAAAGCCTTGTCTACACATGTTATATGACTTTTCTATAAAACTAGTAATAGGAAACTAGTTATATTTAATATTACACCCTATATTGTCGATATATTTATGTGTCCTATCTATCCAGCAAAAAAAAGAAAGAAAATGAATGTGACTGTTTGTTTATTAGTAGTTGAGGATTTTAGGTATTCAAGCAATCATTTTGAACTTATACCAACACGACGCCCGTTCGTTGGCAGCAGTACATTTATTAGAAGCAAGACCGCATTCGTATAAAGTATCAGAGTCTTAACCATCGATACCATTGACTTGACATTTAGCGTTCAATCTTTGCCCGCGCCACTTTATATTCAAATCTAAACAGGGCCGTCTCCAGTTATGAGAGGCCCTTAGACATACAGAGACGAGGTCCTTGGACACACAGAGCTTTGTCTATTACGTACTCATAATTTGGGAGCCAAAAGCCAAACAATACGCGAATGAAAATAGAATGTAATTTTACGTGCAACCTCAAAGACGATGACGGAATTCGGGGCCCCCATCGGACCGGAGGCCCCGGGCCCGAGCTCCGAGCGCCCTCATGGAGAAGATCAGAACTGTATCTATTATATATAAATATAGTTCTCGGTGTATGTAATTTATTGATTTCTGTTGTTCGATGCCAATATTGACCGGTTTCAATTTTGACTAAACTTTTTATCCGCCAAATGTACTAGATATGTGCATTCCCATACCTTATGGACATAGCGAGACGTAGCAGAAACTTATACCCTCGCAATGGCCCAGCGCGGGTTGGACGCCGCTTACTACCGTTGTCGCCAATGCGGTGACAACTAGCGGGACCGAGGTTCGACGTGTATTCCAAAGCACGAAGCAAGTAGCTGATGGCACGGCTTAAATTAAAATACTCGTTAATCAATTAGTCGGTGGTCAACTTTCGAAACGGGTATTTTCTTAGCCGATGCTATAGCTCATGAACCTAGGAACTAATTGTCCACGCACCACCTGTACTTACACTTCGTAACTCCATGCACTTAGCTAACCACCGTGTAGTATCTATTAATTACGATAAGTAAATTGGGAACATTCAAAACATTTAAAATAGTTGCCTTTTAGTTCACTATTCTTGTTAGTAGGTTGCGACACCCATACAAATATTTATTTCTAATCGAGTTTGGGCGACGGTGGCGATAACAGAAATAAATGGCCCAAACTTGATAACCCACTTCTCGTAGTACGTATCTATTAAACACAATACCTATCACATTATTTTCAATATTTAAATATTTATAAGTTGAAAATAAATATCAATAAATTAGTCTGAAAAATTAAATGACACGTTATTGGCGCCTTCCGATGCTATCGTATAACAGACAGCGCTTAATAAGAAAATGAATTAATTTGATAATTAATTTTCTGAATTAAAAGTATGTAAGTGAGTACGTTTGAAATTTTAAGATACATTCCCTTTCTAAATTCATTTGTTAGTCATTTTTAACATATTATTATGTAGGGATAAATGAATTTCTACAATATCTTTATAAAAATCAAAAAGGTGACATCTTTTGTTAAATAAGGAAAGCATGCTCAATTGTCGAAATCTACCTACGAGGCTGTCGAGTATAAAAATAAGATATAAAGACAACAGACCCCAAAGCAGTGCATTTCACACACAACAAAATTCGTTATTATTTACCTCCGAAATGATTTTTTTCAGGATATTTCCCTTTATCCATAACGAGTTGTAGTATTGTTGGATAACAAACGTGCTGAAAAATTCTGATGAACCCATTTGTACGTTACAAACTCGGACTTGAACTCGCAACGTTCGGTAGCGTCCTCTGAACTACCATTACAAATATTTACTTCAATTTATGTATAAATCAGTAAAGTGACCAGAACTGATTGTACTACTAGAAAATTTGGTCTAGAGTTACACTGGAAAAACCGATTTCAATGAAGAAATTTAAATTATGAAAGGCTATCCCAAAAAATCTTTAAACTACTGCATAATGAAATACTTGGGTTTTCCCCTATTTTGCCCACCTTACCCGTAATATTTTAGGGAAAACCAGAATTAACAAAAAAATATTTTAAGTCTTCGTCGTTTAGATTCCCTTAAATGAAACATGGGCTTTCTTAGATTAAATCAAAATCGGTTTTCACTCAGTTAGAAATTCCGTCTGTTCCCAGTTTTACAATAACCACAGAGTTAAGGATGTTTCCCAGAATAACGGGTCTAGATCCGGCCCGTGCATTGTTCGAGGGCACCTTGGCCCTGCCAGAGGGCTTGGATCGAACCAGCGCACGGTTCGTCGTCATCGTCCACAGCGATCCCGGCGGCTACGGTACCGCGAAACCCGCCGGAACTGTGGACATTTGGCCGAACTTCGGGGAAAAGGGACAGCCAGGTTGCCCGCAAGGCGACTTCGATAAATTCAGTGCTGACGGTAAAGACCTCAATACTCATTGTCGTACATGCATTTATCATAAGACATCTAAGTAAATAATAGTGTATATAATTTTTGTCATTCTAGTATAAAAAATTAGCTGGTGTTTCGATAGTTTTTAACTTCTAGCAACTAAATGAAATACGCGTGTAGCTTCGATAAGGCGACTAAACTGAAAATCAAGTTAGACCCGTCGCAACCTCGTACTAAACTCTACTATCCCTTAACTAACTGCAGATTCAGATACATTCATGTGAGATTTCCTTATTCAGATTTGTGTGACCACGACCGTGCTTGGCGATACTTCGTGGAAGCCATAAGATCACCGTTGTCGTTTCCGGCCGCAGCGGCGACCAGCTACGACGAATGGTCGACGGCGCACGACCACAAAAATGTTGTGTATCTCGGGGACCTTACGGATACGAGGTTTTTAAAAATTCATACATCCTTGGAACTTTTCAAAACTTTACAAATAGTTTATGTGTTTATGGACGATTTCCATAACATGTAAAACGCTCATTTAGAATATCAGAGTTACGGAGTTCGATTTTTGATTGAACAATTTTTTATATTGTAAAAAAGTTTGAAATTCATATTTTTATTAAAACAATATTTTTGATGGCCCTAAATATTAACGACGAAATCGATCACATTGTGATTGACCACGAAGAAATTTGTAACGCGGCGACATCTGCAATGAGGTCTATATGGTAACATACTTTGACGAGTAGATGGCGCTAAGGAACTCTTTAACTAAAAGAATCGAAGAGACCATCTAATTTTCAATAATTTTCCAAGATTGTTTATCAACATTACATTAAACATTTAAACATTATAGTAATGTTGTGCATCATAAAATATCTGGGCGAGTAAAGAACTATCTAGTGTTATTAGTGAATTTATACAAACAAACACATCAAGCTGAAATTAATATTAAGTCTAGGATTATTTCTACTTTCTTAGTTTCAACACCTTGATAGTTGGTGAAGTTTAAGACTTAAATATTAATCTGTATTGAATGAAAATAACAAAAACTAAATAAAATGACAAATTCGAAACATATTAACTATATCTACATGTCATTCAGAGGATCTACAATTCATAATATTCCTCTCACAAAAAACTTACTTGATCTTTAAAATACATTTATGATGTAATCTTAACTTACGTAACATAAAGTAATAACACAATAGTCATATCATAAATGAAACAAATAATTT
Organism: Eumeta japonica; assembly: GCA_005406025.1. Classification (NCBI taxonomy): domain Eukaryota; kingdom Metazoa; phylum Arthropoda; class Insecta; order Lepidoptera; family Psychidae; genus Eumeta; species Eumeta japonica. Next base: position 128,482 of record BGZK01000001.1, read on the forward strand.
TAGGATTCCACATCAGGGTATCAATACCCTTAATAGAAAACCCCTCTAAAGGATGTTTTAGTGTCCGTTTATCTGTCCTATTGCATATTTCAAAATACTATTGATACCTATCCTGGAACTCATTGCTTCGTACAGCTAATTATTGTGAAAGAATATCTGTTTTTCTTTTTAACAATGAAATAACAGTGAACGCTTTTAAGATTAGAAAGTCTTGTACCCCATTGGAATTTGGCTAAAATTTTAAATTTGAACCATGTGGAGTATCATTTGAAAAGAATACATTTTGAACATAAATTTAGAAAATATATCTGTTCCTCATTTCCTTAGAAACTCTAATAGATATCGCAGGCATAATAAAACATGTTTCATACATTCAGTTCTTAATAAAATCTTTTAATTTTTATCTTACTCAACTAACTCTCACTTTTGTAAGCAACTAATGACCCAGCCGTTTATCCTTCAATATTCTATTGTACTGGATCCTATGTGCACGATCCTGGTTAACATTTGGCAGTTTTTTAACCTTAATCAAATATTTAGTATTAATATGTATTTAAAGAATAACATAGCAGAATATCCAAAACAATGTTCGTATCAATTTTTTTTTAAGCTAATAGTACATCCTTCGATGACAAACTACAGGATTTAACTCTTAGCTTACGCTGTTAAATAAAACATTAAACTACTTAAATTAAATACTATTCATATTTTCAGGGCAAGAGGTAACTACTACTTAACTACAAATGCACAGTACCCTTATGGAAAAGGAGATGCTGGTTTAGCACCACACCCTAAGCAGTACCGTGAAAGGAGACATACATCACTACTAAAATTATTGAGATATATTATATGATCATATTTTAATACTTGTTAGCGCATTATAATATAGTATAGGTACAAATGTTTTTGTAAAATAAATAGGCCTTTTCTATATCATAAAATTAGAAATTTCATACATAATTAATATGGGACCAAAAATATAAAAACAAATAATTTCAGCCCAACACCTTGTATTGAGTTCTATGTATTATTAACCAATCAAAGTTAGGATACTTAGCATTAAGTCAGTTCTTTTTTATACTTTTTATGATATAAACTTTTCCTTGATTAAGTATATACTTACCTACATAGGTATGTAATTATAAAATATATGTGAAGCATTAAATATATCCAATTGTTTCCAAAGGATTAAAACTATGGATTCTTAATCCACCTCAGATTTTGATTGCATAGTTTCGATAGAATTAAGTAATAAACTTTTTTTTTTAATTGCATATTTACTTAATACCTATTCATCCAGAATCTTTACTGACATTCCTCATCTGTATGATATTCACTTCTAAGATCATTACAAAATCAGGAGACGGTCAAACAGAATTTAACATCTTTTCCAATGATTATTAAGGAGATACAGGCCCTTATAAAAGTGTTAAAAATACCAACAAAAAAAATTTGACAGAAAGACTTAAAATGTTTGCTGTCGCTCAACCTGACACTTAGTAATGACTTCGGGTACACATGAAGATCACGCCAAAATTATTGAGATGTAGGAAAACTATATAAGCAAGACACACCAAATTTACATTTGTTCAAAGTATTTGTTGCTCCCAAGTTTTAAAATCCACACATTAAGCTTGCAACAATTCTTACATCAAAAAGCTTTACTTTTAATGTTGTATCAATATTATTATACTTAACTGTCTCTTTATAACTTTAGTATTTTGTCCATGAAACAGCTTTCCTATTGATTTCTTGGGTGTTACATTCTGAAACAAAATTAACTGAACTGAATAAATACCTATATTCTATTATTTCTTCTTGTATTCTTAATGTTATGCATTTATCAATAATAACTTGACAGTTTTGCTTTCACTGATTCATTTTTAAAGCATATGTTGTAACTCTGATCTTCAAGATTCTTCAGCAAACACCATAGTATTATCACCAAAATGTAAATTACTTACATACAAACTCTTAATCAATTCTTAGTCCTTTTTTTACCCAATCTAAATCCTCATATATCATCTCTATCACAAGTAGAAATCTCTCATACACAAACAAGTCTTTCTGTAAAAATAACATTAGAATAAGAATAATCAATAATCCTTATTATGATTATGCTTTGCAGAATGCATCATATTCTAAAAACTGAAAGGTCTTGATAAAATCAATACACCATACATAAAAGGCTTTTTTATATTCTCTTTATATTATTATGTAAACTAAAAAATAGATGAATTCTGTACTTACAAAGTCAAGATTATAATATTTAAATTAAAACAAGATTAACTATTTTACAGAAAATAATAGGCAATGGTATTTAGTTGGTATTTGACAGTTTAAATCATTATCATTCAAGCCACGATGCAAAAGAGAACAAAATATAAACAAATGTTTATCACCACTATAACTATTTATAATAATATTAAAGGTACTTACAAGATATAATCAACATTTACATCAGTAACTGCCAACATAATATAATTAGGAAAATATATACATAAATGTGTTTAGTACATTCCATTTTTTTTTGACAAATATTGTCTAAAATAAATATGAAAAAAATGGATTGATCTACTCATGAATTCAAAAGTCTGATTAAATCAAACATCATCACTCCTCAGAAATATTTCATATGTACTTATAACTATAAATAAAAATCCTCTTTATACTCATATAATACTCTTACAATAAAACTTCATAGTGAACCACAAGAACGTCGTCGCATGCAATTTCATAAGATTAATATACAAATATATACCATTACTGTTAAAGACTAGAACTTAAAATTGATAACTTATAGTCAAAATGTTAGGTGAGAACATGTGCCGCTACGTGGGTGTAGTGCCGTAACACCTCTTCATAGACATGTCGATGTTGACAATCGCATCTCGAATGTTGTGCGCCACTGAACCAATGGTTTCAAAACTGTTTGCCAATCTTTCCACAGCTTTTGCCTGGAAGAAAGAAGAGCTTAGTTGAGATTATAAGTATTCCATGATCGTACCATTCTAAGATTCTTTACATATTCGCAAGAAAAAACAAATGATTAATAAAATAAAACACTTTATCTTAAGATATTTTAAGTTTGTTATCAACAAATAACCTGTATGTGCGATGCCTCTGCTAATCTTTCCATGGCGTACGCCTGGGTGTCAGATGCTTGGGCCAACTGAGCCAATGCTGCAGACTGTTGATTCATGGCCTGCACCTGTAAGAATTAAGAATTGAAATAAACATAAATTTATAACTACAGTTAAAACCATTTATGGCGATATCGTTTAGAACAACATACCAGTTATATTGACCAAATCAAAGCCTGAATGCTATTTGACTGCCTTATCAAAAACATTGCTTACTAGGATATACCACATTAAGTGACCACATTTGACTAGTGTTTCCCGAGAATTATATCTATAGAACGACCAGTTCAGCTGTATTGTAAACAATTTGAATAGGCACAGTATAATGGTCCATGGCTATTATCATAAAAGTAAACATAACGTGTCGAGATTAGGGTCTTTTGTAATTCTTAAAAACAAAATATGTGCCATAGAGTCAAGATCCACTTCTTCATATCTCTTTAGTCAATTTGTTACTCGTCTATACACATGACGCACTAAAACATATTGTTGAGTTAATTGTGAAACTTTTAACGTGTCGCCAATAAAAAGAAAACAAACTAATATCGAAGAAAAATTAATACACGACTTTTAGAGCTAGAGAGCGGAATTTCAAACAAAGACTTAGCGAAAGAATATGGTATATCACACTCGACAATTTCAACCATTTGGAAAGAGAGGGAAAAATTTAAACCCAAAAAAATTTTTCGAAAATGAAATGAGCCAGAACAATGAAGCATATGAAGATTGAGAAAGCTTTGTTAAAGTGGTTTAAATATAAAAGGACAAATAATGTGCCAACAACTGGACCAATTATTTTAACAAAAAGCAAACGAATTTCTCAACATTTTGTGAAGATTTCATTTGCTTGTCTAGTTACATTCAACATTTCCGACCTCGGCACGGCATTATCGGCGGGAAAATGAGTGACGAAAACATCACCAGTTGTTACAACTATCTTTTTTTACGACTACATATGAGTAGTCCCTTCGATGTCATAACAGATTTATGTCATAACATATAACAGATTTTGATTTATTAATATAAGTTTCAACCTCAAAAATTTGAATAAGGTTAAAAATAGTTTCCTTTATTAGACTTTTGAATACTAACCAATTTTTCCATTAAAACCATTTGTCTGTCTTCCATATTTAGAATTGGTTGTTCCTCCACTGTTATAGATGCTTCCTTCATAGTGTTATTCTCAATATTATTCTATAATATTAAAAATCTTGTTAAATTGTATGATCCAGGATAACATTGAATGCATAAAAAGTGACACCAAAAGAATACAAATAAACAAAAAGCCTTTATTTCATTGGATATAGAATATTATTTACTTTATTATTGAAAACTAATGAAAACATAGTATTCGTGTTTCCAAAAAAGTCCTATAAAATATGTGCTTCTAAAATTAAAGCATAGTTACCATCTTAAAACTGTAAACTTAACAATTACTAATTATAAATTACAGATGGTAATTGTCAATTATAGATAACTGTTAAATGTTTTCATTATACATCAATTTATTAATTTCCTAGTTAAAACCATTCTAAAACATATAAAAGAATTTATTCAAACATATATATAAATATATAGAAATATAAAACTTTGAAAATTTATTTGCTTTTGATTAGGGGGGTTCCATAAATACTCCATTTGCATTAACTTCTTTTTTAAGTCATAAAAGATAATTTTATATTTTGTAAAGGTTTAAATAGAATCTCCCAGTTATAGAATAATACAAATACAAAACGCTTTTTGCTAAACTATGTACTAAGTGCCATTTAATATTGAGTTTAATGTTTCATTCTTTTCATTTCGTCATTGTGTGATTTGCTGTTGCCTAGAGTAAAATTTTAAAACGAGTATAATTTCCCGATGGTCATTGGGAAATATCTTATATCAACAACACCAAAATATGACACAAATGCGTTGGTCATATACCACAGTATAACCCGACATAACCCAACATAATCCAATCTCAGCGCTACCTACTGGGTCTAAACCATCCAGAGACCTACTCAAACACACACAAAAAATTTCATCATAATCGGTCTGGCCATTTAGGAGTTCAGTAACTAAAACATGTACAATAAAATTATATATACAAAGATATACACAAATAAATATAGATATATATATTATGTATGGCCTAAACAGATTTATAACTGCAAAATAAATTACAATTTACAAATATTTTTTTTATACATATACAAAAAGGAAACGGTTTAAGTGATCCCTATATATATTGCCCTATATTACTGTCTACGACTTCTTATGTCTTGTGACAATATACCAAATTCTTTTTTAAGTCTTACATCAAAATATTAAAAGTATAAATCCCAATTTTTGAAGTTTCGAGCTATTCTGGCATGCGCTGCAATAACCGAAGAAATTACACATTTATCTTAAATAGTCCTACAAAAAAGCTCACGACAGCATATATCTATCTTTTATGTGTAAGCCATTATCACCAAAATAGTGAACCATTAATACAATAATAATTGATAATTTATTTCTAACGCACATTTGGTAGTAACAAATTGATCCTTATATCAAAATATATACTTATATTAATACTTTTATCGCATCTGGTGTATGTATGTGTAATAGTTATGACGATAGACAAGCAAGTACGCGACATTATGGTGCAATCCGGCGGCAGGGTCAGACCATAAAGATAGCAGGCATGCATTTGAGCATGCAATATTTTTCCTACGGCCAGCTCTATGTGGCATGCTCACGCGTTTCTAAATCGCAAAATCTGCATGTTTCTCCACAATAATGTACTTTTTGTGGGATAAATAAATTATTTCAATTATATGTCAGATTTCTTACACTGCAATTAGTTTCAATACCATGAACCAAAGTTTTTCCACAATAAAATAAAGTTTTGTTTAAACAATAGATACATTCTAACTATATATTTAATTAACCTGCACATTTTAGGTACAAATTTATGGAATCTACATAGCATGTACATATTGACATATTGATGGCAATACATTGCTTGGTGATAATTGATGCATTTAGCCATAATACTCCTAAAATTCAATTTAAGAAAATCTACTAAGTTTGACCAATAATTTCGTTAATAGTATGCCATAATTTGAATGTTATAAAACATGCAAAAATATTTAAATGAGTTGTTGAAAGTACTAAAAAATTTAAGAACATTATATAATAGAACATTTATTTCTGTACAATGATTGATGCCTTTCCATTTCTTTTTAATTTAGATTATATATTTGTTGTTGCAATCATTGTGTAAAATTTTTATCACCCTACTGCTGAAATATTACCCCACCATCATCTTTTTCATTTCATCATAAGTCGCATGTATTTGTAATGTTTTTAAAAATCAATTAACCTTCTGTGAACCAATTCTGATGAAATGAAGACTATGTTTACCCTAAACTTTGCTCAAGTTACCTTTAAAACTGAATGAAAATTTGTCTAGTAATTTCGAAGATTAATTTGTTCCAACATTTTTAAAAAGTAAATTTTATTACAATCCCTACATCACCTGCAATGAGTTTTTGGCAAATATTTTGATATATTCATGCATGTATGCGTGCGTGTGTGCGTGCGTGTGTGTGTGCGTGTGCGTGCGCGTGCACGTGCGCGTGCGCGTGCGCGTGTGCGTGTGGTGCGTGTGTGTGCGTGTGTGTGTGTGTGTGTGTGTGTGTGTGCGTGCGTGCGCACACGCGCGCATGTGTTATATGCTAATGTACTTGGATATGCATTAGAAATATACTCTAATTGTAAAAAGAAAATATATAAGTATCACCTCCTCTTGAAGATCACCATTAAAAGAAGTTTCATTACAGCTGTTTTCTTCATTGCTGGTCTCATATTTTATTGGATTTTTTGCTGTTGAGAAAATAAATTGTATTATAATTATTACACAGTTACTCTAATCATAATTAACTTGTGAAACAAACAGTTTTAAACTGGTTACAATTAAACTGCATAAACTTATAATTGAACATACTACTTTTTACATCAGGACTCGTAATAAGAGCATAAATTCTTTTATCGATATCCGAGTTTCCAAGAAACGATTCATCTTTATATGAAGCATTTCTTTTTACCGAGCATTTCTTATCACTCCAAAACTGAAAGCAAACAGAATATTATTAGAATAAATTTTGAGTTTAAATATTTTTATACACCTAGACTAAATATTTTGATGCCATTCTAATTACATCAAAAAAATAAATTAAAAATGCCATTAGTTTAAAACAACAAATGACATTACTTTCTATTCATCGTTGAAATTTTAATTTCCAACTTACTTTTGACCAACCTTGTGGTGTTTTTCTGGGACCATTCATATTATTTAAAACATCTGCAATTTTACGCCACAAACGTTTCGCATTATGACGACCCTCTAAACCCCGCATTACTCCTTTAGCTAATGAAGGGTATTTCTCCAAAAAGTTCAGTAATGCATACATCTGGCGTACTGACACCCTACCCATTTTAAAAACTGGGAAATTAATAGTATCCATTTAAAATATAAATGTCTCTTTAAGTTGATACTATTTTTCCCTACTCCAATTACGAATAAGTTATTAAAAAAAAAACTTTACTATTCATTTACAAAGAATTCTAGTTCGATGCAGCAGACTTGTAAAAAAACAAATTCAATTCGAATTCGAATCACGAAAAGAAATAAAAAACCTGACGTAAAATATGTTTACTTAAATTATTTACATATTGAACAATTAACACCTATATCAACTTTATTGCGACCACACACGGTAATTTTTTTTTGATTATTTTCTTTCTATGATTTAATAACGCTAAAACATTCCAAATATTATTACTGTTTATAACAACACAACTACAACCAAACCTTCAAAACCAAACTCTTCAATAGAAAGTTGATTGACAGTCGGTCAATTACGTTATGAGACACATCGAAGCTGAACAGCCATAGTAATCTGCATTGACTTAAAATAGCTTGTATAGAAAGAAATAGAACCCCACGCGACATCTGCTCAGAATAACTGCAAACCTAAGTGCAAAACAGAATAGTGTATGACCAAACTAATTATTTGAAAAATCGACTGACACCAATAGCAATACACATCAAGTAAAAAATCTCTTTATCAATCGAAATCGCGTATGGAATATTATGTTTTTTTATCAAAATGAAGACTAACTGGAATAAAGTAGAAAACTTTTTTTGAGATTTCATCTTTTAAAAAGCGTTGTTCAATCATTTTTCTTACCACAGAAATCAAAACCAGGTTCATATACCCAAATAACTCAAATGCTGTGTACGACGTGGTTACAAGTGACGAAAGCTGGATTTACTGTAACGATACCGAAAACTAAAGACAATATACTTAGTAGGTGTTTTCATTCGAGGAGTTGCTTACTAAAGTAAAATGAGATAGAAGTGTCGGAAAAAAAGATGGCAATCTTTATTTTCAGAATGACAGGTCATTATGTAACAAATATTTTAGAAGATAAAAAGAATAGTAATTGCAGACTAACAATCGTTTGCCTTTTACTTTGGAAAAAATCATGTAAAACATCATTGCACTAGAATTCTTTCATCATAACAACGACTCACCATATACAGCTAGACAAACAAATAACAATTGAGGACGTTAGGTATAAAAATACTGGTGCACCCGTCGTACAGCCTCCATGTGGCACCATGTGATTTATATTAATTTCCTAAAACAAAAGAAAAACTTGGAGGTAAGTGGTTTACAAACGCCAAGGAAGCAGTAGCTCCATATGAAAAGGCTGTAAAAACGACCCCTAAGTGCGAGTGAGCAAAGTATATTTTTAAGTGGTTCAATCGAATGTAGTAATGTATTGAATACAATGGACATTATTTTGAAAAACAATAATACAAAAAATAACTTGCTAATTTGCTCACTCTTTGATTCTCTAAGGACTTTCAGTTTGACCCACGAAAGGTCACTATTAATAAATTACAAAAATCGTGTTGAAACAAAATTATTTTTATCATTGAAAAAATATTAATTAGACACATTAATGTAATTTTTTTTATTAAGAGTGGGTGAGAAACTAACGTAAAATTTTTCTCTTGTATAAATTTATTTTTCTTCATACTTATAACAATATCAAAATTTAATAAACAAGTTTTTCGTAGGTATTCAATTTATTCATCTAAAAGGTTATCCGTTTATAAAATTCCGTGCAACGCTATAGTAGAAGACAAAAATGTTAATAAATCGAATTAAAAATTAATTAAGGTTCACAAATGGGTTATTTTTTTATAATTCCAATATATCGAGATTATTTAAAACAGAATATACAAAAACCAATTATTGAAACAACACATTTAAAATGCTTCCTTTCTCTTAATTTTAGTTGAATATAAAATAAAAAAGGTTATTTCGTACTATATTGTTTTATTTTAATATAAAGGATGCGAAATTATGTTTCAAATTAATTTATTCATGAAAAGAAAATGCAACGCGCGGAAAGAGATGCATTGTTATTAGCCGTCCGCAGTTTCGCTCACTATATTTGGTTTCTTTTGCACGATTTAATCACTTGAATCTCGCTTCTTCATAATATCCTTATTTTAAAAATAGTGGTAACATTACACACGATTTAAAAGAAGTATATAAAATAATTGAGGAAAAGCAGTTCTTACTTCATAGACAAAAATAGTTTTACTTTTGAAAGACAGAGAGGCACCAAAATAGAACTTTTTTTCGTTCTTGTAATAAGTACCACACATTAAAATTATTAATCCTAGAGTCGAAAAACTGGTTAATATATGTGTAAGTTACCAATACAGTAAATAAAACTGTAGAACCGTCGTGTTTGTCTTTTGTACACCAAAAACATTTGTTTAAAAAAGTTATTTTTCTAATAATTCTTAAACTAATTAACCGACCAATCCCAAAATTCAATCCGCTGTAAACTAGTAAGAATGTATTAAATGCGGTGTAATCGCGTGGTATTTTTAAGCTAGGATTTGAAATTTATGAAACAATTATCTTATATTGTAGCTACGATTTTTAATTTTATGTATACAGTTCTATAACTTTATTGTTTTTGTAAATAGCTATGTAAACTTGGAAAGATACGAGAACCTGTCGTCAGTATTTAGTTTTTAATTACGAATTAAATTTGGGTAATACAGACATATACATGTAAATAAACTCACCGGATATTTTAATATTCGAACCTGTTTTGATGCTGTTGAGATTGCTTATAAATTAAATTAGACTAAAAATGCAGATTAAATCTGCCAAATGTATATTATATTGATATATGCTGATTGTGATTTCGAAAGCAATTTGAAGAGTATTCCAAAGATTTTATTTGAAATGTTAACTGACAGTCAATCAAGTCTAGTTTCGTTATTGAGAACTATCACTTTGACAGTATCCTGATGTTTAATTGTTGCAATATTCAATTAATTCATTTAATTATCTGGTATTTTGTAGCATTTTGTTTATTTTTACGTATTAGTAATAGCAAGCGCGTTTTCGGTTAATAAAAGTGTTACATTTTTAGTTTAAAACATAATTTGATATAATTGACATTTTAAATTTCATTGAAGAAAAATTTTGTACAACAAATTCTTGTATTAAAAAATTTCGTAAAATAGATCAAAATGGCTAATTCTGTGAATATATCTATCGAAGCTCCAATTGAAAATCAAATTCAAGAAATAACCTATGATGGTCAAGAAATGTATCAAGCGTTAGTATTCCTAATATTTTCATTATTGTTTTATATATTTACATTTTCAACGTCATGCCTGTTTTTTTAGGCCTTTATCCATGTCGGAAAATTTGGCTCGAATGGCACAGAAGATAGATTTTAATAAAACGGAGGATGAATACATAGGAAACATTAAAAAAGAAGGAGAAAGCAGTAGTGATGTCAAATCGGAAGATGAATCTAAAGATCCTGGTTATCAGTCCAGCTTGTGGCCATGGGACTCTGTCAGAAACAAATTAAGAAATGCTTTAACTGAAGTGTGTGTACTAGCTGATGTCCTTAGTATTGCAAAAGAAAAACGCTATATGGTAAGTTTGAATGCACCACTTAAATTGATTTATTACTGGTTCTTTGTGTAAGTCAACAAGAATAATCTATTATCCTTATTTTCATAAATCATACATGTTTAGAGTTCCGTATATCTGAATGAATATAACGGAAACTTTATCAAATTATTACTGTGTCTTTCTGTTTGTCTGTCACAGCCAATTTGCTCTGAAGGTAATAGACAGATTAAATCAAAAAATTGATACACATGCATTTCTGTGATACAATATGATGTGATTCCAAATACAGATGTGTAACATAATCAAGTTAATTTTGAATATGGAGGTAACTTTTGGGGGATAAATCAAAAATTTTAAGAAAAATTTCGTGTACTGCACCATGTGACATTGCAAATGAAAGGGCTTGTGAGAATTTGAAATATATACAATTTTTATTTTATGGTTATAAAATGAAGACTTTTATTTAATAAAATATGTGAAAATGTAACAATGTCGCTCTTATTTCCAAAACTACAGAGTCTAAAACCTTCAAAAAAAAATACAGAAAACATTTCTTTACTTACACATTACAGATTAAGATTTACATGGTAAAGCTTTCAATATTGTGTGTACAAATTTACATGTGCAGTTGTATTAGTTATCTACAAAACTACTCAGCTTTAAGTTTTATTATAATGTTCTTGATATTTAACAAAATTTTCTTTATGCAAGTAATGTGACTGAATTATAAAAGTCAATATAATTAAAAAATCAAAAGTTATATATAAAAACAACTTGAAAAAATCTTTAACCACAATGTAATTCAAAGGAATCAACCAATGTTAATGTGGTTTGAGGTATTTAATTGCAGTTTTTTTAAGTACAAAAATGTGGTCATATTCAAAAAATTATATGAAAAGAGATTATATTATATGTATTTATCTCTGGAAATTCTTTTCTAACCCCTCAGCTGTCAAATGTCTAAACTAGAGCCACCGTTAACTGTCCATCAGTTTCTCGTGCTTTTGTGCAGTGCGATGGGACGCAAAAGATTTTCATTTTTCGCATAGTTTGAATTGGTACTCTATTGTTGTTAGACATTTTGGGAATGTAGATAAAATTTGCTAACTGGCAGGAAAGAAAACTAATTGAAAAAGGTGTCCAGTAATAAACAATGTTAAACTTAGAGAGCTGTTCCTTCCAAGACTGCTCAAATACAAAGAAATAAAACCACATTTTTGTTCTTATTTGTATTTCCTTTATTCCCTAACAACTATTTTTCAATTATAGTTAATAAAACATCAATATGCCATACGTTTTTTTTTCATGAGAGACATTACATTGCAAGTCGTCCGACGACCTGCGTTTTTTGTTATGACCCACTTATATGGCGAGTGTGTTTCGATACGAGTGATTTATTGCTTGCACCTTTGGAGCCCATAATAGACTGTACAAAAATATAAAGAATTGTATATTTGTGTTATTTGCTTTGTAAATAAAAATTTAAAACTGAGATTAGTCCGAAAAATGTGAGAGTCTTAAAATTAAATTTATACAATGAAATGTATTCGTATATGTGCAAATTTGAAGCATTACATTAAAAATAGAATATCTATTCAACAAAAAAACTTTGAAAACAATAAACTTTATGTAGAAAAATTTTTCTTTACAACTTTTTAAAAAACCATAAAAATAACCGAAATTCGTGACGAGAATTGTATGGGTATGCCCTGTGACAAGGATGCACAAATATTCAATGTTGAAATACTTTTATTTATCTCAAATTAATCAAATATTAATATAAAGTCAACGTTTATAAAGTTTCACACCATTTTTCGTAATAAATAAATAGTTTAACCGAAATAATAACGGTTTTCCAAGCCGAGATTGTCGATTTAAATTTTACCTGGAAAAACTCGAATTAACTAAAAATGTTTATAACGAATAGAAATATGTACATAAGAGTTCATATTAAATACTTTTTTCAACTCTATTAAGCTTTTAAAAGCATTTAATAACAAACTACACTTTACGCATAATTATGCATAATCCCCATACAAAATCGCAAAAGAGAATTAATAATACACAGGTCAGTATTGCCGCAGCTCATAAACTACAGTGTAAAATTTTAGCTTTATTCCTAAACTAACCATTCCGAGTGTCAAACAAACTAAAGTGGCCACACACAATTTATAAAAATAAATATACCAACCATAATAATATACAGACCGTTGGAGGCCGGGAGCAGGCCCGTAGCCGGTAAGGGAGCGGCCTGCTCATGGCCCATAACCTCTGAAGGGGTAATGATCTTTTGAAAAAAAATCAACAAATTTTGATATAGATATAGATATTTTCGGGAAAACAGCTGATATTTTTGTGTCAATCAGAACAATAATCTAGAAGTTGTTTAAAAAAAACTAATATTCAATTTAAAAAATTTTATAATTTATCGGGCCAGATATACATTCTTAAGATCTTAAAAGGTCAAGATTTTCAAAAGTGAAACTGAAAACAGTACTGAAATTTTTTTACTTACAAAAACTTTTTTAATTTCATTTTCGAAATTTCTCGGAATATACCTGTCCAAATTGGTTCTAATTTTTAGGAAATGTATGTTGAATAATGGAATGGAATGCCAGAAAGTCTGTTCTAAAATAAAAAAAAGTTTATGCATGTTCATGCACCCATCCACCTGTTTATTTCATAGTAATTTAAACTTTTTGCTATTGTTCCAAAAAAATATGGTTTCTTTCAGTAAGTTACAGTACAATGTATAAAACTGCTGCTATGAAGTTAGTTCACAATGGCATAAAAAAGGAATAGGGGTGAGAAGAATGAAGGGTCAGAGAGTGTTGAACCTTCATATTGCATCATTCATAAGCAATTGTACTGTTTTTTTTTACAATAATATTTCCAATTACTAAGTATATTAATATATGGCATTATGCATACATTTCTACTGAGTACCTTAAGATTTAGAAATAAACCCAGTTCACTCTCTTGAAAGGCAAGCATAGATCACTACATTGTGTTTAATTTTAATAATGCTGTCTTAACCAATAAAATGTCAAATAATTTAACACTATGAGTATATTTGATATTAAGTTCTTTCGGGGTTCGTTTCACCACTTTTAATGGCTTTTTACAAGAATTTGGCATAAAATAACTTTGAATTGTGCTATTCCTGACTTGAAAATAATAATTTCAGGTGCTTTTATTTTGATATATAATGAGAAATTAAAATTAAATCAGCTTAATAAACTTCATTATTTCAGGTACTCGACCCTATTCAACCTGATCAAGTAGAAAATCGGCTCATGGTACAAGTTTATGGAAGGAAAAAGGCACTAGGGGCTGCAGCAGCAGTGCTTTTAGCGGGTGTAGAAAGACTAAGAGCCAGCGAAAATATGAGGACATCTAGAAATATGCCAGACTTCCATATAGACTTATTAAGATTAAGGCAGAACTGGAGATTAAAAAAAGTATCTAACACAATTATTGGGGATCTGAGTTATAGAACTGCAGGTTCAAAATTTGGCCAGACCGGTGTGTTTGAGGTGATTAAAATATATTTTAAAATCTCTTATGCTATTCTTAGAATAAGAAAAATTTCTGATGTAAAATTTCTAAATAAAATTCTAACAGGATGCCCCCTGCCGATTGTACTATCATATTTAGATACCACAGCAGATCTTATTAGTCTACACCCTTACAGATGAATTAAAGATGACAGGTGGTGAGCTTCTTCGTTTCTAATGAGCCTTTGAGTTCTTGTTCCTCAGATCTACCTCCCCCTTTTCTAGATTCCAGATAAACTAGGAACAAGCCCAGAGAAGGACTCTTACCAATACTTTCTTTTTGCAACAATTTTCTTATACAATGTCAATATTAACTTTAGGAACTATTACAATTTATATTGAGGTTATTGTGAAAGAAACAGGATACTTTCATCCTCTTGGATGCAATAGCTGGAAAAGACAGCCATTGGAATGTCCAAGTAGATGAGGTACCAAAATTGTAGTGTTTTTTTCTGTTTTTTGTCTATTTTGAAGTAAATAAAAGGTGCTGCTGACCATATTTTTTTTAACACGGCTCATATCTGCCATCAACTAATCCACCATAATCAGAGTTTTTGTCTTCAATTATGTTTTGAATGGTATTTCAGCAAATACTCTCCTTCTGAGTAAAGAGTTCAAAAGAGACTACCCTCAAGTTAGTGTTTCAAATCCAGTTGCAATATTTGCTATTGTTTCAGCTTAATAATGTTATTTTTAGCATTGACCAGGGTCTTGGCGAGTTGCTTTATGAAACATTAAAAATAAATAAAAATGTGTGAGTTCGGAAAAGGATATCAAACTGTTTAAATTGTTGACATGAACAGGACAATTGAATTTTATGGTATTTCTGTTTTGATTGTAAATACATTATAGATTTCATTGCACCATAGTATTTATCTATAGTCTAGATGAAGGCGGCATGTTTCCCAATTTGATGAAAGAAAGAACAGTAATTCTTAATTTAAAGACAGTAATATTAAAGGTGTTTCATAGATAATGCCAGTTTTTAATGTCTATGTCGTTTATTGAATAATCATACAAAAAGGAAACCTTAATATTCAAAGTATAACCTATCGTATTCTATGGTCTAAATCCAATGTTCAGCAAACTTTCTGAGATCTTGGTAAAACCTTTCATTATCGTGTTGTAAGAGCAACCGTTTTCAGTACCTGGATATTTCTGCGATAAATCCTCATAGATTTGTGTAAGCTGTTCCTATAGATTTCGGCAGTGATAGTTTCACCATCTAGAATTACTCCAAACTACACTAAACTTTTATAAGACCGCCAGACATGACAAGACTTGACTCAAATCGATTTCTCTTCACAACTGATTCATATTGTTCTTTTTCTAATGACAGATTTTCCATATTTAGGTTGTTTAGCTAAATCAATTTTTCATCAAAAGTAACAATACATTTAATAAAACGATCATTTTTTGGCAGGGCGTGGAACTGTTTGCACTCACCATTTACTCCACATTTTGCTTCATTCTTGTTGCGTGGGGAATTATTCAATAACTTTTATAAGTCTTACCAAATGATTTTAAGTGGCAATCTATGGTGTCTTTAGAATGTCCAAAGGAGTTCCATAATCGGCAACTGGATTGGTTTTTTAGTGTTACTTTTGTAGCTTCAATATCCTATACAGGTGGGCAACCAGAATACAAATTATCTACCAGGGTCAAATCTCTACTATTAAGATGATTAAACCAATGCTGTGTTATTTGTTCATTTACTGTATCTTCTTCAATTTCATATATTGTCCTTGCTGCCATGGTTGCTGTAATTTTTATTTTCAATAATGTCTTAAGAATATGCGAATTTCATATTTATTGTGCTCTATGCCCAACCAATTAACATAGACAATATCATTACAGAAAGTAAAACAGTTGTGCTCTTCATAGAATTAGACTTGTCATAACAAGTTATGAAATTATTGAAAAGAAGCAAATGAGTTTCAGTTATAAAAACTGATATGATTTATGAGACATCCTTAGTATATAAAGACCATTAAACTTGTTGAATAAGCCAAATCATTACCCCTTATGAATGCATAATTTTGAGACATTAAACCTCAGTACATTAAACCCAACAACTATAAGCCTATATCTATACTACAGATATTGAGTAAAATTAAAAAAATATATATTTTAGTTGTTGGTAAATTTTTATAGTAATGAATTAATGTCTAATAAACAAGTAGGGTTTACTCGGAGTTACTATATAATTGATGCTAGCATTGAGCTTGTGCATCATATATTTTTAGAGCCTGGGAGTATTTGCGAGATGGGAGAGTTTATTTTCAACCCATTCGATAGTGTTTGTCATGAAACTTTCATTGGTAAACTACTTATTTATGGAGTAACATACCAGACACTCAGACATCTGAAATTAGTAGGGGAGCCCACGATGCTAAATGGGGGTTTCTTGAGCATCATAGAGACCTATTGGGTTGCGAAGCTTAGATGATAAAAAAAAAGCTATATCATGTATACCTTTTCATTGGTGGGGAGAGCGGCTATAGATTTTCAAAAATGTGAAAAAAAACTGTTTTATGGACATATTCGAACATGTCAGATATCGATAGCATCCATGTCCTACATATTTTTAATATGTACATATGTTAATTTGATCGTTTGCATGATATAGGGTGGTCGTACGTAAGGGTTGAAAATGAAAAAAAAAAATTTAATCGAGTGTGTCAGATTTTCTAAGGGAATGTCAAGTGAACCCTAAAAAAAGCTCTCATCTAATAATCTGACGATTTGGATGTGACGCAAACTCGCGGCCATTATTAGAATGTGCAAAATCTGACAATTTTATATGATATTATTTACAACTTTGGAAATACATTGTAATAATACTATCATTCCACGAACGAGGGCGTCTTCGCAAAAACAACCAGATTGAAAGAGTAATAGAGAAAGAGTATGAGAAAAATAGAAACGCGGAGTGGGGAATACAGGTATCACGCAGTTGCACACATTAAACTTTATCGACGAATTTTTGTTACTTCGGCTTGTGGAAATCGTCAGATTATATGTTTTTGGTTATCCTTGAATTATTTCCTTCAATATAAAAAAAAAATTGCCACGCTCGAGAATGTCGAGATGACTTTTTTTTTAAAGTTTGTAACTCTCCCATTTCTTTACGCCACTCGTAAATTGTCAGATTAGTGGAATATATACTTTTTAGCATGTAATTTACTCGCCCTATCTTAATCTGATGCGTTCGAAAATTTCTGATAATAATTTTTTTTTACTAATTTGATCCTTTATCCTTGACGGGCGACCGTATATATGGGGCTCATATTTGATGAAGGTATGTAACCAGGTACAAGGTATCCCCATGTATGTTAAATTGCCACGCTTTAGTAAATCCCAAAATCCCCACTTGGGCTCTCCTATTAAATCAAATATTATTTATAGAGTTCAGTCTTAATCTGTAGTCTACAGGCTGGGTTCATCACAGGGATCAATCCTTGGTCCTTTTCTGTTTTAAAACTATATAAATGACTTTTGGGGCCTTGTTTAAGATATGCAGGAGATAATATTATTTGCATATGACATCTCATTGTTAATCAAATTGAAAGAACAACAGCTTGCTTACGACAATGCGAACAGTTTTATCTCAAAAGTAGAGAAATAATATACTGCAAATAACCTATGAAAGTAAAATGTATAAAATTCCCACTTCCAAATGTAAAATATGGAACTGGACATGTTTCAGTATGAAATGAATAATTGAAGTTTGTTAATACAGCCTTATTCCTGGAAATTACTTGAGTTAACAGACTTCAATGGGTTCCTCATATTAATAAGTTGACACAAAGGCTTAGCTCTATAGCTGCAATGATTCAGTTAAAAAAATGCATAATTTACCAGGCTTCTAAACTTAAATTGGTTTATTTTCACTGTTTCCTTAGTGTGGCATCATATGGCATACTGCTGTGGGGACATGCTACAGATATTCATAGAATTTTTCTTGTAGAAGTGAGCTGCTTGCATCATTTATAAACTCAGAAATTGTGTATCACTTAGAAATTAGTTTTTAAGGAAATTGGAATTTTTAACTCGTATAAGAAAATTAATTATATATTAAATATATTATATAAAATAATATATAATAAATTATATACAAATTATATATTAAAGAAAAATAGTGATATAAACTCAGTATCAGAAACTGTTTTTAAATGTTACAATATTGTCTTATTCTTTTGAATTAATCTGAAAAACAGATAGAGATCTTTTTTAGGACTCCCACATTTTATAAATATTAATTCATGATTATTTAGGAATTACAATCATTGTTCTTTTTCTAGGTTACCAAGGCTCCTGAAGAAGCTATTACTCAGGCACTGTCCTTAAATACTGGCCCTGGAGGGCAATTACAAGGTCCACCACCTTCAGCATTAAGAGTTACTGTACCTCCAGAACTGCAGGGAGTTGCTTTCATATCAGTGCTATGTCAGAAAGGTACAATTTTTTGATTCTTTTCTCTTTAATGTAGTTTAAAGTAATAAAAATATATATTGTTTAAGGTCACATTGTTAATGTTGGGCTCACACGTGTGTTGTCCTGAATATAATGTGTGTGCTGTTTAGAGATCTATGTAAAATTAGGAAATAGAACTTAAGGGATCTGTGTCTACATATCACTTGTCCTACTGCCTGAAGCCATATATTTATAAAACAGGAAATATAAGTAGTCTTAATTGTGATGTATGAACATAGCAAGCAGAATGAAATGAGAGTACAATCTGTACTCTCATTTCATTTTGCTTGGGTCTAAGAATTATGATTCAAATAATTTAAGTCCAATATATATATTATTTTTAGTGATGGTGCAGATTCGACTTGGACTTAAATTATTTGAATCTTAATTCTTAGACCCAAGCAAAATGAAATGAGAGTACAAATTGTAATGCCTAAAGTTATATAATATATAATAACTATGATCAATAAAATGTATAAAGCCTCCAATTTTTTGAGGGTATATTTATAATTCACAAAAAAATGGTATTTGAATTTTGCTTGTTTGTAATTGTTTTTCATTAACTTTGTGTTGCTTGTTAAAAATAAAAAAAAATAGATCTAGGTCTAGTGTAATATGGTTTGTAGTTTATTACATTATTTCATTTGTCATCATTGTCTTTGGTAACAATGATCAAAAAATATGCTATATTTTTTATCTGTATTGTATCTGTATGTATTTTTTTCAGGTATCACAGTATCGTATTTTTTTTTCGGTAATTCAAAATTTACTGCTTTAATCCCTGACAATAGACAAATTAAAAAAATGACTTTATTAACAAACTTGACTGTTAACCCAGTTCCAATTGCTAATTATGTGTAGTAATAAAGATACAATTATACTCTTGTTTAAATAGGATATTGAATAGGCAACCCTGTCTATAAATATGTGAGAATACCATGCTAACTTTCATCCACAATTTGGCACATATAAATAGAATAAGTTCTATTACAGACGAAAGGAATAAGTTTCTTCGCCTATTATATAAAGCAATCTTTATTCCAAGTATCATCTCGATCCCACCTGGTTCAACTGTTTATTCTGATCCCAGACAACTTACCTCTGTCTTAATGGAATGTTATCTAACCTCTGTCTTAATGGAAGTTTGACGTCAGTGCCTCCCTCAATTGCAAAGCATATTTCATTCTAAATTTTTTCTGACCCCTTCTTGTTCTACATCTGATGAAAGTGATCCTGCTGTCAAATTTGGTGCTTTTGATTTTTCAACCTCCTATCCCGCCTTAGTTTTGATACCATTTGCGCTCTCGATCATAAAGCCAGTTTCATTCTGTATTCTTTCACCAATATCTCATTCTAAATTCGATCCTTTGCTCACACTTAGTTAAAGAGCCAGTTTCACTTTAGGTTATTCTGATATTCATCCCATCACTAAAATAGATGTTTCTTTTTTTGGAAATTAAACATGATTTCTCTATTTTATACCCCTTTACGACTTGAATATCCAAAAATAATGAAACACATGCTTTTTTATTTAAAAAAAAGAGTCAGTGACAGCAACTTTAATATTATCTGTATTTCCATACAAACTCTTATCCCTTTAGAGATGGAATACCAATAAAAAGGTTTTTCCATATTACAGTATTTTTTATATTATCACAGATAAACACTAAAAAACACTTCTGTCTTCAATGTATGAATATTACTTCCTAATAACAAATTCAACTTTTTAGTCCAGACATTAAATCTGGGTGTCTGTTACTCAGAACCAGTACTT
Source organism: Eumeta japonica (assembly GCA_005406025.1). Taxonomy (NCBI): domain Eukaryota; kingdom Metazoa; phylum Arthropoda; class Insecta; order Lepidoptera; family Psychidae; genus Eumeta; species Eumeta japonica. The sequence goes on from BGZK01000001.1 coordinate 149,432, forward strand.
TTATAGGTATAAATTTGATACAACGTGGACTAATGTGGACATATTAACATTTTTCTGCAGCTTCACCCATATGGACATATAATCAATTCCTCATTTTTATATCAAATAATCTTGCTATCATCGATATCAATATGATCATATTTCCAGTTAAACTGATTTCCCAGTTACTTCAGATTTGATGTGTTCTCTGTGCCATACTTGCATCCCTCTCTCGTCTTTTCTGTACTTTACTGTCGATTATATAATCTATTTTGGGTTCTTATAAATTATTTAACAGGAACACATTAGTGGGAGGTATTAAATAATATGATGCACATAATCCAGAAAATATTCTGTGTACAAAATTTCATCTGAATCTGTCCAGCTGTTTATGTGTAATCCTACTACAAATAAACAATTATAGTCACAGAGTATCACATTTATGATCACTCTAATAATAGGATATGGTACTAACAAAAATGCAGTTTAAAAATCCTATCATTTGTTTCAATTAGCTATTACTTTCTTATTATTAAGCCATTATTATTAATCATATAGTTACATTCAAATTGTTTACTCTCTCTTTTTCCTTTCACTTCACCCTCTTACACTTCCTGTTCCTCACCCCCAGCCCTCTCAATCCTCATTGCCCACACTCACCACCACTCCTTCAAACAAAGCAAACATTAATCATGGTCTATTAAATAATATAAAATTGATGACTTTAAATGTTCTAGTTATAATAAATCATACAGATAGACAAACATAACCTATATTTTATGTGACGATTAGTTCGATCAGTTTTTCAAATTCCACTAAAATTGATTAAGTGATTGTCGAGTTATAAGTAGACATGCAGACAAGCAGACAGAAAGAAACACAAACAGTACCTCATATATCACAAAATGGTTTGCTGTATTAGTACACTAAAGTTCATTCAAATCAGTTTAAGTATTGTGGAGCTATGGTAAAACATAAAAATGAACAGATAGACAAACAAGAAGTAGACTTTGTTCATTCCCTGGTGTCAAACTATGTCCATGCCAAATTTTATCAAAATAAGTGCCAACGGTTTAGGCATGAAAACGTAACAACATATGTATGGATAATTAAAAATCGTGTAAAATAAATGTTTATAAAATGCGTATTTTATGTTTAATATTATCTGGATTTGAAAATATAAATTGGTTAAAACCAATGATTATAAATAAGATATTTCTCATTATGTCTTTCGTAAACATACTTAAATAGGTTTGCATATATTGTATAGAACAGTAACAGTCTTTTTTTACCTTGCACTCTGCTTGTAAACTGATTAATAATTGTCGCATGGTAGGCACACCTAACATAAGGTTTAATGACATCCGGTTGTTTATGTCATTGACCTATAATTTACTCCAATAAATTAGTGTAAGTCAATCCATCATAGTTACATACAATAATCGGACTTTATTATTATGTAGTAGATGTAATAATATAAAACGATGACACTACTGAAGTTTGTAATCAGTATTTAAAAGTTACTTTTTGTATATAATTAATAATTTGGGATCTTGATGCTTTGGTGGTTTTTAAAATAAATGCACTTTACGCTTTTAATTAGCATTGGGCCACTTTTACATGGGAGTTAGGGGCGTGCACAGATTCGGACAGGGTATGCAAAGTTAAAAAAAACTTACCAGTTTTAGAATTGTTTCGGATATGCAAGGTATAAAGATACTTACCGTCGCGTCGGTAGGCCACCAACCTAAACAATGCTCAAACTAGTAAGTTTCTTTTAGCTTTGCATACCCTGTCTGAATCTCTAGGCAATGATAATTTTTTCACTACTATCTTTTATTATCTATAAAGCAAACTTCATAAATTTAACAAAATACCGTAGTAATAAATATAATCTATTGTTTTATTATTAAAGTTTTTATAATATGGAATCACAATAATTGACAAAAATGTTCAATTTTTACCATTAATAGCCAGATGGAAATGTTTCTGTAATTTTTCTGCAGAATACAATATTATTACATATTTTAATGATGAAATCACAATAAAACATGCATATCAGAAAAAGGATCCCAATTTTAATGACGTTTGAAGTTCTTAACACATTATACCCCCATATTAAGAGATTCAAGTGCATGATTTCCACATCCATCTGTTTCATGTTTAATGAAAGTGCAATTTTTGTAGATAGTTATCAATAAAAGAATAGGTTTCTGCGGGGTTGCCAATTACAGTATGGCCGCAAATACTTTCAATTAAAATTTTATTACTTAATTTTTTTCTTAACAATTTCATTCTCTTGTTTTCAAGATAAAGTATAAATTATTTCAAAGAGAAATATCTAAAGAACTTAATAAGTTTAGGTTGCCATTTCTCATTTAGACATAACCAAAACAACCTATTGATATGGCTAAAAGTTTCAGATATCCATAATGGATGAATCGATAAATTGTTTTTTATAATTATAAACATATTGTTTTCATTTTATATTATTTAATATAAACACTTCATCAATCATTATGCTGTAAAAGGTAAACCCTTTATCCATGAAATATCCATACTGATTATTGTGTTTTACACTAAGCCCCGCCCTCCCAAAACCATTTTATTTCAGATTAAGGAGCTCCAGCCAGTGAATGGATTGCGGGTGTTAATAACTGTAAAATTTCTTTTACTTTTAACATACAATCTGTCTCTGTACCTGAAATATTAAACTTAGATACATGGTGTCATGGACTTTTTACAGTTATTAAGAGTTAGTATTTTTGCTGTTAATTTTATTTAATTTCAGTGTTTAAGCAGCGCATACCGATGAAAGACATCTAATTTCTTTAATTAACTCCAATTATTGTTAATGCGATTTCTTACTGAAATACATCTGTATAAGCATTAGAAACAACCTATATCATACAGGAATTATGTAGCTTCTTATTAATGACAGAATATTTGGAATCAGATCAGTAATTCCAGAGATTATTCCCTACATCTAAATTTACAAATTCAAAAACTTTATCCTTTTATAATATTAGCATAGAAAATGACAATCGAATATTCTATTTTAAAACAAATGACAACAGATCAAGTGATAGACTTACATTGTCTATTAATCATGGAAAACCACAATAAAATTATCATGTACACATAGGCAATATATGCACAAGTACACATCCACACACATACAATTACTACATGAAAACAAATTAATATTTAAAAAAAAAATCTTTTTATTTACCGTATGGTATATCGAAATTGAGTATAGCCTATAATTTGTACAATCACATGTTCTAACTCCACCTGTTTTCATCATGGTGGGTCAATCCATTATCAAGTTATAAAAGAACACAGAGACAGACAGTAATCTATTATTATCACAAACGTGTTTTGATTGTGGACAATTTTGATCTAAATCAATTAAACGGTTTTTAATTTATAGAAGAGCATACTGACAGACAATAGCCTATCTTTTGTACAATAATGTTTTGACTGAACACAAATTTTCCTCGAGATTGGAAAAACCGTTCTTCAGTTATAAATGCACATACATGCAAACAGACAAGACAATAAGTATCCCATCATTTGGAAAATAACATGTTTTGACATTTGCAGTGACATTTGTGTAAAAAACGAATTCGGGGGCTTCATCCTTGAAATAGTGCACTAATTTCCATTAAGATCAGTCAAAATGTTTTCATACAGACAGACAAGTAGCTAGGCTACTTGTCTGTCTGTATGTTCTTTTATAACTTGAAATCACTTGTGTGATCACGTGGTCTGACTACACCATTTTTTATTAAAGTTGGTCAAACCGCTATATAACAAAACAGACAGATCCATTTTCATTCATTACATGTTCTCACTGTAACCATCAAAGTTCAGTCAAACCGTTCTAAAATTATAAAAGAACAAATAGGCAGAGACAGTAGTCCATTATTTGCACAATTATGGTTCTGACTATATATCAATTTTCATCATGATTAATCAACCATTTTTAAGTTATAAAAGAGCATATAGAGACAATTTTTTTAAAATTATGTAATTGAAGTCAGTAAGTCATAAAACATACATTAATCACAAAATTTCACATAAAAATTGATTGTACAAACAGACTACAGATTTATATAGTAGTGTATATTATTCCAGTCCATAAACCAGTATAATATAAAAATAATTTTTAATTGTAATCAGACTGATTAAAAATAAAATTACTGTATATCTATACTAATATTATAAATGTGAAAGTGTGTGTTACCTCTTCACGCTTAAATCCCTGAACCTATTTAGATGCATTTGGTACAGAAATAATTCGAGTTCCAGGAAAGGACATAGCCTACTTTTGTTTTCAGTCTGTTCGTTTGTATGGTTTTTCATGGCTCAACAATAATTAAATTGATTTTAATGAACTTGAATGTAGTAATAGAGTACCCCATTTTTTCATATATGTCATCGTTTGTTTATCTTACAGTCTGTTTATCTACTTATAACTCAACAATGACAACCAATTTTGATAAAATTTGGAAAACTGGTATAATTAACGGATACATAAAATATAGGTTACTGTTTATTTATTTGTATATTTATATGTATCACTCCTTATAACTAAAAAAATTAATAGACTTTTACTTTATCATCCATGCTTATTGTTTGCTTTGTTTAGAGAAGCAGTGTTAGAGGAGGCGATGAAGATTGAGAGAGAGGCGGGAGAGTAAGATATGGTGTAAGAGGGCGAAGTAGAGCGAAAGTGAAAGAGACAGTGTCAAATTATATAATTACATTCATATTGCAATAATATGATTAATAAAAATAGATTAATAATAAGAAATTCAAAGTAAATTACAACAAACTATAGGATTTTTACAGTCTCTTTCACTATTATATCCCAATATTATGATATTACAAAAGTAATTATTTTTGTGGATGTTTGTAACTTAATCACGCATAAACGGCTGGACGAATTTAAATGAAATTTAGCAACCAAACAATATTTTCTGGATTACATGCATTTACATTTTATATCTCCCCCTAATGTGTCTGCAATAATTCACAAGAAATCGGAATCATTATCGGGATCGATATCGTAATCGAGAGCAATAGTGGTATAGGCAAAAAGAGACGCAGGATTGGAATAGAGAATAAGACCGAATCGGTACTAACTGTGAAATTGGACCTATAATCGAAGACTGGATCACATTAGTATCGATGATAGCAACTTTACTCGATATAAAAAATGAGGAATTATTTGTTTCCATGCGGGCGGAGCCGCGGGCAAAACCTAGTATTGAATATATTCAATAATTTTCAAACTTCATACATGACAACAATTTTAGGCTGTTTCTTTAAGAAACATTATGTATATTTTAATATGTACTTCATTATCCTTATGATATTAAGATAATTTTTTGGCATTCATATTATATTTCTAATTAATCTCCATTTTAGAATCTTAATAAATATTTTATAATAATTTTTGTGTTCTCATCACTTCTATTATTCCAAATTTCAAGTTCTAATGTATAGAAATAAAAAGTTAATAAAGCATTTTGTCATATAGACATGTTTAACATGTCTATATGACATAAAATGTTCTCTTTTTGTTTCATATTCCATATAGAACCGATTAGAATAAAATATACCTAGATAAGCAAAGGAGAAAAATAAAACAACATTAAAAAACACTGTAAATCTACTTTATTTTCTATTACACTAAATATTTTAGTGCTTTTTTTTTGAAAATCAGTATAAATTTGAGTCATTTAACATTAAATGTCTATATTTTCTTATGCAAGAATTTAATTGGATTTAACAAGGAATTTTTACTTATCGTTTAATTTCATAAATGTGATAAAACCTTTACCATGTATCTTGGCAAATTTTAACTAGATTATAATGTTAGCCCATACAACCATTCTCACATTTACCTGCTTCTTCTTAATGTCACAGAACAAGAAGATGTAGTCTCGGCAACCTTAAACGCCAGTGTGGTCACCTGCCCTGGCACATTACCTGGGGAAGGAGCCGAGTTACACTGGCAACAGAAACTTGAGGCAGCACAGAATGTTCTCTTCTGTAAAGAGCTATTTGCAAGGTTAGCTGCTGAAGCAGTACAACTAGATGCTTCTATACCTCATATGGTCGTTGGAAACCAGATTATGGCTACTGTGAGTACTCAACCCCATGTCATTAATTATTATTTAATTTCATGAATTATTATAATCCAAATTTATAATTGATTTTTTATAGGACTACCAAGATTTTCACTACCATTAAATTAAAACTGAGGAAATATGTCTTTACATTGTTTGAATTGTAAATAAAATTATCACTAAATAAATTACCAGATTTATTGCAGACATATAATTCTCAGCAATCTTTTGATTAAAATTTTTCAAATTTCACTGAGCTTAATCTTGTATAGACATTTGTATGGAAAAAATATTTATTAGTCAAGAGATTATAACAATAAGGGCAATGTGAAGAACATTATTTTTAACTAGCAGATACACGAAAATTTCCCCATGCACTTTTATATTTTTTTTTTGTGCATAATCAATCCTATTTCCCATCTTATAACCTTTGTTGTGTAAAAAATTTAATTTTGTTGCCCACTGTAAATTAAAATAAAATTTTATTTAGTCTCCTTAATCCTTTTTGGGGTATTCAGTATAAGTAATAATTTTCATATACGTCCAACTTTTTAACACTGCTGAGAGTTGAGTGTGAATTCAACTATTTGATTTACATTTATCATATTTGAATTTGTAAGTCAAAACAAATAGTAAAGGCAATCTTATACTCATACAAACCAATTTCACTAGAGTAAGCCAAGATATCACATTATCTCACCTCGCTATGAATATCACATACTTCTCTTACTTTACTAACATTCATTAATTGTTTCATTCTTAGTTGTCAGTTTATGTTTGAAAGGCACTTTGATAAATCAAAAATTAAATCCACACAAGATTTTCTAGGAATCTCTATAGATATTTTTTATGAATCTACTTTAATTAATCACCTCAACATATCCCTTTATATTCCAATAAATATATCTCTCAATATGGCAATTTTTTACAAATATTACAAATTCCAAAACTTATAGAAATCTTTTGATAGAATCGCCAATATCTACAATTTCTTTCCTCATAGTTACCAAATTGCTACATTTAAAAAGCACTAATACTACTAGTACTACTGCTACTGCTAATAGTACTCTCCTTTCATGTATGCATACATCATCCTAATGTGTAATTGTCCAAAAACAGATTGAAATTCATACTCTTAATAATAGTGATCAACTTTTTTTACTAAATAACATCTCATTTCAAATTTTTTATCTAAACAGGTTCTACCAGGCATACAATTGTTAATTGGGCTATGCCATAATAATGGTCAAAATAACAACCAAAATCCTGATGGTGTAAAGGTATTTATGTCACAGAAATAATAACACAATTTGTTTTGATTCCTTTTAAATTAGATTTGTATTTCAGGTATATAGATGTTACATGTCACGAACAAATATAGTTAGTCACCTAAACATTATTTAACAAATGTAGTTTATGTATTTATAAAAAAGCTTTTTATGTAGTAAAATCTAGAATGATACGCAATTACATAAAATTTTAATTTCATTTTGCCACTAGCCTGAAGGGCCAGCAGCCAGTAAGTCGGAGCACGACCATGTGTTGGAACACTCTTTACATCAATTGTTGCGTGCAGTCCATCACCAGAACACACACCATCCATTCCCGCATCCTGCTACTGGGCCTTTGGGACCTTCTAAAAGAAGATGTCTGGCTGGTATGAACTTCTCTCATTTTTTGTAAAAAACATATGCTTCATGGATTACAAATATAAGCATTATATTCATCAACTGATGTAGCAAGTTAAAGAAAATGTCATTATTCTTAAGAATTTCATGTGTTCAGTAATTTGAAGAAAAATATAATTTAGTGTTTGCAATTGAAAATATACATTGTGATGAAATAACCAAAAAAATTTTACAAAAAGTAAATTTTTTGTGCATTTATTCTCTTTTTTTATATCTAAATATTTAGGGCAACCAATTTTACACTGGAAAAAAGGAGACCCATATCGAGGACTAGTGTAAATATCAAATTGTATTTCATTTAATCTAATAAAATTATTTGTGATGCAATAGTTAATTCCATAATGGAACAAAGTCATTGTGTTTATAAACACAGGCCCAACAGCTGCTGATCGCTATGAGTTACTGGATATGAGCAAAGACCAGTCCCTACTTGAGCAGATCATTCAGCAAGCACAACATTTCTTCATGCGTCGAAGGACAGAGTATGTCCTTGATACTATCGCAAAAGAGGTACTTCTGGAATATATTTGATCTACATCATGTTACTTTTATATCCACTCCATTCCAGTAAATCATTTGACTTTCTTAAAAAAAATATATAAATTATAATGTGTCTATTTAATAATTTAATATACATTGGTCCTGTAGATATTTTATTTAATGCTCTAATTTGAATGTGCACCAAAGATTAATGTAATAGTCTTTAAACTGTTGTTTAAATTCATAATTTTTCAAGACTTTTTACAATAAATCCATCTTTAGTGAGTTGAAATGCTGGAGCCTGTCCAAATACTATTTTTTATGTGAAATATTAAAAATACTATATTATTTTCAGGTGAAAGATCCTTTGATAGTATCACATTGGAATGCACTCAACAGTCCAACACAATCTTGTGTTAAAATCAACATTATGGCTTATGGGTATGTATTTCTAACAATATAGAACCCATCAGTCCACTCGCATATCAGATATGATGTTCTCATTCATACATCTTCGAATTACTAGATATATGATGGAAAATATTTTTCCATAGTAGGGTGTATAAATGAAAAGATTCTTAGTTTTATCATATTAACCAACACGATAAATTTAAAAAATTTTAGTCATTTTTATAGGTCTTAGTCATAGTGTTCAGAAATAATATGAATACCCTAATCAGTCTCATTATAAAAGGTATTCATCTTTTACGCCCTTAATTTAATTTCCAAAGACAATTATTAAGTAGTAAAATGTTAAATGTAGATAATCCTATTACTCTAAATCCCTTCTCTTTATGTATTTGATGTGTCACCACCAGTAAAAGATATATCATCTATAAAAGTGTAGTTCGAATTTAAATTTTTTTAATTGTTCCTAAAATTTTCATAGTTGACCCAGTAGATGATTTACTTATCCTATTATGGATCTTTTTAATTGACCTTTAAACGTTGCTTTGTCAAACTAATGTCAATTAATATAAAACTTGAAATATTTTTTCAGATATGATGCAGTTTGCAGGACATCACTAGTAGTGCATGTTGGGGAAAAAACACTAAAATGTATATGTAGAGACGGCAAAGTGCGGCATATGTCTTATGAACTACAAGAACTTCGAGATTTAATTTACTGTCAAGTAAGTAATTATTAATAAATGTAATAATTAAATCATTCAATGCCAGCTTTGCACCCCCTTTGTTAGAAATGTGTTCATTTTCATTGTCCCAAAAATTTGCTATTTTAATTTTTACCTAACTACTCAATACATTTTGAATTACTACTATTTTCAACACTGTTTATATTAAATCTTTGGAATCAAACATTTGAGGGCATATATGGTTATTAAAAATAATATAAAATGGACTCACCTCATTGTATACAAACCAGTTTCGCATTGTGCTTAGTCTCAGAAAGCTTTTATGGCATGATAATTTGATTTACTAACTTTTTGTAAACAGATTGGAAACTTGATAGTTAATTAGATAGACCTTGAAACAATAATGAACTTTTTAAAAAACACTACAATGTCTAATATGAAATTTCAATTGTACTTTAAATTTTCGTAATGGAATTAATTCTCGCTTAACATACCTATTATTGATTCTTATTTCCCTTAAATTTCAAATAATTGATATGAATTATTAAAATGTGACTTGGATTCATAGCAAGAGAAAAGTTAATTCAATACAAGTGACCAATCCATTTACTACTATAACGGGTAGTTGATTAAATTGAGGATAATGCATCATCTCATTATTAGATCTACCAGCATCAAATGGTGGCAGTGCAAGCCGTGGCCCGCTGCATGGGGTGGCAGCTTCTGGCCAGCAGTTCACACCTCGGATCTGGACCTGTTGAACCTCTAGCCAATGCCTCGTCCTGTCTTCTCGCTTCACCCACAGGTATCACATGTTCCCATTTTTAGTATTAATGTAGGTTTTAAGACTAGTATTTATTTTTGTATTTTTCCCTTCTTAATATTTACATTTTACCAAATTCACTGACTTTACTAATTCTATTTTTTAGGTGACAGAATGATATCAATTAGATGTGAACCTTCAATTGGCATTAATGTATCAATTGCGCAATCTCCTAAGAAAGATTTTTTTGCAAGTGAATTGGTGCAAGAAAAAAAGTGGGAGAATCTCGGTGGAGCATTTAAGGAAATTAAACTAGAGAAAATGGAAGGGAAGAATTTTCTGAACAAAATGGAATTACTCATGGCTTGTTTAAGCAGTCCCTCATAAGTCTATGTGAAATATTTGATTGTAGATATTTAAAATAAATTATTTATCCCTTTCTATTTTGTCTTTCTTTTATTTCATCCCTTTGTTTTGTGTTTCTTCCCCACTCCATTAAAATTCATTGTAAGGCAATTTAAAACACCAAGTTGAAGAATATTTTACATATATTTTGTATAAAGAATTTAAAGGTAAGATTATCCATATAACTGAAGACTATCCATTTTATTTTGAAGAAATTTTGAGTGAGATCAAACCAAATCTGGAGACCTGAAATTTTAAAACTATAATTAGTTCCCATTTTTTAATTAATAAAAGTTTAACATGTAAAAAAAAAAAACATTAATTTTACCTTTAATTTTATGAGATGTCATGGACCAAACCCTGTGTTTGATCCCACATTGTTTTACATATATACTGAATTCAAGACATTGGAAGCTTCAGAACTTATAGTAACACTAATACCTAGCTAAATATCTAAAACTTAATAGCGATCATGGGGCGACCTAGATCTAAACCCACCGCTGCCGCCATAACCGCCGCCGCCGCCGCCACGGCGGTTATTGTACGGTCTGCCCCCACCGAAAGAACCTCCCCTACCTCTATACCCACCATCGAAGCTACGGCCTCTGAAATTACTACCGCCGTTTCCCCTAAAACTGCCGCCCCGCCTAGGGCCCTCCCGACGTCTAGACAATTCGACGCGCAAAGTAGCGCCCAACAATTCTGTGCCATTCATAGCGCTACAGGCGTCTTCGGCTTCCTGCGAGTTTTCAAACTCTATGAATGCAAAACCCGGAGGATTTAGTGCTACCCAGACTGAATTGAGTTTCCCATATTTATCGAATTCTCTCTCAAGATCCTCTTTCTTAATCCCTTCTATTAAACCACCCACATAGACTTTGGTACCTCCTGAACTCATGATGATAATGTATCTGAAATAAAATTATTTAATTACATAAATGGAAAATATGATATGACAAGAGTTAGTCTTTCTTAGAAAATGAAATGTAATGTCATGTTTAATGAGGAAAATTCATAAAATTCAAATATTTTCTTTAAAAATTTTAACTTTCTATAGAAAATTGTAAACAAGTATTTTTAGGAACTTTATGTCATTTCTACACCTGTTATCAGCAATGTAGTATCTTGAATTATAATGTTTTGCAACTATATTACTATTGTATTTGAAGAGACAAAATCTAGGTTTTTCTATATATGTATATAATTTATAGAAAATGTGTTACAAAGACTGTGACAAGAAATATCTTTTTAAAAAGATTTTAATATTATTTTCTTAGGTCCTAACAACATTGTAAGATTTCATAACAATTATACTAATTGCATAAAATACATCACTTTAAAAATATTAAAAGAATGAAATGGTAATTACAATTTACAATATAGAGTATCATAAGAGGTCATTGCTTTATATGGGAGGTAATGTAAGGAAAAATGGACTAATGTAATAGAATGACTAGTGGTGCTTTATATAGCTACATGAAAAATATTTTTTAATTTTCATAACGGGAAGTTAAAAAGGCGTCTAGGAGTTAGGATTTTGTTCAGATTGTTGTGAAAGACAGACTTGAAATATGATAATTATTAATGTAGGTTTATGCTATAAAAATTTAAATATTGCGTACAACTTTTTGAGGTTCAGCACTCAAGTCTTGAATGCAAATCATGTGTTCTCTGATAGATCAATGCAAAACAACTAGGTAATGTATGTAATACAACAGCAGTACACACTAATAAGATGTGCCACAAAACAACAAAAGAATTAAACCAAGTGAAATTTATAATTTCAAAGCTGTATTAAAATAAGTTCCAAATCGGGGATATTGATGAGAATTTAAATAATGTAGATTGGTCTAAATTGAAAATTTTACAAAAAAAAAATGTGATGGCTTGCCACATATTGTTTATATTCAATATGATTATTGTTCAGACAGGAATCAGAAAAGCAACTTAAAGAGTGAACCTACAACTAGGGCATCGAAGAAATTAGAAGATGGGTTATGCATTACGTTAGTTTAAAATAATTTATTACCTATTTCCAAATTGAAATTAAACAATTTAAATAGTTTATGTATAAGTAGTAAAATACCTGAACAATACAGATAATTGACATTCCATGCTATGATATGTTGACAATTTATGTCTTAATTTTAAAAATATGATGTAAACTTATAATTATTCTTGGCCTAACTATTTTTATTGTGTTTGTTATTGAATTATACTTAAAGAAGTTTATATGTATATAATTTTTAATTAATTGGTTTACATCAAAAAAATATCTAAATCAGTAGTAGAATGAGAAGTAGACACAGCATTGATTTTTTAGTTACACTTTTACTCATAATTTAAGTAAATAAAATCTACTTTTCAATTAAATAATTTAAAATTCAGATTGTCTATTACAAAGGATATAAAAAAATAAAACTGGTATATAAACCATTCCAATGAAAAAACAACATAAAAGCTATAGCTTTCCTCTAAACTGCTCTATTCTAAACCTAATAAAAAATGGTTACAATGCTGCTCATATCAGGTGTCTAATCATATGTGTATTGTATGTAATATCAGTCTTACTACATTCAAATGTATATATTAAGATTTAGTTTAGCAGATTTAAATTGCAGTAAAAAATCAACTAAGGGACAAAGTACTAGACCTTACCCCCAAGATAGCTCAATGTTGTTGGGGTCTTTGTTAAAAGTTTCTGGTATGGAAATATCCTTCAACAATTCAGATTTCACCAATTTTCTTTTCCAAAAAACCAATTACAAGTTATATTTTTTAGTTGAAACAATACAGCTATTTAGGCCAAAGCTTAAATTCTTGTCTCCATAAACGCTCATGGTGGGTGGAAATGCTAACATTAGGATATCTCGATCACTTTAATTACAATTTTCTTTACTTGGAAAAAGACTAAAGTACAGTTTCAATAACCAATATATAAACATTTAAAATTGTTGATGACAAAAGAGGCTATACTATTTATAGTCTCTTCAAATACAATAGTAATATAGTTGCAAAAAACATTATAATTCAAGATACTACATTGCTGATAACAGGTGTAGAAATGACAAACTTCCTGAAAATACTTGTTTACAATTTTCTATAGAAAGTTAAAATGTTTTAAAGAAAATATTTGAATTTTATGAATTTTTCCTCATTAAACATGACATTACTATTCATAGTATAGCCTCTTTTATCTTATCGAGAATTTTGATATTGAGTGTTCACGTTCAATAGAAAACTTTTGCAATGCTACAGTGTCTTTATCGCTAACTCTCAGCGTTTGAGCTATATACAAAATTAAAGCAGCAACTTCGCTTTTAATTGTTGAAGGTTGATCTAGTACACAAAAACTCAATGACACACTCAGTGACAGACTTCACTGATGCTTATACTGGTGGCTCACTAGCAGCCATACAATGTTTACTCCAAGACTACTAGCAAGTAAAGAGGGTTACATAGTCCACAATTTAGCTGTACATTCATTAATAATAACTAGAACAGTTGATCGTCATATATCTCATAGTATTTTCACAAATCTTATTTTAATTTCAAGTTTTGCTACAAATAATAAAAACATCCTATTTAATATTAGTCCATAATACACTTACTAGACCAAATACAAATTTCCAAAAATATATATTGGATATTCACGAATTAACATATTGATCAATTCATCTGTAATTAAAATCAAACCTGGTACCTTGGATACAAAGCGACGCTCTTTACTATTAGCCCACCACTCTAGTATAGTACTACATAGTTTAATACTTTTGACAAAAAAAATCCAATCATTTTATTTTTATTAGTATACTACCAAAAGGCCATTAAAAAAAATAATTTCATTTAATTATACGTAAAATGAAATTAGTTTAGTAAAAACACTCTTTAAAAAAACTACTTTTCATAAATTGATTTGTATTATTAGGTTACACACTATGCCCTATGATAGCAAAGCAAGCCGGCTTCAAACACTGCAATCAGCAGTAGCTACTGCGTTATACTAGATTTACGAGTAATGTAAGGAAAATTTGCTTTTAATAATGGAAACAACGTAAATTCTTTAGCAAATAATATCAAACAATAAAAAATTTAATCACGCATTTATTTTCAGGTACATCTAAAAATAACCCAAAAACCAACGTGTTCAGACATTTTGTTGGGCAATATGGTCGTCAAAAATATAGAAAGATACGTATAATTATTTTCATCTCTTAAAAGTTTACATTTAATTCCAAAAAGTCCAGAATAATATTTAATGAGATTTAAGATTATTAAAAACTGTTCTTAACCATACAACAGCTATAGTAAGCGTTACTTTCTCTGCCACGACAAAACAAAATGTCTTCCGGATGCGTAGTACGAAGATACATTTAAAGATAAAACGTTGATTTGACGAAAATTTGATACTTACAGTTTTCAATTTAAATCTGGGTGAAATATAAATACTTCTAAATCGGTTAATAGTTTGTAAACCGGCGTTTTAATCTGAAAAACCGAAAAGGCGTCACAATACGTACACGCCAGTAGCTTCGCACAAATTGAAAGATTGAAAGAGAAGCGATGTGACGTCATGTACGCAAAAATCAATGCTACCAATTGAGCATAAGGTTGTACTTCTTAAAGTGATAACTTTTAGCCCATCACTACTAATACCTACTATAATCGTATTTGGGACTGTATTTCCATTAACAAACAAATATAAATATACAAAAAAGAACTAAATTATTCCTTGATGATCATTAAAAGTTATAAACTTATTTTATAAATGGTAAAGAGGTGCAAATATTTATTCATCCAGAATATGAAATGCCAAAAAAATAACTCTTAAACAGATTACCAAAAATTCAGGTTATTTCTCATTAAAATAATTATCTCCTGTATATACTATTTACTTTATACGCGTTTTAGTATGATAGCACGATTGTAAGGCAAATATTTTTTATTATAGTCATTTGGTCGTCTGTTTGCCGCTTATGATACATATAAAACAGAAGGCAGTTACTATTTTTTTCTTCAAATGAGATTTTGAAATGCTAAGCAGTGGTTTTCCAGAATTTGATAAATGCTTATGTAAAAGGCACTAGCAGTCATTTTGTAGAAAGACATCCTCGACATTTATCAATATTTGACTATATAATTCACAAAATAATTCCTAGGTATAAAGTACATACCATTAATTATTGAATTAACGACAATGTTTTTTGGTTCTGGCTAGGTTAATGTTACATTGCTATTAACAATGCCATAATTAATAAAATAAAATAAATTTCCTAGTTTCTTAGCATTGCTGGCTATACATGACTTAAGATAATTGTTAATTTATATATATACATTACAGCTATGATCAAGCCATCGTTTTTACTTTTATAAGGTAAAAGTGGAAAATCAGTTCTGATATCAAATATTCCGGTAGCCTTGATAATTATTTTAATAAGTTATCAAGTGTGCACTCATCCTCGGAATTAAATTTTCACCATGTCGTTGATTAAGACGGTTAATCTTAGAAACCTTTACTTTTTCAAATTTTGTCCAACTCACCAGAACGCGGGACAACGTAAGTGGGAATGAATAATTGTTGCTTTACTATATGTCATCGGCTTAACGCAATAACTCATTAATCAGCCTTTACTTTGTCTTGAGATAATAAATTTTCAAAATTTCGTGTACTCGAGTGCATGTTTTATCAAGATTATAAATTAAAGGAATGAAGTGAAAACACAATCTACAAAATAATCTGTTTTATACAACTATGAATTTTAAAAGATCTGAAAATTAGGTATTTAATAATTTTCCAAACTGAATTTATGTTGTAATTGGATTTTAATAGTAATTTGAAACTTTTTTGACAAAAAAATAATATGTAATAAAAACTAAATTAACAAAAATGAAATAAAGTAATGAATGTGAATACAAATTAATCGATTTTTACTTTGTATTTACCTATCACACTTATACAAAGTATTTTTTTTCAATCAACGAATCATTAGAAAATTAATCAAATTCAGCTTAATCTATTGATTTTCCTAATTAATTAAATTATAAAAATTTACATTCGCTAAATAATCATGTGTATTTTTTTATGGCAAATACTAAAACCATTTAAAGACGTTCTTCTGGTCAGTTCTACCTTTTCTATGAGAACACACGGAGCAAAGGCCCAAGATCTGCAGTCTGATGGGACCTCGAAAAAGTATAATTGTCGTTAAATTTGCAAGTAAAATTATATTCTATTTTCATTAACGTATTATTTGACGCTCTATAAGGGTCCCAAAATCTGAGTACTCAAATGCCAACTCTCTGTGTCTCTAAGGATCCTGACTCTGTTTGCCTAAGAACCGAGGCTTTGTGCTCCGATTTGGTGGGCCAAGAATCCAGCCTCTGTGTGTCCGAGAGTCCTTGCATAGCCTGAAATGGCCCTGCACTTGGTATTGTATTTTTCATATACATTAAAAAAAAATCTATTTTCTTTGTTTTTGTAATTGGTAAAGGGCAATTATATACTTCTTCTTAATTGGCAGTAATCTATAGTTTTTTTTTGTCCGTTTACATAAAAAAATAATGTGCTATATGGGAGCCTACAATATTTGGAAAAATTCCATCAACTCTTCATGAATCTTCAAAGCCTAATTGGTTCATTAATTCTACTTTACAATAAGTTATTTCGATGTATAAAAATTACTTAACAACCTCAACAAAATCTCATCACATTCCGTCGTCTTTAAAGATTTCCACTGGTAACCTGTGGTGTTCATCGTTAATAAGATCGTTATACACTTCACCAAATAATGCTTTCCGAGAGCTACCACAATTGCTATACATATGTCTGTTGTGCATTACATTATTTTGAAGAGTTACGTCGAATCCTATTAGATTTTATCGTCACATCTCATTCTGACAAAAAAGGCAAGAAGATAGAAGTACAATCTTCCAAATAAAAAATAACTTTCGAAATTGAGTACCAAATGACGGAGTTCTGATATGACAACACTAAAAATATACAGTCGGATGGAAACTTCCTCCTATTTAGAAGTCAGTTAAAAATAAAAAAGCCAGATCATTTAGATATAAAATATATATATATTTATTATCAAATAAGAAATATTTCGAATGGGACAGGCTATTTTGGTCAGACTATTTACCTCCTAATTGATCGGGTATGTTATATATACGTGCAAGAAAGTGCCTTTTCAGGCGATCAAAACTTCTATATTTTAGCCGAACTTCATTTATGGCGGCTGAAGTACAACTGCGACGGATGCACCACTCTAGCTGCAATTTATAGATGGCGCATCCGCCTGCACATATGAGTTGCATACATTTTAATTGGGGAGGTGTGGCCATGCACTTTGCATTTTTTAAGTATTAGCGCCACATGCGCTTGGAACACTGATTCGCGGCCGTACCGTAACGACCGCCGTGGTTCTAAGCCTCTGATTGGTCCTCTCCTCCAAGATATAATTTCGTATGCAATTCATATGTACATTACATTTAATTCGCATTTATTACTAAATACGACATACACAACAAAATAAAAAAACAGTAAATATATGAAAATAGACAAAATATACAATTTCTTATGACTAATCCCTACCCGGGTAATAAAACAAGATAAACAAAATACTTAAATAAAACACACAAATATGCAATAAATCACAAAACAATTTTTAACCTAAGTCCATATAAAACAAAATAATATACATAACGTCCGATTCAACACTAAATGCGTGGTTGTCCGTAACAGATTGTTACTTGTTCTCTTTATATTTCAAAATTAACCGTATGTTGTAACATTTCAGTTGAAATGGTAGATGATAAATTATATTCCTTCCCTTTTTTTTTTGGCACTGCAAAATGCATTCATTAAATGTGAGACGAAGATAAAATATACACTTTGAGCCATTTTTCGCCGTCGAAATAGTACACAACTATGCGTCTTCTCTTTTTTATACATCTGTGTGTATTATAGACTTTTTAGGTGCCGACAGTTTTAACTACTTTTATAACATTGTTAATACAGAATTGAAATTTTTCAATGAGACAAATTAAGATTCGTAATTACAAATAAAAGTATTGGCCGTGTATCGGACGTTGAACTTTTTTGCATTATACGAAGTTTCGCTAATATGATTCGAAACTTCTTTTCTTTTTCACATAAATAAATATATAAATAAATGTATGGGTGTGTGTATATAAATAAATGAATAACTAAATATGTTGCTAAGCACAAAACTCGGCTCTACCGATTCCTCTAACTTTTTTTTTAAATATTTAATCGTTAAAATTTGAAGAAGGTTCCTATGAAAACAAATATTGGAAAAGTTTCCTGAAAAAAATTAAAAATTCGGGAAAAATTAAAAGTAATTTTGGCATTGATTTGATTATGGTAAAAGTTTGGTGATATGTTATATACATGTCAAGGAAGGTTTCTACAAAAAAAAAACTAGGATTAGTCTCTGGCTTCTTCCAAGTTGGTAGTAGAATCGGAATTGAAAGCTGAACGGGGAATGGAATTGAGAAAGGAACTGAGACGAAAATCACAAGCAAGACCGAAACCGAAATGAGAACGCAGTCAAAGCCGAAAACGAATGTGGGTTGGATCCAAAATCAAAAGATTGACTGGGGTAGGAATCGAAAGAGAGACCGAGATTAAGATTGACATCGATCGACACAAAAAATGATGTAATTAATTCTACATCCATACCGGTGGAGCTTCGGGCATTATTTATATGGGTAATGTTGTATTTATATATATTATACATATAACACTTTTTCGAATATATCATATCTATCACGTTTTAGTAATAAAATTCCAAATATTAGAGTAATTAAAATTGTACGTAATAAACTTACATATTTTGAGAGAAAGATAATAAAGAAAAATAATAACTCCCTTGTCTGAATTCCTTGACACAACACATGAATTGATATGTTAATTATTGTTATATTTTGAATTATTATTATATGTGGATAATGCAATAATTAGACATATGAAAATGTTTTATAATTTTTCAAATTAAAAAAAATGTATCTATGGATTCACAACACAAAAAATATTAGGTAGTATTTTACTACAAAAACAAATGAAAAATTCAAAGCTGCATTTATAGGTTGTAATATTGAGTAAAAACCCTTTCTCCCCTTCCCAGACGAGTGCGAGTGTACATTCACACATGTGCACGTCGAGAGTACTTTTGAACACACTCAACTCATGTCGTGAACTTGATCGAATTGGGAAAAGGCACAATATTATTTTATTAGGTGACAGTTTCGACCAAATGGTATCTTCTGGAAACCGCCTTAATTTTGTTCCAAACGGAATTTAGTTCCAATAAAGATTTACCTTGTTGCTTTTCGCATTTAAAGAAATAGTAATATACGCCCAGTTTTATTGATTATAATCAATAAAATTGGGCGTATATTACTTAAAAACTAAATATTTTATACCTTGGTGCCATCTCTTAAAGGATTACAATTCTGCTATCCTACAAATAGAGTGTAGCACAGTTGCTGTCTTATAACGTATGGCAGTTGATTAATAAACGTAACGGCTATAATTGATAAATTTCATAAAATTAATAAAACAGGTTTCAACAATTACTTATAATATGACTCATTTTTTATTATATTTTATTTATTTCATACATAAATAAATGACACTTTGGCAATATTTTTTTTATCATTTGTTACTTTTTAACGTCTTATTATAAGAGAATAATTCTCCCACAACTATTGCTATCCACACCGATTCAGTGTAGTCATTCTGTTTTAATCAAATCATTAACTATCCGCTTAGCGTGCACTACCAGGCTTAAAGCAAATGGTTACACTTTATTTAAATTAACAACTTATTGGTTAATTCGTCCATAATCAAGATAGAAAACCGTCAAGTTCTGATTAAAAGGCAGCAAGACGACTAATGGCTCTTTTCAACCTTTTAGTCTCCCTTTTCTCTTTTTTCCCTTGATTCACTTTGTTTCCCTACATCATAAAACACATAAAATAGCAGCATAATATATTAATGAACTATATCAAATACTATATCTTATTCACGAACTAAAAGCACTGTTATACATAATCAATCACAATCGAATTTTGGACTGCACTCCAAGACTGCACAAAAAGCGCGCGAAATTTTAAGCTATTGGCCACTTGTTTGTTATGAAGCGATTTGCAGGCAAAAGTTTGCCACTTATAAGAATACATAAAATATACTGCTACACTGGCAATAAATTCTAAACGTAAACTAAAATATGAAATAAATTTAATTATGCTTCTTATTTTTTTTTATAAAAGAATTTTTTTTCTGCTCTTGTTCTTTCTCTATTTGCCTAAATTCAAATTGTCACAAATAGCCTTTCCGATCATAAAAATGTCTGCGAGTTGGTGCTACATAATTATTTTAACATATTTCGCGACACATATCGTTAAAAAAAAAATAATTTTTTGATTTCTTAAAAATTAAAAGTAAAAATTATATGTGTTTTTGTAAACTTCGAAACGAAATTGACTATAAATAGTATTCTTTTTAATCTTAGATATACACTGAAATACTACAAACATGTTAAAGAAATAATATACTGTAATAAATTGTTTATAGCAACTCCATGCACAAAACTTATCTAATACCTTTGTCATCTACCTGTGTATTTAAGATATTGAATGATAGTTATTACGAAAGTAATGAGTAAATGAGGAAACGAAAGAGAGTTGCGGGAGGGAACGAGAGGAAAATATTAAGGTTGTCAGAGGAGGGAGGGCAGAGGCTTTACGGCCGCGGAGGAGGGAGCGAACCGGTCAAACGACTTGTTCGACTTTGTTCAACGGTCGCGCGCGTTGCCGCTCGTTATTTAGTTAGCACGACCCCACCTTTGTTACGTTATGAATAGTTTTTTCGTACAAATCTATTATATATACATGTATTTTATTAATAAATAGCTGAATAATTTTCTTGTTTTTATATATATATTAGGAAAATGACAGCTCATTTGATAGGCAAACGGTGATATTATGTAGAGTGAGTGCGTACAGCGTACGGAAAAGTGAAATGAATTTTCCTCGGTAAGGCTCGGCCGCTATGGAGTGTTGTGAAGACACGGGTGTCCAAAAAAGGCACAGTCAGTTCGGTGACACGAAATACAAATGGAGGACTGTTCTTCTGCTTGTGCTGGCGTCGTGTTCTACATGCGGTGGTCAGGATGCAGAGGTGGACCCTTACCTGGTGAATACGACTTCGGGGTTGACAGAGTTGACCGGTGGAATACTGGCCGGCGGGCAGACCACATGGCGCGCAGAAAGTAGTCCTTACCTGCTGAGAGATGACCTATTGGTGGAGAGGAATGCCGAGCTGGTGATCGAACCCGGGGTAGAGATTCGATTCGCTCCGATGGTTGGAATCACCGTCAGAGGCCAGCTCACTGCTGTGGTGAGTGTATTTATTAAATATTCCCTGACGTATTATATGTCGAACTATTAGAAACTCATAGAAGAAGAGCTTTCTACTGATAGATTTTAAACCTTTTTTTTTTTTTAGAAACATCGTTTAAAAATCTTTAGATATAAATGTAGAATTAATTTGTAGTGAAATTTTCATAAAAAGTGTTTTTTTTTTCATTTATATTCATATTATCCGATGCTCCCAAGCTACTTTAATCAATTAATTAATACTTTTTTTTTTTACATTCAAAATAATTTATTATCACTTATAGATCAAGCAAAACTACAAAATGTGATTTGCATAACAATGATGTTCTAGACTAACCAACATCTATCTGAGTAGGTATCAAAACAATTCAATTAGATAATATTCTGTGGAGGATTTTTTTTTATTTCAATTAAATGTAAGTGGGGCACGATCTGCAACGGAGTAAGTAGTAGAATTATTTAATATAATGGTAATATAAGTTAATTTAGGTTAATTTATAACATTATTTTACAATACATCGGAAATAATAGATAGTTAATGAATTTAACGATTATTAGCGATCACAAAAAAAAAAAGATTATTTCATTCCTCGGAAGTAAACTGGTGCGAGTCACGGTATTGATCAATGCGTTATCGATTGATAACAATAGCGTGATAACGCATTCCATTTGATATCACTGAACGCGGTCGATTGTAGTGTTTGTGTAACAGGTGCGACACTGATTCAATATGTTTTTTTTTTTGCTATGAAGTCTTTTATTAAGTTGTTATAAAATTGACACAGTCAAACAGTCTCACAATAAAAGGACACGGTGCGAATGTAAATACCGAAATAAAACGAATAAATAAACAGAAAGATGCTTCTCGTTTCTGGTTTTAGTATGAAGTTAGATATCGCGCCCTAATCATAGCCGAAATTCAGTCTGATGCTACTGAAATGTTTGCATGCGAGCCATTGACAAAATATAGACAACTATTCATTCCTGAACTAATTTGGTTGTACTCAGGTAAAACAGAGTTTTACCAGATTGTCGTTGATGGAACCGCCTACCAGCGATTTTGTACGTTTTACTTATTGTTCGAGTTTGAAGATCGAAAAAATACCGGATCATTAGCTTTGTAATAAATAGATTACAATTGTAAACAACTTAGATACTGATACCGTGGAAGCAATAGTGTTTAATTCACAATTAACTAATTGTGCCCTTACACAGAGAATAGTTAATCAAGGGCACGTGTTAATGAAGGCAGCTGCTGTCCCGCACAGCAAAAAGGGCGCCGGCGCCGCGCCGCTCGCGCCGTCCAATTCCCTCCCTATTCTCAAATTAATAGCGTCCGTAGAAACGTACATTGCAAATAGCACATTGGTCTTCGAAAAAAGTTAGTGAACGTTTACCAACGAGTGTGCAGTTTGAGCCTAAGGATGAGTTGGAAATCGTGTTTTCTCCCGAATGATATCTAGTAGTACAAAAAATTTAAAAAACGAGTTCTTTAATTTAATTTAGTTATCGAAAAGATCACTTTTATTAATTTACAAGTATGAACTGGCTTTCAAATGAAATATCCGTAGTCGTTTTCAAAATGGAAGTACAGTAATCAGTTTTTAGAATTTAGAAATGAATAAAACTTTTTGTTTTTAGCATTAAATACGTTCCATTAAATGGCATTAAATACAATACAAAAAGTTATTTTATATTTTAATTATATTCAAAAATAAAAAAAAATGTATAAACGTATTTTCGCATAATTTTTCTGCCCACTTGGCGCGTTAGAAGTGGATTTTCATACATTTCGTCCTGTCACATATCTTTATGACAGTTATTTATGACACTTTTTGAAGAATCATAGAAGTACTTTCCGAGCAGGTGGTATATGAAATTATTTTTTATTCAGTGCTTTGATTAGAGATTCAGTGTCATTTATGAAATCTTGTTTGTGTATCCCATGGTAGGGTATTATTCAATTATAATTTTGATCTCTTTCCTCCTATAATGTAAAATATTCCATGTATTTATGAATTTGCAATTGTTTTTTAAAGTACTTAACACTGTAGCGGTTACATTGTGCAATATGTACTTTAGAAGAAATATATAAAAGCGTAAAATAGATTAATCCCTAGATCTAATAAGCATGTTTTTTTAACAACTCATGATTTTATCAAATTTCATGCTTCCCAATGATTTCCTTGTCAATTTAGAATTAAGACTAGGATGAAATAAAACGAATGAAAAATATGCCTGCTTCTTTGAAAAGGTGAACAGACACACGCACGCGCAGCACGATACCGGATGAAATAATAAACTTTGTCGCGTAATAAATCTAAACATTATACACGCTGTTTGATGTAGAAAGTTTACCGTACAATCATCACGCCTACATTCAACTGTTTATCTTTCTTTTCTTCTTCTAAATACGCTTTGGTTCGTATATGCCAAGCGAAGAGGACTGGAGCCATTGTACTAATTCAATGAGTGCCGCGCGGGGGCAGATCAAACGCTCTTGCTGCAGGTCAAGGGACAAGGGTCGGCACCGTTAAATTGACTGTTATCTGCCGTCCCTCGCTTAAAATGTAATTATGCCCCGTTCTTAGGAAGTGAACCCGGTTATGATGAGCATCTTTTCAGGGCTGCTGGCTCCATGAACGGTTTGTGCATGGCTCCGGCGCCCGGCTCCTTAGATATGCATGGATTGTAAAAGAGTAAGAACACACAAGGGGCTTGGAAAGGTTCGAATACTACATGAACAGGCTTGGGAAGGTTGAGTTTTCTCCCATTTATGCTGACATAGGGCGCAGGCGGATTATGTTATCTACATAAAATAATAAAAAAAAAATAAATAAAAAAATGAAAACATTTCCAATATAATGTTTGTAATTGAGATTAATAATATTGTTTTCGCTATGGTTTTGCTTTTTGTTTTTATAAATGGCATACAGTCATTGTTTCCCGTAGAAAAAAAGTTACCCTATCCTAGGTTCCTCTGTAAAAGTATTGAATCATATTGTAAATTAACTACATTTTCGTTGTCAATCTTGTGTTTATTTTATTTATCGATATATACTATTTTTGTGGCTAAAAACTTTCCGAACACCCACTCTCTTAATATTATTATTTTTTACGATGTCATATGAACGCAGCCTTAAAACGTGACTTTATCTAGAACGACTTCTTTTTTTTTTTACACATATTTATTTACCTTTCTCTATGGTCGCATTATTATTATTTGGATTATTGTTGCAAGTGTAGTATCTCACTTCACTGTCAACTACAATAAAATGAAGTTTCACTATTCAATATATTTTTCAATGTAACTTGATAATTTAGATAAAATCTTGCGCAAGAGCAGTTTGAGATTAATAGCGTAAATACGCCGAGATCGAGATCGGGAGCACAACCGCAACCGATAAAGTTACAGGAGTTTATATCAGTGACGAAGTGGTTATTAATGCATAACGAGGTCCATTTACAATAATAGAGTTTCAAGTTTGAAGACCGTAAAATAGCACCGGCGCATGAGTTGGCTACGCACTCGCTTATGAAATCACTCCATATTATGTCTATCAGATGTTCGCTTGCGGCTTCGTCCATGGTCCCATGGTCGTGGAATTGTATACTATTATATATTATGTACATGGTCATGGGATTGTTTATTGTCGTTATATGTTGTTATAAATGAGGTAAGCACACTGACGCCTTGGATGTCGAAAATGACATAAAGGTAAGTTGTGCATTGGTTAAAATGATCGCGATCGGCATTATGGTTCTAAGATGCGGCGTTTCTTAAATGATAATAAAATATTTAACTAGTGGCTTAAAATATTATTTTACATATAAATGTAGATATTATGATATAATATTATTGGACGAAGTTCATACTTGTAATTCCGATGTTTAACCACTAAATTGTATTCGAAAATATGCGATGGCAATTTGCGATGTAAAACAAAGTCGAAATTTATTATTCATCATTTATTAAAAATCTCCTTTTTATTAAAAAAATTACATTTTAATATGTATAGTACTCGATTTGATTTAACTTGTTCAATTTCCGCGCTCAAATTCAACAAATCATGCCATTACGGTTGTCAAGTATATATTGACAATTTTGTGACATTTTGAAAACTATCCCAATTAAGTTCGAAGTATGTCCAATCGAATTTGTGGTAACAACTTTTTAGAAATATCTTAAGAAAAGTAGAAGAAACCCGTACATCCAAGGGTGCCGATAAAAAGCCATATAAATATTAAACGTTCGCTTATACAATTTCTCTACTTAATGTATAAAAACTGTCTCGTGAGAAGCTATCGAAACGGCGCGGCGGTGATCCCACGACGTTTCATTGTGAAAAAAAAACATCAACTCCGTGACGATTTATCATCTTAAGCGACAATGGAATTCTTTTAAAACCGTAAAAAAACCGCTATCGTCAATTTCCGTCGTAGAAATTAATCTGGGAAGAAATTTATTTAAGATTCTAAATTTTGTAAAGGACCTCTTTAATAATATTATTAGAAGAATGAAAATAGTTATCAAAAGCGGACAGAAAATTAAAAAAAAGGGTCAAATTTTTGACATTCGAAACTACCGAGATTGCACGAAACATTTGACAGAGTCAGCGAAACAAAAGAGATATGCAAAAATCATACCATGTGAAGATATGTGATCTCTGTCTATTCTTCCGGAAATAGGCGTAAATTTATAAATAAATTAATATAAAATAATGTTACACAAATATAAAATAATATTATATGAAACCTTTCAAATATATATAATTAGACTCGCTCAGGACCAGAAGGGGCGTGAGGAAATTAAGATATTCAACACTCCTATTTTTACAGATATTATTGTTTAAATAATAGTGGACTGTACATGCCATCAAGTTGCATTTAACCACACCGTTGTATTTAACCAATTATTTAGGTTAGCTATGTCGAGGCGATCCTGGAGCATAATGCACGAGGTCGTTCTATGCAATAAATTGCAATGGTACAGGCCGCGAAGCAGGACAGCGCATCAGCTCGTTCCATGTCCTCATCGGCAATTCGGGATATTTATCTGGGCGTAAAATTAGTTAACCAGAAAGGACGAGTTTCGTCCTTTGTGTTTGACCGCAATGCTGTAGCGACGAGAGGAGACCAGCGTTAATGTGGGAAGGAATGGTAACTGGATATCTGTAGATACGAAAAGAAAAATACAGTGACTTGGCGCATACGATATCGAGTCTGTCTATTCCACTATTTTGACAAGCCAGGCTTTGTACGACATTGTGAAATTTATCAAATCCATAGCACGTGAAACGTGACTGAGACGTATCGACGAACGGCCAAAAGAACGTGACGAAAGAGTAAACAATGTCGTTTGTCACACTCTCTGCTATGAATTGCGGTATTTTGTGGAGAAAAAAAATCGATACATCGTGTCTGGCCGTGCGACGTATCACGAATTCGTGATAGTTCGGCTCGAGCAAGTGGTCTGTGTGACGTCACGATGCGTCACCGCACGACGGTGTCTCGGAGCGTGACAACTTTCTCCTTGATCTTACACGATCTTTTTTCTATTCGCCACGGCATGCGATTATGTCGTGGATTCTAAACCCACGATGCTGTTGTAAAATAGGGTATTATTTTATCGCTATAAATATTAATAGAGTTAAATTGACCAAATCTATATTATCATATGAAAGAGTGGATTTTGTACATTTGCAAGAATTTTGTTAGGTTAGTATTTCGTTATTTTCAGGATGACCGTACAAATGATGAAAAACCTCTTATATCTTTCTCATATATCTGTCTGTTCATCTACCACAGCCTATTTTCTCCAAATTTACGGGAAGATAAAAAATTACGATTTGTTATATATATATACAAACCTAGGCGAGATAATTACGATTTAATGCTGTAAATAAGCGTATAATGGTTTTCGAGGTCAATTATTCAGTATAATTGAAAAAAAAACTTTAGTCAAGTGTACCGTATGATATCAAATAAACGAATTTGTTAAGAAAAATACAAATATCTATATTTTATAAACGTCACTATAGGATATTAAAGGAAATATTGAAAATCGGGAATTTTCCTTTTTATTTCTAAAGTAATGGGTAGAAATTAAAAAAAAATACATCAAATTCTTCGAGTCTTTAACTTCTTTCTGAAAACGTAAAACAGCCTTGAAGCTAAAATAAGTTATTTAATTGCACCGAGGATTAGAGGGTACTAAACTTACTTTACAAATAGTAAAGTATATTTGATATCAAAAACGATAAATAAAGAGTACAGATTTATAAAAAATGGCTATTATTTATTTTAATCTTTATAACAACCTTTTCGTAGAAATTTAAGTTTATTTTACCTTTTTTTACTGAAAAGTATTGGGTGCACTACTGAGAACGATTTAATATTAATTGTGCTTTTTATTAAGGTATAAGAAGTACTTCTAGTGAACTTTGTGTCGAGAGAGTTAGAGTTTGTGCTAAAAGAGTGTATTAGGGTACGTTTAGTAGTATTACAGATTATATATTTTGTAATCTATGATAATACTCATATAAAATACAGTACATCTGTTTTAGAGTATGGTTGACAACCCTACCGACGACTAATGCGTCGATTTATAATACGGAACTATCCACGCGAGAACGACTCGCACTTAGCAGACGTTTTTAATCCACTCATGCTACGTTATCTGTCTTAGTTATAACGTCTAGTCTAAACTCATATTTTTAAGCGAAGCAAAATTCTGCTGTTTCTGTTCTGTCAAAAAGATGCTCGTGAATAATTGTGTCAAGATCTACAAACAGATAAGGTGGCCGCTCGCAGCCGCGCGTCACGCACCGCCTGTGCGAGTGCATGCGACGCTAACGACCTCTACTTGCATACTTATATAGAAATTAGGTATTGTTTATTATTATATGGTGTCTATGATATTTTATATAGCCATTATTTTCATAGGACTTTTCTTTGTGTTGTTAATAATTTTTAAAAACTCTTTAATTTTGAATTTTATTTTTCTGTTCGCTGCTCTAGTACGATAAACATTTTATGAACCTATCTAATGTAAAATCTCGTTTTCGTTGTGTTATGTCAATGAATTTAATATTCAAGTGTTAATCTGTTATTACATTAACTAATTATTATACTATTATATGTTATGTTATTTGTGCAATTAAAGAAACTTTTTCAATGAAAGTTTACTAATGACAAAACTCCTGAACTGTTTTATTAAATTGACGTATAAATTAGTAATGAAATAAAATGATGAGTAGCCTGATTGACTCATCCTACTAATATTATAAAAGTGAAAATTTGTATGTGTATATGTCTGGGCGTTTGTTACTCAATCACCACGATGGAACGGCTGAACAGAATTAGTTGTAACTTTACAGCGATATAGTTTAGACATCAGGATAACATATGGATTGTAATTTATAAAGATACTAACTTTTGCTCACGCCTTCGGTTGCGTGATCGTAAAATGAATTTTTTATTTATGTTGATTGGTTATTGGTAACAACAGTGTTCAACAGCGGTTCAAAGTTCAATATCGGTTCGAAATAGAAATCGCGAGAAGGAACCGGATCAAAAGCGTACATCGATCGTTTCATTATAAAAAGCAGCATCACGCGTGTTTTCGGTATAAGAATATGGGTTGTTTTCTGGTGTGGAAACGAAAACGGGAGCGATCTCGAAATCAATGAGATAATATTATAGAAAAATATAAAAGATTGATGAATTCATTGTACCTATATCCACGCAGGTGCAGTCACAGATGAATTATGTATATTTTGAATAGAATTAGAATCTAGGACGAAATCAGAATCGAAATCAAAAGCGGATCTAGGACTGAAATCGAAACGAGAAACAACGTCGGGATCGTGGTTGATCGGGAGCGCAATCGGTCGATATAAAAGATGAAAGAATTCATTCGATGCCCACGCGGGCGGAGTTGCGAGCAAAAGCTATTTCGCGATATTAAATAAAGCAATATTATAATTCTCGATGCCATATAAACGGAAGATCGCCCGCGTTGTGCAATGGATTTTATGTAGCAACTAGCCTTTACCCGTGACTACGTCTGCGTAAACTATGCACAGAATTAGATGAGGTATGGGTTAAATCTCAAATTGGATTCTAACTATCAAACAGCATCGAGACGCATCGAGATCAGTTTAATGATTTTCGCCGATGCCTTGATTGTATGCTGATAGCGTGCACAATAGTTCTAAAAGCGATTGTTTTGTGTTGAGACTCTTTTAAATATTCGATCTCAATTCCTTTTCCAAAAATACCTACAATGTTTTATAAAGGTTTAGATAATGTAACGAATATTGTTATGTTGAAGTTATTGCTAAGAAGTGTGCTCCTCTGTCATATGAAAACCTAAAACCTAAACGCATTTTAGTTAATTTTATTCAAAAGTCATTGTGTTAATTAGGAAATATAATTCCACCTGATGAAAAGACGTTAATATCATTAAAAAATCAACCATAAATCCTATTAATATGAAAATATGTTCTGGTAATGCAAATTCTTAAATGGAACAGGATTCGTTTCCGAGTTAGTATCACTAAAGTTTATTCATATTATCCAGCAACAAGGTCGTCAGCGTAACAACGCTTTAGAATGCACCTGTTCGCCTCTAAATGCATAGTGCCCGGAGTGCATATGCAGCTGCGGATCGCACAGGTCACGTGACTCAAGTCTCTGTTACGTGGACGCGATAGAACTTTAGAAGGACACTGTACAAGCAAGGATATCGTTGTGTACAGTAATACACTTTTACTGTAATCTAAATGTACAATAACAGAAACAGTTCCCCCTTGATAATTTTTTTAAGCAATGAAATTATTAAGTTTATTAAACTTATCGTGGTTTGAATAGTCAAAATTGAGCATAGATAAATTATAGTTATCAAAATTCTCTTCTGCAGCTTTATCACCAGAGAGTAGATTTCTTTAGGGGTCGTAAATTAACTGAGCAGCATTGAAAAGCTGCGCACTGTACACTTCCAGGAGGTGGAGACAGGTATTATTTCACTGCATCACAGTACAACACACGAAGCTCTGCCGCTCTGAATTGCCTGCGAATGATATAATGCGTAGGTTTAACGCTCCCCGACCCTTCCTTCTTCTCCCCCGCTTTCCTATTTAACGCCGTTGCGAGGCTTTCGTGACTGACTTTACAGAGGCAAAGTTGCGTGCGTTGTATTGTACTTAGTTTTTTTTTTATTCAATACAAATGGGAGGTTCGAAATCAATGACGAACTAGAACAAAGGAGAAGCCGATTAGTGCTTCTCCTAAATTTACTCTCATCCTTTTTAATTATAACGTTTGAGCTTTTTTTTTTCTAAAAAAAAAAGGGAAATAATTTCTCCATCAGTATTGACTATTCAAATTCAAATGTCTATTGTGGCGTATCCGGACTCCGTGTGTCGCGACGCTGTGAAGAAGAATAAAGTTTGACGAAAAAGAAATGTCATGACACCGACGTTTACGCGAACTATGTTTTTGTGTTTTCGTATTTAATTACTTTTTCTTTATCAAGACAAGATTATAATTATTTTAGTTAAACAATATGTTGTGTACGTGTTATCACGTTTTAGGTAAAAATGCAGAACGAAAACACGAAACAGTTTGTGTCAACCTCGGTGTGGCACTGCACACATAAATTGATACACACACATATATTGTTTAACTAAAATAATTATAATCTTGTCTTGCGATAACAAAACAAGTTCGCGTAAACGTCGGTGTCATGACATTTTCCGTCAAACTTTATTCTTCACAACGTCGCGACACACGGAGTCCGGATACGCCACATATATAAAACGACACCAGTCTATAATCCAGGCGATTTTAGATCGACAACAATGAAGCGTGTCATCAATAAAAGGTCTATAATAAAAAAACTGCCTTATCTCTATTCATATCATTAAAGTAAACTGTAGTAGCTCGTAGTATAATGCGAAAGTGTCACTTATCAAGTGATCGATGTCACTTATCGAAGTCGATGATAATTCTAAAGAAAATGGACCGTTTCTAAATACAGAAATCGTTGATTAAATGCCTAGAGACCGTTTTAAGTGACTGTTGTCAGCTTTAACCTCCGTATGACATCATTTGTTCTTTATTAGGAATATCATTAGCGTCCGGGTGGGCTATTTTGTGAATATATTTGTTGTTCAATCGGGTCTTTTATTAATCTTATTATAAATTAATCTTTAACAACATCTTCAGTTTACCGCAAAACTAGCTTTCCGCCCGCAGTTTCGCCCGTGTAGAATTTGGTCTATCACATAGACTTTTTATCGCAACTCAACCCCCTTCCTTATTCAGCGATCCACTCCTCTTCCAATCTCATTCCTCCCCTTGTATATTTTTCAATAAATTGAGCGCGTCGGATTAGAAGATCATGTATTAGTTTTTGTTTTGTTTTTTTTTTACCATTGTTATTCATTCGTATTGTGACTCTTTATAGTTCTTCGATGAACAAGTTACAAGCACTAGCAATTATAGAGTAGCCTTGTAACTTCTCAAGCTAGATTTTAAATGAGAATAACTTTTTTCCGACTTTCGATTAAAATGGTATATAACCTATACGCTGCTCTGAAACAAGCTCTATCTGCGAGTTAAATCGCATTAAAATCCGTTCAATAATTTCAGAGATGTGTGCGAACAGACAGACTGAGAAAAAAATTAAAAATATTTTTTTCTCTTGTATTACTTTTGTTTTATCACTCTCTTTACCTTTTTCATACATACCTATAGACATACATTTCAATACATATATGATACATATATACATTTCGTATACACACACCGTTTTATTATTTGTACAGATATAAATATAAGGCTTTTGCCTTGACCTAATAAGATTTAATAATTGCTTATTTTTCGCCTTGTCTTACAAGTCGAACTTATGAAGGGCTATGTAACAAGGAAAATAAAGTTAATCGTATAAATTAGTTTAATATTTAAATTAATATTTTCATTATTAATGATGTGAAGAAATTATTTATTGCCTTAAACTTTACATTTAATTAATTTACAATTAATGTTAATGTTTCGCATTTAAAAAACTTTATAATACACAGTGCCGTAAACAATTCATTTCAATAATAAATTAATACCAAAACTAAACATTACAGTTTTTACTAACGTGGGATCAAATTTGCTTTCTTTGAATGCAGAAAATATAATACCTTACAAAACACTGGATACGAAAAATATAAGAATTTGAAACCTCATTATTTTTATAAGTTTTTTTTTAATATAAATATTTTTTAATGCAAAGTTTGATGGATTACTACTTAATCCGTTAATTAAACACATTCTGCTGCTCGTTGTTAATACGCGCTGAATCATAATCTATACTGCTGTTAAGATATTTCCTCCTTGAATAGCTTCAGGATGAGCAAACGGTAAACTATCAAACCTCAAAGTGTGTTATTAGCTCGTTTATCGGCGGTGACGTACGCCTGTTTGCTCCACACGCGCTTCTCGTGAGTCATCTTTGGTTTTCCGCCTTGACATATGTTAAAGTGCTGCCTTTGCCGATTTCCTTTACGATACCTTTGATATTTAAATTTCCGCAAAACATCATATATATATATATATATATATATATATATATTCAAACACTTTTTTATACTCATGGCAATAACTTTAACTAGTAAATTAAGAGAAAAAATAGTTCAATTTCTTATATATATTTTTACTATCATAACCGAAACTTAAAATTGTATACACATATTTGGGTAATTTCTTTTTTTCCAAACTAGAAGGTCTACGTCAATAGGCGTATACGTAATTGGTTCATGGCTCAATCAATTAGTGAATTGCCTTGGTTGCATCTAGTTGCTAGATAACGATTACTAATAGTCTGGATTAAAAGGAACTCAATTTCGTTCCACTGATAAATTTCATTAGCTTCGGCTGCATACAGGTATATTATAAAATATACCGTCTTTCTGTCTGTTTATCTGTCTATCCGTTTGTATGCTTATAACCTTTGGTTTCGGTTTATATGATTATTTTAACATTGAAATAGGTTGTTTAGCCAGTTTTTAGTAAACGTTAGATCAAGGTGACCAAAAATCAGTAACAATTTTAATGCATCATGTAGCGACAACATTCATAGTTTGGGAATCACTAATCCGATTTGTATGATTATCTTTTTATTATGGAAATACGTTAACTCATCAAGTTTTAGTATACACTAATATATAGATAGATATTGTACTCTCATCTTCGGCTTAACTCGTGTGAATATATATACGTATCACCGGTTAGTGATTGGAAGCAACGATATCCCAATTAATTAGGGAATCGAGATTAACGCCGGTCAGGATTAGGGCCGAAACAGGACCGCCATCGGAATTAAAAATGGGCGTGATCGTTTCGCATAAACAGTTCGAAGATAGTACACTATATTTGTTTTGGGGTAAGATACCTATCTTACAGTGATTTGTTTCTACATGTATTCTTACATCTCCTTCGCCCACGATAATTCGATCGGAATAGAATTGGGAGCGGAAGCGGTATCAGTGCCAAAAGCGGGAACGAAATCGGCGGAGCGACCAGGATCGGAGTTGGGAGTCAGAACGAAACTGAAAGGGGGATCGGGATGGGGATCATGGTTAACAGTGTGATTGGTTTTTATAAAGATTAGGAATTTATTTTATGTCCATGCGAGCAGATACGCGGGCAAAAGCTAGTGTGCATATACATATATATGTGAAATTTATGTTTATCGTTCTTCATCTTCATCATCTAAACAAAGAGTAATACAATGGGAAATGTCACATCACTACGTAGCAGCTATTTATTTACTAATTATATGAGGTTAGGAGATAAATATATATATATACATATCATATTTGACCTGTTAAACTGTGACATATAATTTCACAGTAATAACGGGTTAGTATAGCCATAAACAAACACTTGTCACTGTTACTGTTCCATTATTAGGTATAGTTTATCTATAATTTCTTAGCGAGTGAAAGGATGGGTTTTTTCTAGTATATTCGAGGGGCGCAGGTGATCCATCAGACGGAAGATGGTCACCGCCGCCCATGGACATTCGAAATCCCAAAGGAGTCACCAGTGCGTTGACGGCTTCTTGGGAGTGAATATGATATTTAATGGAAGGGTATCAGGCTGACGGATGGGGAAATAGGAGTGGAGTTTTACTAATGTTAAATACGAAAAAAAATCATTTTAGGGCAGTTGTAAAATATCAATCTTATTAATAAATATTGATCGACCGTTATGTATTGAATGCTTAACAATTGATACATAAATATTAATTAATTAATTGTGTATTTAATTACTTTAAAAGCACGCTACTACAATGTGCACAGTGGGTCTACGTTAAAATGAAATATTTGTATTAGATAGCGTCAAAGCGGACATCCGTCTACCGTATCGTAAATATTTCACACAATAGCTTGTTGGACGATGACGTTGACGATGACGAAATGAGTCACAATTCACAATAATATTGGAAATTTTAAATTATGACATATACGCTATGTTTTTAATTTATAACGTCAGGTACTTGTATGATTTGAAAAGTTCAACGATATCGCTACAGTTGTTTCGGTATAAGTAAACAGATTAATAAATACACTACACTATTTATGCAAATACATGTAAATATTGGTTTTCCACCTGCAGCTCCATCTTTGTGGAATGAATTCCTTCATCATTTATGTCGATCGACCGAACTATCATTCCCAATCATAGTCTCGGTCTCGATTTTGATCCGGTACTGCTCTCGATTTGGATCCCGATACTGCTTCTGGTTCCGATCTCCAACACGCTCTTGATTTTAATTCTGGTTCTCGCTTCTGCTCGCCATCCCGTTTTCGGTTTCGATTCTGCTGCCGGTCACGGTTCCGAGTTGGACGAAGGATAGTATTAAAATGAAATGTAGAATATATTATTCGATGATGATGCAACCTTCTACGAGATAACGAATTCTTAGGATCTGTATAGTGGAATACAAACATGCGGATGAAGCTGGTTATCTCAGGGATACTGCAGCTTTCCATTTGTAATTCTATTTTAAGAATCACTTTAGTAGTACGATGTATTACCATAAATAGCAGATAATATTGGGAATATATGCTATTTTGTTTTGCTAGAATACTTAATGCGCGTACGTAGAAAATATATCACTTAGTTTTATTGCAATCTAAGTTTTATCGTAATCGGATGAATGGTTTAAACACACATAGACTATGAATTCATACTGACTAATAGTAAATCATCTCAATACATAAAGATGACTTACATTAACGCGCTTACATATCAGAAATCTTTGAATACATTATCCTATCATGCAAGTGTCGAAATCTTTGATAAAGACTTAACTTCTTTGTGCGCGTATGTGCACTGCACTGAACCGACTTTTCGTTTTTGTAAACGATTATTAGTCAATTGACTGTACTTTCATGGCAGCGATCGTCTATTGCAACTCAATCCGTGATTACATTTATTTTAATAAAGTATTACTAAGCGAAATTCTTAATAACTTACACGATTTCAATTGAAAACCATCTATCCACAATCCACATATCAATATTCAAATAATTTTCAATAAACAAACAAACCTGATGTATAAGATGCGGATTGTCCCGCCGCACAAATAAGTGGTCCTTCCTTCCTTCGAAGTCCCCCACACGCACTGGTCTAGTACTGATTATAAGTGGCCTAGTAGCTTCTTCTTAAAATATTACTTGGGTCGTGCAGATATTATATTTATTGTATTGTTTATATCTATTAAATATTTTATAAATTTATAAATTTGGGAAATGGATTGACACGTTACATATTTACATATATATCAAGATTTTTGTAAGCAAATAGGAAGGGTTCAAAGTCCACGTAGTGTATATTAAACTATCATAGCTGTAATCTTTATGATGTTTTTCTTTTTTTTTTGGCAAACTAAAACTTTTATGGTAGATAAAGTTGAATGGGTTCTTAGATGTGATAAAATGAATAGCGATGTGATTAAAATAGTTCGTTTTTTAGAGTCGTGGAGTCATGCTGTGATCATTTTATTGCAACACGAAAATGGGCCGCTCGATCGGTGAGATAGCAGACTCTCACAGAATGCAGGCGTATAGTAACAGCTTCCGCTTTTGCATTTCTCTAGTGAGCGAGAGTCCCGGTGGCTCATTCGGACACTATCAGATATTCTATTCCTACCCAAGAGGCCGGGCGGCGATGGCCACTTAAGCTCATACGTCTCTCAAAAATGCTATATGTGCTGTGTAATCATGCAAAGTGTGCCGGTATGACACAAATGCTGTAAAAGACATAATTCTCGGTGAAAAAATCTGGATTTACTGTCGCAATCCCGAAACCAAAAGACAGCCTGCTCAGTGGGTGTTTCCTTTCGAGGAGTTGCCTACTAAAGTAAAACGAGGTCAAAACGTCGAAAAAAAGTGGTAGCCTCTTTCTTCGGAATGACAAGTCATTATGCAACAGTTATTTTAGAAGCTCAAAAAACAATCACTGCAGACTGGTATACTAACAATTATTTGCATTTTGGTTTGTAAAATCTTTGAGAAAAACGACCTCGCAGTAGGATTCTTCTTCATCATAACAGTACCTTCCCGCATACCGCCATACAAACAGCTAACAATTTGGGAACGGTAGGTATAGAAATACTGACTCATCCGTTTTACAGCTCCGACCTCGCACCATTGAATTTTTATTTATTTCCTAAATCAAAAAATACTCAAGGGAAGTGGTTTACGGACCCCGAGGAAGCAATGGCTGCATATGAAAAGTTCGTCCAAGCGCTCCCTAAGTGCGAGTTAGCAGTGTTTTTTTTCAGTAGTTTCATCGAATGCGGTGATGTATTCACCTCAACGGATACTATTTGTAAAATATTTATAATAAAAATAATTTGCTAGTTTACTCAGTTTTTGACTTTTAAGGACTTTCAGTTTAACCCACGTACAACCTAAACATTTATTTTGCAATTTACAAAATATTCATCTAGGTGTCGTAACATTATGCTTATATCTGAAGAACTAATGTTGTTCAGAATAATCAAGAATTGTTGTATTAACTGGATTGTTATAATCTCTTAATTACTTTTCAGTATTGACAAAAGATGGCACTATTTGTTTTTATAAACAGAAACGCATGAATAAAAGTTAAACATTTATTTCTTACATTCAACTTATAATTAGCTCGGGGAAAAAGTTTTTTCGTATTTTATAAGTAAAGAGTTGCAGTAAATTTTTTTAGGTTGTGTTTGATGACATTTTAAAGAAAGAAAAATATGAAGTAAAAACAATGTCCTGCCATTTTTGTATTGTTTTTCTGTCCACCAAAATGAGTATAAATTCGATACATTTTGAAATTTTTCTACAAAAAAGGTGAAAATGCGATATAAGTCGCGAAAAAAAAATTGTGTCATTCATGGACCTAATGCAATGTCGGTAAGAGTAGCACAAAAGTGGCTCAAGAGTCTTTTGTCCGGTAATTTTGATGTCAAAGGTGAACCTCACTTTGGTCCACCTGTTGCGAATAAAGTCGATGCTATTTTGGGAAAAGTAGAGCAAGATCGGTATATTAGTTCTTAAAACATAGCTTAAAAGTTGGGAATTGACCACAAAGCAGTTTTGACCCATTTGAAAAAAGCTGAATATACAAAGAAACTCGATACTTGGGTCCCGTACGAGCTCACTGAAAGCAATCGAATGAATAGTGTACTCATATGCGATTCTCTATTGAAACGTAACGAAACTGAACCGTTTTTGAAAAGATTGATCACTGCTGATGAAAAATGGATTACCTACGACAAGAACGCGCGAAAAAGATCATGGTCCAAATTCAAGCAAGCTCCACAGACTATAGCGAAACTCGGATTAACTCAAAATAAGTTGATGCAATGTATATGGCGGGACTAGAAGGGATTATTATGAGCTTTTACTGCGAGGAAAAACTATCAATTCGGATCTACCGCCAACAGCTGATGAGACCCCAGCAAGAAGTAGAGAAAAAACGGCCGGAATCGATTAACCGATCGGTTGTGATTTTTCACTATGTTAACGCTAGACCGCACACAGAACTTCCTGCCTGACCTTATAAAAAGTGACACATCAATACAAAGTTAAAGACCGGTACGTTTACCTCAATAACGCGCTACGCTAATAGTTCAGACGCCGTTACCGCTCTCCGCTCTCGTTACCGCGCCATTATCCTGGCCGTTTTCGCCTAATAGTTTGTTTGGGTAGGTGTTTTTTTTTTTGTGGTCTTTTTCACGGTAGGCTAACTGTACCGCGTCGTCCGTAAAACGAGGCTGCGGTCGCGGGTGCCCTCTTACGTAAACCCGCGTTACGCCGCCCGCGGCGGGCGGAGAGGCCGCGCCGGCCGCCGCCGTCGACGTGGACGATGATTCACGACGGGAGCGTGCACGACCGCGGTATAGCGGTCACCGCCGGCTCCGCCCGTGAAAATACGGAACGAGCGGCCGTTTGATCGGCGGCGCACGCGACTCCCTTGAGGTTGTGGACGTCCATGAGCGGCGTTGGTCACCTTAATCCCTGATGGCTCGTATGCACTTTTACCTCTTAAATATCCTATAAAAATAAAACACTTCTGTTTTCACCAATTTCCGTTCCACTTTCACGATTACAATGACGTTAAAATAAACTACGTTAAATAAAAATCGTTCAATATCGCCACGTTTCGGATGACGGTCAGTTACAGAGTTTGGGACGAGGCCTTCCAGGAGAAAGTTAAATATTCTGTTTTTGAGTTCCCAGTTAATAAAAAAAACCCTTATTACAGCTGCTGCATGCCAAACAGGCTTACAAACCTAAAATTTGAATTCTATTCTAACTTTATCTTGACAGATCAATCGATGTGCCAGGGCATGTCTTTTGTAATGATGTGAAAGTAAAGATTATGGTTTCATCTGTATGGGTCATACAATTATGAAAATTTTGAAATAATTTATTTAAAAAAAAAAGATTAAATGGATGGAAACACGCCTTTATTAGTAAAACGAGAGGAAGGCAAAATTACATTAACAGAATATTTATGATTTGTTTTTTTGGTTCATGTCCTGTCACTAATAAATTAAATATTATATATTTAATATATAAAAAGAGTAACCTTTTTTTTTTATTATGAATATATTTTGAGATTTTTTTTTTATAATTTCATTTTCAATGCGTTTTAATTTTAGTCCTTTTAAATTGCACATGTATAATTGTTTTATATGCATTTCCGTTTTCATAAATCCCCCGCAGTGGTCATAGGCTAGCCAGGCTCCTAACTAATAAAACGCCAAGCCTACGATCGGTGCCATAAGTACATTTTTATTATTTATATAGATTTTTGTGCAACCTCCTAACAGTTGGTCCACGCCATCCTTTCGCCTTCATTACCAGAGTTTCATCACCGTATGTAATGTATAGGAACAAACGATCTTACGAGTAATACTAAACGGTCACCATTCATTTGGAAACCTTCATAAAATTTTCAAACCCTATGCAACTCTTTACGGATTGGTGATATCAAACGACATGATCCTTCGCTGTATTTAAAAGAAACAATAGGGCATTCTAAAGCTTGTTATGCGATCCATACATTACATAAGCTTTTGACCCAAAAAATATATATTTGTTTTAGGATGTATTGCGAATAAATTTTTTTTGTTAGGCATACACAGATCGTTATATTTAAGATTATTAAAAATAAGCAATGATTATAAAGGTTATCTTACCAAATATATTTGAAAGCTGATGTCATGACTTCAATTATCACTTGACCTTTTCGTGTAAAAATGAAATCATACATGAAACCTCTCAGGACAATAAAGTCGCTAGTGCACTAGACAATATGATTTTAGACTCGATGGCAATGAGCAGAAACCCAACTCATTGTGCTGTAATGTTGAGTTGTAATTAACCACGATTATAGAAATATAAATTGAGAATTTTTAAATTTTCAAGTAATATTTTGATTTTTTTTCCGTCATTGAAATTTGTATTAAATGAATGTGAGCAAAACGGTCAAATTTCGAAAGGGCAAAGTTCATTTGTTTGAATAAAAAAAGGCTCTAGATTTATACACAATTAAATTTTTGTCAAATTATTTTTTTATTTACAACACAATAACATATTTACCATCATCGCCACAACTGTTACCATTGACGTACCTCAACAGCAAGTGTACCACTCCCTTTATAATATTCGTAGGTTCAATGCCTGAGTCCATATCAGGGATCTGGTCACGGCGCGGGCGCTAGCTCGCCGTTATTGGTGCGTCGCGGTCGGTGCCCACGCGTCTGCTATCCGCAGCAAAATGGCACCCAACCTACTTATTTCGTAGTCTCTTCCAATTATATCCCAATTGTGTTAAGTTCGAATAGGTTTATAAAATATGAAATCCTAGGCGAAATTCTAATTTCTAATACATGCATTGTTATTGTCATTTCCGATAAACGATAAAAAAAATTTTTTTTAAACCGATTTTTCTTTTAAACAGTTCAGGTACGTATCGCACTATCGCTCAATACGATGATTGATTATTTAATGAACTCTCTTCCGAAACGCATCGATACGGAAAAACACTATCAATACTTATTATAAAACTTACAATAAAATACGTCTTTTATGCGTGCGGTTTATGGACACTTTTTTTAATAACAAAAAAAAAACATCGCTGATTCTACCAAGAGATATTCAGTCGTATCCTATCAACGACTATCAGCGCCGGTCGTCCGGCCGCCGCTAACAATAGCCGTGCCGCTCCAAATAGCGAAATACGCAGCGATCACGGCTAACGACGCGGTACACTTTCTAAGACAAGTTCAATGTCTGATTATCATCTTTTTCCGCGTCCGCGTCGTGCGTAACGTGAGCTCCAACATCGTGACCTGCCGGTCCACGGGCTGGTGGTACTCTTAAGGAGTTGGGTAGGTAGGTCTTTTGAACGGCCAAACGTTACGATTAGAAAATACTACATCTAATTCCATTCGAGTGATAATATCTGTGAGTATCATTGCAACATTATTAGAATTGTTTTGATTAATATTCTACTCAGAAAAACGGTTAATGTATATTATACTTTCAATGTAGTTTTTATGATTTCAACGATATACTTAAATTATTTTCTATCGCTAACTATCGGGCGCTTATAAAGAAAATCTGTAAAAAAACGTTAGGTTTTTGCACGTCTTTGAAGAGCCGGACTGTGCTACGCAGTAACAAAATTATGTTTCCAGTTATTCAACGGGTCTTAAAGTCTTCCTCTACTACTTTCTGTCATGTGGCAGTCTCGAAGAGGTCCTGCTATTTTTAACCTTCTAGAACGGCTTTCCTATTTATTAAGTATGAAATCCGCATCTACTAATTGTTGTATAGTAATTATTGTGTATTTGATGAAATGCCATAATTTTCGTTCAAAGATACTGATAGACTAATTAAGTTGTAAAAAAATCTTACAAAAAAGTATAATTTTAGAGATATATGAAATCTTATGCAAAGCAAAAAAAATATTAAATAAAGGCTTGCACAGGTTCACATGAAACAATCGATGAATATTAGTGAAGCGAAACAGTCAGGTATATTCGGATTGTGTCTGTGAAATGGATGGCTGTGGTCTCTGCCTATCCCTCTAACAAATAAGCGTAACCTTCTATTAATTTTATGTTTATTCATAGTCAAGTAAATAATAGCCTTTTAATAATAACAGTTTTAATTGTAATTGCTGAAAAGGCATATTGCATATTAGACTATGTGCTGATGTTATTAATGCAGTACTTATGTATATGCATACATTTCATTTGCAAAATATTGAATATTCCAAGGCGATAACAGTACGAAAACTTTTTGCGAGTGTTGTTTATAAAATAGAGTACCGTATTATTGCTCTTGCACGAATGTTACACAATTGTTCGCTTTATGCACGGACCTATTCAGACGTACGGCACGAATCTCACCTCCCACCTCACGTTTTTGTCGAGAGGGAATTGTTTTATTATTTTCAATAGAGTGAGTAATGGGAAAACTTCACTATAGGCTACCTACGTGCAGCTTATGAAGGCGTTTGTTATCAAAAAATAAATGGATTGCACTCCAACAATATTTTCCACACCTTGAAGAGCACGGCAAAAG
Source organism: Eumeta japonica (assembly GCA_005406025.1). Classification (NCBI taxonomy): domain Eukaryota; kingdom Metazoa; phylum Arthropoda; class Insecta; order Lepidoptera; family Psychidae; genus Eumeta; species Eumeta japonica. The sequence continues at coordinate 192,554 of BGZK01000001.1, forward strand.
CATCTCAATATGTAATATAAATATTCGATGAAGAGTTAACATGTAAGGAATTTTGACTGACACATTTGTATGAGAATCACAGCGGTTATTATCATAACCCATTTACCACGTTATTTTCCGGTTTGTTCACTGCGTTTCTAGATCCCGAAACACATCATCTATTTAAAATATTTTTTCTTTGATATTTTTATATTTTCAGTTTCTATATTTTAACATTTACGCCTATTAAAACCATTAATATTTATTGTGGGATAGTTGTGTTGTGTGTGCAAAGTTTAAATTTAATTTGCTTATGCATAATATACTATGGGTTTCTATTACAAAGGAAAACATATCACAATCAGTAGAGATGGTAACATTTTCGCAAACGCTGTATGACAAGCTTTCATCGCCATAGCATCGCAGGCAGCTGATGGGTAGGGTTGCCAACTTTTATTAGAAGAAATACAGTACATTTCTTTTCAAAGGAGATAAATAAAGACTATGGACTTATAAAAAAGAGTATCATTTATTTAAAATTTTTAAAAAGGTATTTTTTTGGTACTTTTAGTATAGCACATAACAATACAACACAAAATAAAAAACAAGAGTATTTTAGCGTACTCTGTCAGTATTGTAAATTATATAGTACGCCTACATGATATAAAGTACAATACTCTATTTCAGAGTACGGTTGACAACCCTACTGACGGGTACGATGCTGCGCGGGGATGGAACTTTGTCATATAGATTTAATAGGTCGCAATCACGCCGATCTCGGCACAGTCGCGAATGTTGTATCTATGACAAGGCTCCATCGTCATGACAGGGCGATCGGCTTTATATATACCCGACCATCTTTTTATTTGAAATTAAGGGGCTCAGATTTTGAACCGTTCACGCTGACTCTTTGCGGGTTCCGTCTAAACGACATCCGGAACCGACGTCTTAGTACGCTTTCAGAGGTCGGGAGCGAGCGACTCGCGACAGAAAGTCATCGCTCAATCCGCCAGCGATCAGAGGATACGAACCCGGTATCAATTAGTTCAAAGCCAATGGTCTCAAACACAACCATCGCTGTCGGTTTCATGGAATAGACTGTTGCATAATTATTTTTTGTTTTGTACATTGCTGGAGCAATATCTAGACTCGAATCGGCTTATGTAACTCGAAAGAAAAGAAAAAAGTTAAACTTTCTCTATTCTAACAACGCAGACGTGCAAAAAGCGAATTACCTATTAGGTGTGATTCATTTTCGCGAGTGGTGTAACCACCTAGACAGAAAGCGAAGACAGCGTCGAGATTCCTGTCTCGAAATACACAGCAGGTACCTATATTCTTGACTGTATCTAATGGGGATAATATCAACCGGTCGTATGCGCATCATTATTTCGCGCCATTGTTATAGTGCTGAGACAGTCGGCGTGAATTATCGTCACGGGCCCGTTCGCGCGTCCGGTTCGTTAGGAAAACTGTGTGGTTTTACCCCACTGCGTGCGTGGGATTTATTAGGAAGATATGAAATAAAAATAAAATAAAATACGTTCATAGTTATGTACATGTATAGGAAATGAAATTGTGTATTGATTCAAACGTTAAGAATTTCCTTCGTTTGGATATAAATGGCTCTACCAGTCGTTGTAAGACGTTTTCCTTCGTAATAATTATACGCCCGAAAGCTATTTTATCGAAACAGCATGAAATGATTGAAATTTTGTCGATATAATCAGATTTCGGTACGACGAATTAATTTGTTGAATAATGAATTATGTAATACCTATTGACACCACGATATCGCTTAAGCACCAAGTAACAAGACATCTATTTTTTTCTGGATTCTGTTGAAAGCTAATTTCATAGTGTTGATTATTTTTCGCATTTAGCCGCTTGCGTTTCGTGTCATACTCGAATTCTATACACTTTTTTTCGATTTTGTTTTTTCACTTGCCCGATTCGAATTAGTTTCTTCATCACTGATAAATAAGCTATTTCCCCATTACTAATGACGCTAAAATTTATTATTTAACCATTGGACCGGAGACAATAAAACTAAAAAAGAAGTTCACGACATAAACAGCTTGAATCGCTTCAGTGAAACTTGAATCGAAAGGAATAGAGATTCAGTTTTTGTCGGCCGATAGACGTCCAAAAAATGCGCCCGACACGACGGAATGTGCGACGCGAAGTAAGCGTCACGCTTTTCCGACGGCGTTGGATGTCGGTCGTGTAAACGGAGCGCATCGTTTGCCACTCCGACACTACGACAGATGGACTTGAGACTGTCTCTATTTTCATTCTATCATCGATATGTTCGTAACACTATAAATTAATGTATTGAATTAAGAAATAAACGGTTTTAACAAATTCGGTCTCGCACCTTTTACAAACGGTTACGGGAATAAGAAAGGAGAACGAACATTGTTTTATCTAGTTGTGATTTCTGACATACATCATTTTTGACCAAGAAATATTACTATAAATATTTGTCAATAAGTAGCTTTTATAAAACCGCGAAATAATTAGTACGATGTAGTAAAGTGAAAGTTAACTTATTAATTACACCATAGACGTCCAAGAAGGCGATAAACCTTTTTCCACGACATCCGTTCGAACGCGCGCCATCGCCATTACGTGCCACGAAATCAATTTCTTTTGCAGTTTCTAATGTTTTATAAAGGACAAACACGTTATTAATTTAGTCGTTCATGTATTAAATAACATGTCCAATAATTTTATTGAGAGTACGACATATGTCATTGATGTAATATTTACCTTGTTCTGTAAATAGATAAGTACGACTCAAATTTCGTTGTTGACGCTTTAAGTTTCCAAGGACATAGAGTTCATATCATAGACCAAATAAGTAAATTTATGTTATAGTGTTCATCATTCATAAACAATATATTAAGTTTCAAATATCATAGATACCTTTAAATTTAGAAAAAATAGCACAGAATCTCGATATTAGCCAATTTTGTCACGTTCATAAAAATTTTCTTTCATAAAATCTCTCAATCATCTCGAAAGAACGAGTGAATTTATACAAAAGTTTATAGTTGTATTGTGTGAGGTGTTAATTCGCTGAAATCCATAGTAGACGCTTGCCTGCAACATGCATTAACATGCAGCATGCAACCCACCGCTGACCCTCGAATCTGCCTCTCCACTACGAATCTCTATCCAAATGATTGAATATTGATTCCAGAGGATTGACAGATATCGAACACCTAAGTTATCTAAAAGTTCAAGTTCAATCTATATCAAATCATTTTTTTGAAAATCAAAGTAATTCTCCCCACTGGTCTCTGGCGTTGTTCTTTTTGATGTTTGCGTTCTTGAATGCGATATTATCATTTATTTTGTTTTTTCTAAAATGTACAAAAACAACAATTTTAAAAAAATTATGCGTAAAAGCGATATAAAAAAAAACTTATTTTAATTAAATACTTTAATCCACAATGATGGATGTTATAACAGTTTCTGTAATTTCTTTATTACATTAAATTGTAGAAAACTAACACTGAAAATTAATTCCTAACAGGGGAATTCATCTGATATCAATTCTACATTTTCCTATTATGTTAAAATGTGGAGTTACGTTGAAAATTAAAAGAATTGCCCGAACTTAAAACTTCTAATATAAGAATAGCTCAGTGAAGCTATCGTAAACATTCACGAGGAAAATTATTTTCGTCGTTCAGCACGAAAATCAATTGAGTTGGACATAAATTATGGTAAAGTAACTTACAGTTAGAGGTCAAAGTGACCTAGTTTCTATTGTTTTGCTGCAATTAAAAATAAATAGTAATATTGACACCCATAAGAATAATAACAGTTAACTGTACTTTACAATTTCATCACATAATAGAAATTATATCAAATCAAATATAGAAAATAGTATCTAAGATACAAAATTAAAAAAATATTCCCTGTAGATAAAAATCATTATTATCGAAAATATGACAGTTATAATAGAAATATGTACTAATCAAATATTATTAATTTTAATTCGATAATTATTTCGGGTTTACTTCCTTGGTCAAATTTCTTTGTTCGTAAGTACGTACTGATAAAATGACGCGTGGTGACGAGTGAACTTAGAAATGAAGTTCGTTAAAACTTTAGCGTCATTCGTCGGGTGGCGACGTTCGCGATGAGACGCCGGGCGTCACGGGCCTGCGCCATGCGTAAACCGTTATAATACAGGAAGCTTTAGGTGTATAATACACTAGTACAGTGAGCATTAATCACGTTTATCATACGTATTGCTGTATTAAATTAAAATTTTATATCTGTACATTGAAGGTACGTAAGAAAAATGGAGAGGGGGCGGTAAAAGAAATGTGACATAAGAGAATACAAAGATTTTAATTTTTGTTTGTCTGTTCTATCTGTCTATAATGTAATATACTAGCGCCATATGTATTCAGGCAGAGCTTCCAACACAAATATTACATCCATGATGTAATAATGCGCGTAATAGAGTCAAGGATTAGTCGCTGCGCAATACTGTTTAACGCTCTTTTATATAAAGGTACGTAAGAAAAATCACTTCAGTCGTGCGTCCATGGACTGACACACCCATATTTGAATTGTCTTGCAGTTGTTACATAAACACAAGAACTTACTGTATCATCATCGTCACAATATTAGTGAGGCAGGGTTGCGTATTTAAGCGAATAATGGTTTAGGCTTGAACTTGAAACGTATTTGACTGAGTGAAAAACGAAAAGTTTGGCACTTTTGACATGAAAACACACCGATTAACTTTAATTACTTAAAACTTATTGGCATCTGGTCTGTGAATTTTTCGGCCCCTTAATTTTTTCGACATCATTAAGCATATTAGCACCACTCGACTGATTGCACTAACGACTTGTGCTTGTACGAAATCATAAAAAAATAATTGCCAAAATAAGGAATAACACCCTGCGCTTTCCTAATACGTTTCCTTCATACTTATTACCGTATTAAAAAAAACAGATAGCTCCACCGGTATAAGACAATCTGTCAAACTGTATCGGTTTTTGCACGCCTCATAAGCGGAGCGCATGAGGTAGTGCTCATTAGTAGTGCGCCTTACGAAAAACGAGCGATTTTTTGAACTTTAAATGTCTTTATTTATTACATATTGCGCTTGTAAAATAATGTATGCACTCAAACGGCAAGAATAATCACTGATTTTAATATCTGTAATATCTTCAAAACACATTTTGTTATAGAACATATTTTAAAAACTGTTTTAAAAATTTTTTTCGTGGACGTCCGTGTGTCTGTATGTGCGGATCCTGTATGTGGTCACGATAACGAATGAAATACTTCACTAATCGAGCGTTTTTTTTTCATTCGCTTTAGTATGCATCTGAATAGAAGCCTATTGAATTTCACTGTCTAATTCGGTGTAGTTTAATAAAATTGATATTTAATAAACAAAATTTTGACGAGTCTTTTAGTATATCTATTTTTTTTTTTATCAAATCTTAATCTAGAGAACATAAGAAACCCGAAGCGTGACTGTCTTTTTTATTCTCAATGTTTAAGTAAAATTTTGACACCACGGTATATTTTTTAAATTTATTTCAATTTAAAAAAAAATGACGATTGCGTAGAAATTTAGATTTTACTAAAATTTGTTAATATATAGAATTTAGAGTATTGAACAATGCATACCAAGTAATTTGTAATCATTCATAAAGAGTGAGCTCCAGTCATTCGTCGGAGCTGACATACACACTTTTCTTTAGTAAAAATGGAGTAACCGCTATGAGGCGTGCACTTTTGGATTTTCCAAATTTCGACTTGTTTACGTTTTATGATTCCGCAAAAGGTTTCTGATGCAACTCGCCAACGAAATCCGGCGTCTGAATGGGGCCCGGCCGCAATAGCTGCAGCCGTCCGCGAGGCCGGCAATACTGAAGCTCATTGTTCTGCGTTTTGTCGCCGGCGTTTGTTTAACCCGAAACCTCAATTAACGGTTTTATGTTTTTTTTTTGGGGCATTCAAGAAAGAGCTGTTTCACTTTCGATTCGATCGTTTTCTTCGCTCTTTTCATACTTTCACTGTTTGTTATTTGCTTTGCGCCGAAATATCACAGTTCATGCTACACGAAAGTTTAAATTCCTCAAGGTCAATCTGTATTAAAGTGGTTGGGATATGTTAATTAGTTCAGTTACTTAAAACAGATTGAATATTCATTACCTGTTAGTCGATCTGCACGAGAGGTCTAAGGATTCATTATATCCTAGGTCGATTATCTGCGTAAGCCCCGTCTAATTCGACATTGTTTTGTTAATACCTTTACTTTCAAATCGTTCCTGTTGCAAACTATATCAAAATTGCACTATCTCGCTAGTAGATGTAGAACATGCTTAATCACTTTTTTTGTGTAAATCACACAATTTTCAATACCAACACAACTATCGGATCCATATATGTAGTATAGATACTAACGCTTCTCCGCGACCATTTTCTGTTAAATCCAGGCAAACATTTTTGTAACTTTACGACGGGATAGCCACAATTCGAATCGAGGCTTGTACGAAAACATTACTTAATAAATTCGATATCGCTGTTTATAGACAAAAGAAAACAATGAATAAATACCTTAAGCAAGTCAGTATCGAATGATTTCGACAAGTTCATTGTGAGCGCCGGCACTTTACGACACCTTCCTTTGACGTCTATACGTTGCCTGTAACGGACGTGGCGTATTAATCGTTACTTCCGTTACACGAGCTGTGTAGATAGAGATTGGGAACGCGATAAATTTACGAAAATTCTTACAACAAAAATATTGCGGAACAATGAACTTCGTGGAGGCGTGGGGCGGACGGCGCGCGAGGACGCCCGCCGTGAGCCACGACACTGGGCTGTGCAATCTTAGAGATATTTCTTCGTTTTTAATTTGGCAACTGATCCGGAAAAGTTGCGATTGCGATACAAATTGATCAATCGATCAATTTGGATATTGAGTTGACAGTCGACTTGCTGAATATCTAGTCGATAGTTGTCCCGTATACAGTGAGTGTTGATTATAAATAATGCGTTGGCTCTTCCTATCAACTCGCTCTCGATTTGTTATATCGAATATACACGTACTATACAATAGAAAAAAATAATAATTTGGCTTTAGAAGTAACGAACATTTAATACAGAATTTCGTATCACATTCCACTTCTTTAGGTTTCGATTTTCTAAAAACACTGCAACGTATGTATCTGTATTTGTAAAGAAGACCTGGCATACCAATTTCTATGAACGTTGTTTAAAAATTAACGGTTCTCCTGTACAAACTTTTAATCTGCGTCGCCGCTAATTTTCAAAAAGCTTGAAACACGTTTTTCTTATTTGAAAAGAAATACTCAAAACTTTGTGACTCTAACTTCTATACTAACAGTACTTACATACAACATTTCATCCCCCTTTCACTCCATTAGATATGGTATTTCCAGAAACCCCTTGTGTAAAATTTTCATTTTCTATATTCAGCTGATGCTGTTGTATGTTGATCTGTCAGTCAGTTTTTTCTTTTATAAATTTAATTACAATTCCGGAATATTTCTATACTTTTTGTGATTATGTTAATAACAATAGAAGTCATATCAAAATATTTTCTATTATCCAGGTGTACACAAACTTAAAAGTATTTACGAAATTATTGTTTGATACACTAATTATATAATAGACGCATATAGGTGTCTACTTACGATTCTTGGACCGTTTGATTCGATATCTCATGTGATTAGATAAAAATTTATGAAAACTAATAACGACGTAAGAAAACTGTTTCGGAATTCTCATATAAGTATTTTATAATTACGTACCGTGCATCTGATGATACCGATTCCTATTTTAGTTGGACATTTTCCGCTAATATCGATCTTATATCAGTGAGACATCGAATCAAACGATCTGAGAAGCATGAGTATAGGTACCTATACGCATCTCCTTCGGGATTTATGTACTGGACAAGTATCGTATATCCTCATACGTCATAGTAAATATAATAACGTAAGGCAGTCCAGTCCTATGTTCAATTAGAAGAATGTTGGAGGTTATAATGGTATATTGAGTCGCCTCCGTCAGTAGCGCATCGATAAACGGTGACGCACGCCTACTTTGGATGCTACACCCCACGCCGCGCCGGTCGGAGCCTCGTTATATTGTTCCCCGCGAGTCGGACGTCTAGCCGTTCAGGAATTCGTTGCGTTGAAAATTCTGAGACATCAATCGTGCGATAACACTAAAATAAGCTGTAAATGAGACAGTGTAATCATCTACCCGTTTTCCCAATTTCTGACATTAATATTCGGTTTCTGTCCCTTCTACGTTTAAACGTACGCAAATTAGACTATTATGAATATTTGAAAACTTCTTTTTTCACCAAATTAAACGGAAGGCCACGATGTGTTCTAAATGTTTATGTGGATGCGAATTACGAAGCGTTTGGCTCACTTAGAGGTTGCGAGCGCAGAGACGAAAATTAAGAATATTATTTACACTTACACGGATCCGGTTTCGATTGATAATTCACATGGAACGAGAGCTAACATAATGTGGCAGCGCCGATTGTTGCGATATGATATTCGGCAAGAGAACTGCCAGTTCAATGGCCCGATTGACGAGATTGATCGATAGGCATAGACAATTTATAACATTTCCCCACCACAGAAGTAAATAATTAAAAGAAAAAATAACAAGGTTCCAAGCGTTGGTAGCACGGTTTTACTTGCCTTTCCACTATTTGACAGCACTATCGATGTGTTACTAACGAAATCCAGATTAAATGAAATAAAAAGTTATAACCAACGTTGATATTCTTTAAAAACACTGATAGATATAAATAAATATATTTGAAGTGAAACTTTTTTATCGGCGTATGGGAGAAATTTTATAGCAATGTAACATTTTTCTGTTACGCGCCATCTTTATTTCTGGGTAACATTTTTCCGTTACGCGCCATTTTTATTCAATGTTATTAATGTCATCGTGGCATAAACATAATTGTTAGATACTAAGGCCACCTGTCACATATACTTTCTGTCAACACCCTAGATCTATTTACAGTTTGTATATATTACATTTTCCTATTATCTAAGTTGAAACCCTTTCAACCGACATACATGAACTATATCTCACATTCTTTTATTGAGTGACTCGATTTTATATGTAGCGTTCGATAATTTTCCTACAATTCTATATGGCCCTTTATAACATCGCATTAATTGAGAAGTTTTACCTATCACCCTTCTAGGTACATATACCATTACCAAGTCTTCTACACGAAACTCTGAACATTTCTATTTCTGAAACTCAGTAGTAACGTGAAAAATAATATTTCAATTAAGTGATTAGCGAAAAATTTTATAAAGTTATTGGCAAAAAGAATAAAAGATATTTTATTATTATATTATATATATATATTATATATATATTAATATATATTCTAATTCCAGTGGATTTCTAACAGAAGTAAGTAATTAAACCTTTTTTCTAATACATTCAACACGTGGGTGTGATTACGGTATTTATTTTTTTAAGGTTATTTCAGGTTAACCTTAGTTTTTGATTGTAAATATCAGTGAGTTAAGCCATTAATTACAAAAATATATAATAACAATAATAGTAATAATTCAATTATAATTAATGAAATGCTATAATCTTAGTAGCAGAAAGGTGAAATAATTGTATTATTTTTGTATCCATGTCTATGATAATAAAAGCCTTTAGCATAAACTTTATCTAATTTAGCTTTATTCAACCAATTTCTGTGATGTTGTAAATAGTAAATCATTTTTCGAAAAATGATGTCATAAAAGTTTCACTTCTTACGTGTGTACACTGATATACACACACTTTTTTTTTTGTTTTATTCACCTAATTCTTTTATTATCGGTAATTTGGTGAAGATCAGTATGAAAAGCCATCCCAAATCGTAGAGTATCAATACAATTATAGTAATAATGGTACGACGGTCTTTGCTCATATCGCACGTAATGGGGTTGTTGCCACTGAATTCGACATTTGCACTCGCCTGCGGTTTTGTATTCCGTGCGCGTCGTGTTTGCTGCACGATTCTTTATACATGTGTCGTTACGTTCAAAACTGTTATGGCGGTGCGGAAAATTTAAACTGTGCTATAACTAGGCAGGTAATTTTAAGTTAATCGAGAACGTGCTTATACATTCACGAGTTTGAAACATTTTAATCTAACCTACGTGTCTAGACGTTGTTATATGGAAAAAAATACTTTCTTCAAACGAAACTGCACGTGTAATTTAAGAATACAACACACTAACGATGCATCCATAGAACGTAAGCGAGATTTTAGAGTAATCACAAATTATTGGACAGGAATTACACACTATAAACGAAAGTCACCAAGTAATGTCCGTTTCACTGTCTACATATTTAAAAAAAAATGATAAAACATATCTTTTCGTGACGTTTCCAAATATTTTGTATTTTCTTTCATCAGTTCGAGATCCTGAACGCAAATCCGAGTGACATATGGCAGATTTTTATTATTTATTGTTTTATTTTAAAATTTGTACTTTAATTACATTAAATTTACGGCTTGCTTACTGTTTTGACTATAGAAAAAAAACAAAATAGTCTAAAAACGATTGACCCTGCAGGCCATCCTTATAACTTTTCACCATGATTGATCGATGTGTCTTTAAGCTCCTAATGTATATTGTATATGAGATTTTGAGATTTTCGAGTTTTAAAATTTTAAAGACTGAAAAAAGAAAAAAAGATCGATCCTGCAAGACATTCCAGAAACTTGTTTCTACTTTAGAGCTCAAAGCGTTCAAAAAAAGTAATAGTAAATTATTGAGCTCATCATGCTTAAGTGATTAAATTTTAGTGCTTTTTCCAGCTCCCCGACCTCAAAAATATATTTCTAATACGTTCTGAGCTCTTCGAGTTCAAAAATCTATGTATAATATATTAAAAAAATACAAATTTTTGAAATTTGGACTGCGATATCTTTCGTACGTTTTAGATTTTTATCTGCTTTACGGCATCCTATCCAGTTTTTCTTAAACAGAAGAAAATGGTCCACTACCAAACATCAATCTACAAAGAACTTCGTACGTTATTTTGAAAATAACCCTTTTTTGTCGAATTTTGTGTCAACGATATCTTTCGAACGATCGAACCGATTTTGATATAGTTTGCAATAACCCATGTCGTTTTTTAAGCAGAAGAGCTTATACATTGTGACATTTATATGTAGAGTAGTTTAAGAAAAAAGTGTGTGTGTTTGTTTTGGGTGTTGAGAAAATTATCAAAAATTGTTTTTTATCGTTGAAAAACACATCTTTAGTACGGGCTTCCGATTAACTATTTATTTTCTTCTTTTATCACATGTTAATATATCTTTCAAGATAATATATATTCTGTGAAAAATTTAATTCACTACCCATAGTGGTTCAAAAGATACAACGCTTTAAAGGTAGAACGGATGGACGGACAGACGGAAGGCTTTAGTCTAGTAATAGACTTCCATCGGGACTCTTTGGATATATATATATATATATATCCTAATAATAATAATATATATCTGTTGTTGGTATTTAAAGTAAGTACGATTTAAGTGCAATTCTGCGTTTGTCACAAAACATCTTGGTAAGCTATAAGCAGATTTTGTTGGCCTTATATCACATTGTAGTTGTATTTTGTAACATATTATATAAAAATGAATGTAAATTTTTCTACGTCATCGATATCATCAAACAATGATTTTTGGGTCAAAAGAATTTAGTTTGTGGCGCAGTAACTAACGACTAGATTTCCATATAGCTTATAACTATATTGATTTAGGTCGGTTTATCATCAACACATCAGAGTGGCTGCAAATATGAAATCTGGATACACTTGGTATAATTCGCTAAAAATGTCTAATCAATAAATGAATATATAGACGTTTCAAAATTTGTTTAAAGTTGCCTATACAATATGGCGTCATGAAAGTCGAACGCCACGTGGGACTGGTTTTTGGTTTTATTTGATTTTTAATACTATGTAAGGTTAAGTTTTTCAATTTTGCCAAGAGATAACAAGATCGAATTTTTTGAACTTACTTAACAAACGCGATAAGTAGTCGACTTCTGTCGTAAAGGCAAAGAACGGTTTTGTTCGAGGGATAAGCACAACGAAAGCGTTCATATTTTATAACGGACGACACTATTTCAATGAGATTGCTATGAAGATCGACGAATGTTAATGAAGCAAGAGAGATATGCAAAGATCGTACCGTTATCAAATCTATATCCTCTGCCACCCTTCTCGCAAATAGGCGTGAATTTTAATAATAACCATGGCTACGTTTATAGGATTTTTAAAAGTTTTATAACGTTAAATGAAACTTTAAAACAATCAATCATTCACCGTACCTGTTATTAAATACATTATATACAGCGAAAGGATCTTAGTTCCGATCGTTTCTCGCTTTTTGTTTTTTTTCATATAACTAAAATGCTCTAGCAGTCAACGGCGTCCTTCCAAGGTCCCGTGATAACTGACACGTTGTTCGGTAGTTTTTTTGCCATCACACTTCCGTTAGCGCTCGCTCGGGCGCGACGCCTTCTGACGTGACCGCCGTTTGACGAGCCGCAGACCGATTCTGTAAACTTAAAATGATTTATTCGGCATCGCTATGACGTCCACATCGTGCCGTGGGCGACCCTTGTCATCCTGATGTAAGTAAGAGCGGTGACGCAATCGAGGTGCAATCAGGACAAGCTAAATTTCGATTGCAGTGATAAGACAGAGACTTTCTGTTCGGGAGGAGGGCATGACCCCCAATGACGGCTCGTGGATCCATCCGCCCCTGGTTTTAAGTTTACAGAATTGGCCGCTGCCGTAAAATACTCATAAATTTGTGTCGTACGAATGCGTTCGTCAGTGACGGTTTTATGTCCTACGAATTTTATTATGCGACATAAATTTAGAGTAGTTCAAGTCGTATGCCTCTTGTTGTAGATTATACAATTTGTATTCGGTAAGTACCATTTTATTTCACAGAAAATGTACAAATTTGGAAACAATCATCACTATGTCTAACAATTTTTAATTTATTTCAGAATAATCGAGTTACAACACCTAATAAGAATTTAGTTTTTGCATTTCCTGTTGCATTATTAAATTTTTATTTAATATCCAATAAGAGTAATTAGGAGATATGAAAGATCGCGCATATAGATTTCCATTTTTTTTATATTAAGATTACACTCCATCGGTTTTGTCGTGTCTCTTCCACTTAAAATCGTTATTAACTCAACGACGTAGTTCAAGAAAATACTCGAATTTATCATGGGACAAAAGCATACTCAATTGTCATAGAATCCGTTTCGGAAATCATAAACCATTTGTAAAATCAATAATATGCATATAATAAAACCTTCTAAAGTATTCTTTTAAAATTAACTATCCTATAATAAGATTTTTATGTAATTTTTATTTCACTTTTCAAAACTTTATTATACAGTGTCTTAAGTATGGCCATAATAATGTAATGTAAATAAAAAAAATTGAATTGTAGCATAATATAAAATAGAATATTAATGAATTAGGGTCTTATTAATAAACGTCGCTCGAATGATGAGCCCACCTCAAGAATTAACATGGAAGCGATACATGTATTATTTTCCATAGCGAAACACCATAACTGTCTCGCTCTTTCCACTCCCAAGATCGAACGCCGCATTTAAGTGTGCTTCATTAATACGACCCATAGACTTCAAAAAATGAGGAAAGCAAAACAATCACGACAACGCTGCCGTGAACGGATTTTAGTTTAGCTCAAGTTACTGGTTACTGTTGCCTGGTTACTGGTTACTGGTTAAATGCCCATCTCTTTTTTAACATTAATTACATAGTCATTGTTGTATCAGGTCTTAATCGGACCACTGCTGAGGCACTTATTATTTCTTATTGATAAGCTTTCAATTTCAAGCTCCCACGCTGGCTTGGTGACTTTACGATGATGCTCCTGCCGGGCGAAGGCCTAACGTGCTCTCGGAAGCACCGAGGGAATGGTTTAATTCAAATTCGTTATAGCCATTATGCTTTTCAAACTTTTCGGGAGCTTAGTTTAAGCAGTAATATTTTACGATACGACACGCAACTCCCCATGCAGTATAATGCACTCTCATAACAGTCGAGGTGCATTCTAGCGTGATATCGTGTGAATGGGGTTATTTGAAAGAGCAGGAAACGCTAAAGTGCAAGGGCGCATCGGCGCACGCGCACCGCCTCTCCACCCCACGGTTGTGCGCCGAGTCGAACACCAATGCTTACATTTTTTTTGTGTAAACCGTTGACTCTATACAGGTACAATATTTATGGATAAATTTTTTTTTATATGTCTATGAGATATAACAAAAAAAGTGCATGTATTGATATTGTGATGTCATCATTACTTTATTATCAGTATAACGCCATCTTCCAAAATGTTAGAACTAATATATAGGTTATATTAAAAAGGGTTGATAATGAAGAACACGCGATGTTAATGTAACGAGGCACCACGAGTGTCATTATAGCTCATCATTAATACTGTCCTTAAAATTAAGTCTTATGTGTTACTCTTGCATAAGTATAAATTCCATATATTGAAATTATGCTTAGGCCATTGTGACCTGCATCTACCTATTCCATTTACCTTTGTGATACAAAGACAAACAGATATGCGAGCATGAAAATTACGTTTTTAATTGTGCTTCAGCACGCTAATTACATGTATTATAGTAATATGTAGTTAGTGAAAATATTTATATATTTAATAACAATAAACAATTGTCGAAACTCGGTGTCTGCGAAAATTCGAGGTTGGTAATACATACCAGTGAAAATGGGTGGGTCACATTTTTTTGTCGATTTTGTTCCACAACGATTACCAAGCCGACCAATGTAGCACGATTAAAGTTATTTGTTTCGAACTGATTGAGGAACTTTCTTTTACTTCTGGATTGCGCTCTGTGAGTTTTTAAAATAAAACTCACTTCGGGAAAAATACTGTTATTTGAAATGATTTGGCAATATAAAGACAAAATAAATTACACTATTTACTATTAACAATGATTTTTTTGTGTACAAAAATAGAGATATTTTAATTACAGTAATTAATTCTGAGGGGTAAAAAGGGATTTTATTCATTGTTATTGAGGAGACATGGATAAGAAAATTTACCTAAACTATTAAAAAAAACACATTTACATATAATGATATGTATCTGACTGAACAATGTGATAATAGTCATATTTCGACCGTATTTCGTCGTGGTATTAATTTGTTTCGTCTATTCTATCTACGGAATTGTCACATTATGACAAATTCCGATAAGTTTAACGTTTATTTATTTACATACGGCATATAAATTTTATTTGTAATATGAAAAATTTTATAAATCAATATACGTACAAAAAAAAGTCTGTGCAAACCCAATTTCGTAGCTTGTTTTTAGACTCTTGCTTTAATACATATTTTTATTGATATTTCAACTCGACGGAAATGGGAAAAATCATTCTTAATTCTGTCACTCAAAATTGAATTACAGAATCAAAATCTAACTTTGCCGCTAACGAGTCACGCAGCTGTAAACACATATCGTCATAGAATAATATCGTATACAGGGTCGGATAATAATGAAACACATCAAAAATTTTAAAAATTGACCGCCAACGCGCAAATTCGACTCGCGCTTGACCGGATTTTTCGTCTGCATCGTAATCGACATCGCCGTACGGAACCGCATAACTCGTATATTCACCTCGCGCTTTTTTTTCGCGAATCGCAACAATACCTACCCGGATCGCGATCCGTGTCGCGTGTTCCGTTAATTCTTCGCGTCGACGCCGTGCCGCTCGGACGGCGTCAACGAAAGTCGTCCGACGGCGACAATGGACGCGCGCTTGCCTGCCCGGATAATCCGTTCCCGTGAAATCACGGCCGTCGGCGTGCGCTTACGAAACCGTAAAACGTCACGGGTTCGATTTCATGACGAACGAAAATAACAGAGTGAGCTGCTGTCGCTGCGCGCTCTTCGGCGGTTCGAAGCTCCTTGGAAGGTTTCGTTCGGTTAACTCGAAAACCATAATGGTTAGGTCGATAACGTGATTATAAGATCGGTCGTTGTCCTGTTAAAAAGTCGGTTTACGAGCGATAATTTTACGTGATAATGTCATAAGAAAACATTGGTGAAAAATTGCATACTTTTATGAATTGAATTGAATTATTATCACTTTTTGCAATTGTTGTTGTAGGAAACAATGGAAACCACATTGACTTTTTACTTCACTTTATAAACAGTTGACAAAACAGGTCACGTGTAGGTTGTGTGCGGCCGCTGTCTCTCTTCTACTAGGACGCATCGGCTGATGGAGTGGAAGAGAGATCGCTCGTTCTGCGCTCTCACTCGCACGCTCGGTTCAGGCGGAACGCGACAATGAGTCATGCTTTTTCGTGCGTGCAGCCGGCGTTCATCGTTTTATAAGACGATGTCACGTCAAAAGCAAATCAACCGTGTAATTAATTCTGTATCGTAACTTTTATAATGTATGTATAATGTTGCTTTAAGTAGTCGAAACTACTTCAAACATAGTGAAGGCTCATCGTCTTTCAGCTTGAGAGCTGAAAGACGATCGCTCATTATAAAAGCTGTAACACCTCACTGGAATTAAAGCCAGTTAGCGGCGATGGTCGGTCGTCATTATTTGAGCAAGTTTTCAAGATTTTGAGGCTTGATTAATTAATATTTTATTTTACATTGAATTAATATTCAATTATTTAACATTGTATTGTTGTAGCCATACTAAAAGCGATATAAAATGGACTTTTGAAGAGTGATATAAAAATATCATAAAAATCATGCCTTTCAATGGATAGTTTAAAAAAACTTTAAAAGGTTGTTTATTGATGTTCCAAAAATTAACGTTAGGGGCCGTCCATTAATCACGTGAGGCTCGGGGGGGTAGGGAAACATCACGAAACACATCACGAGGGGGGGTCTCGTTAGACATCACGTGTATTAATTTTATTTATTTTTGTCAAAAGCGCTATTTCTGAACCGAAATTTTGAACGGCGCGAAAATTTGAACGATTTGTAGTATGACCTTGATTGACTGCCCGCCGCCAGGAAAGAAGCAACGACTCGCACGCCGACCACTGGGCTCGCTCGCCAGACAGTCAGTCGCCAGATGCTGATCACTCGATTTCGCAGACATCCAGTGGCCTTATTGTATTGTATGATGTTAATTCGGAAACATAGACGCTGCCTGCAACATGGTAACATGCAGCGCAACCCACCGCTGACCCTCGAATCTGCCTCTCCACTACGAATCTCTATCCAAATGATTGAATATTGATTCCAGAGGATTGACAGATATCGAACACCTAAGCAAGTGTTATTTATTACTATAATTATCTTAATTGCCAACTATTAAATTGTTTAGTTCTACGTACGTTTCATGCCAACAAGGCACATCTTCAGGAAATTGCCGACAGTCACATCCACCAGGGTGCAAGGAGCGTTAAAACAACCAACACAACCTCGTTAGACAGGCCGCTGTCATGCAATGGTCAAAGAGCGACGAAAACATTATTACAGCCACAGATCACCGAAGACATGCTTGTCAAATGTCAGACTAACCATCACCAACATTACCCGTAGTTACAGGCAAGCGTCCAATAATGGCGATTTATAAACGTCAATTTGGTCGTTGAGCATATTATTATTATCTTTATGTTTTAAAATTTCGAAGGATTCCAAAACATTCAAACGTAACCTTCACACACATGCAAGACATCGAATTTGTGATCATTATTAAGCTTATGACCGGTTTCTAATAGATGTTTAGCAAAATGGGATCTGTCTGATTTATTATTTTAAAGGCCGAAATATGTTCTTTATATCTTTTTTCAAAGCAACGTCCGGTTTGTCCTATATATATTGATTTACAGTCATCACAAGTTAATTTATAAATTCCAGTATTATTGTGTAATTTATCTTTATTGTTACATAAAGTTTTCAAATTATTATTTGTTTTAAAGGCCGTATAAATATTATGTTTTTAATAATCTTGAAATTTTCTCCGAAATTGTACCAAAATACCAAATATATATTTTTGATCTTTAGATTGTGTTGATAGATACTTTTATTTATAATACTTTTTGTTTTTATTAATGAGTCCATCAATACATTTTTGCTATATCCGTTTGCCAATGCTATACTGTAAATGGTATTTAATTCTAAAGGAAATTATGATTATTAAGGGTATGGTGAATAACCGATGTATCATTGATTTATAAGCCGCCAATTTGTGTTGCCATGGATGACAAGAAGAAATGGGTATTGTAATATCTGTGCACGTGGGTTTTCTATATATTTTAAATTCATGTCTATTATTTTTCTGGTTAAGGTCAAATCTAAAAATTTATAGAATTGTTTGTTTCTTCCTCTAGTTTAAATTGAATTTTGGGGTGTATGCCATTAATATAATTTTGAAACAGATCTAATTCTATTGAATTACCCAGCCAACACATAATAATATCGTCCACATATCTAAAATAATACAGGATATTATTGTTTACTATGTGCTTAATTTCGAATTCATCCATAAAATTTCGGCCATTAATGGACTTAAAGGTGAACCCATACCTAGACCTTCTTTTTGTATATAAAATTGATTATTATAACGGAAATAATTTTGATTCATGCACAATTCTGTTAATTTTAAGATATCGTCCTTCGCCTGGATGTAGTTTTTGTTTATCTAACTTATCTTTTATAATTGTTAAGCATTCTCTAAAGGAACATTAGTAAATAAACTGTCTACGTCAAATG
Source organism: Eumeta japonica (assembly GCA_005406025.1). Classification (NCBI taxonomy): domain Eukaryota; kingdom Metazoa; phylum Arthropoda; class Insecta; order Lepidoptera; family Psychidae; genus Eumeta; species Eumeta japonica. The sequence goes on from BGZK01000001.1 coordinate 211,383, forward strand.
AGATAAATTTGCTATTGTTTGGAAGGACAATATCTTTAATTTTGTTAACCAGGTCTAAACTATTAACCAAACCATATTTTGGGTTGAATGAAATTTTTCTTTTATTATATCATTTATGTATTTAGCTAATCTATATGTTATGCCTGCACATGATACCACCGGACGAACCGGCTCACCCTCTTTATGTACTTTGGCAAACCATACAATCTAGGGCCTGTGGATTCATCGGTATCAAATTTCTTTTTCTGATTCTTTAGTCAATAAAAATTTTGAAAACGATAAATTTTGTTTAACTTCCGCAATATATTTATTGGTGGGATCATATTTTAATTTTTGAAATTCTTTTTCGTCATTAATTATATTATTAACCTTAGTATTGTAATCCGACTTGTTCATTATTACAATAGCGTTCCCTATCGGTTTTACTAATAACTATATTTTCTTTCAATATTTTTGTTTTAATGATATTAACGTTTTATGATCTACATTGTATACATAGTCCGAAATGGTATTACTATTATTAAATTTTATTAAATCTGAAATTTTGTATTTTATGGACTCGTTATTTACTTTGTTGTGCAGATATTTCAGTATCTATCGCCAGTGTCTCATTTCGTTTTATTATTCAATTTTTTGAAATTATATTTTATTCCTTTATTAAGAAGCGATTCTTCATTTTATTAAGTTTTATATTTGATAATTTTTTTTTTTGGCCTGGCATGTATTATTCCGAAACCTTAAGAGCATGACGGCAAGACGTTTGCCAACTTTCTACGTCGGCACTTTAATTGCCCCAACGCATGTCATGAGAATGCCTTATGACCTGTATTGCCCTAGCCTGCGAAGGATCAGCTTTTGTAAAGAATATGTCAGCAGGGCAGTACTTCTGCACCAAAAAAAGAGCGCCATGGGCACCATACTGCCAACGAACGCCACGCGTATCACGCTACGAGGGAGGGAGGTTCTCTTAATAGTGAGGATGATGATGCCGAGTGGCTTGACGAAACCGAAATTAATGTCATACAAACCCTTTGCCAATAACAACTGCCAGTGAAGAAAAAGCTTTACCAGTTGTAACCTTAAATGAAAGTCTTGCAACTCCGTGGGACGAAGACAACATTAATTAATTATTCAATTTTATTGCAAATACATATAAATGTTTTCAAATCAAAACGCTATTTTTAATATTTTTTCCAGTCAAAATAGCCTTTACATAGACTTCCAAAAATACACGTGATCCAGGGCGGGGTGGTCCCAACTCACCAAATATCACCAATAAAATGAGAAAAACGACCACGTGATTAATGGACGGCCTTATACGAATAAACACTATAAATATTTAGTAGGCGCGCGTCTCATAGTAAATTGAGCATTGTTCTTTGAAGTCTTTAAAAGGTCATAAATCCGATAGTTCCCATCTGCGTTCTTCTTTTTCTATTTTGTCCATCTTTATCTGTGCGGTGATAGAAGTTCGTTTATTCTTCCTAAGAAGATGCTTATTCTATTATACTTCGTTAATGTCAAGAAGATAAACATTTTTCTTTATCTATATATGTAAATAGTATGCCTGGTAGGGCGCTTTCCTGAAAGAAACTTAGGTATATAATCATAAATTATATAGAATTCGAACTAAAAAATGCTTTTTTTCATTTAATGTGATAAAGATATTCATGCAAATTCCGATATAGAGCAAAACTCAATAAGTGATGTTATAAGAATCTAACAAACACACTGTATATTTTTAATGTTTTAATTAAAAACTTTTAAATGTAGTAGGGCCATCCTAGGATCAACTTAGCTGTAGCACGGAAATGAGCTATTTTGACCGGTGAGATACCACATTCTCACAGGATATAGACGTGAAGTAGCAGCTTCGGCTGTTGCCTTTCGTCCAGGGAGAGAGAGTTCCGGTTGCCTACTTTTCCCTCCATCATTCCGCTCTCTCTTCTTCATCCCACTCACCCCTCCATCAGATATCCTATTTCTGGCAAAGAGGCCAGCAAAGCATGAGTAACTTCTTTGGGACTGTGAGAGAAAAAACTGTGGGTAATCGAGGAGAATGTTAAAACAAAACTTCAACAACGCATCTAATAAGATATCAAAGAGAAGGTATAGGAATAAAAAATCAAAAAGTTTCATAATATTTGCCAATTAAAATCATATTATTTTTTTGATAAATAATCCACATTTTTATTCTAAACGTACATACCCAAATATATATGCACGTAAACCAAAGTGAAACAATTCTCCGATGCTTTTCTATTGACTGACAAAGGGCGAGTTAAACGTCATCATTTAACTTTCTGCTTTCAACATCTTGAGGTTGTTCGTACGTTAATAGCATCTTTTGTCTCATTGTTCGCAGGGCCATCAGGATAGGACGATTTTGTTCACCAGCACAGAAGAGCCGACTAAGCCAATCAGACCTGTGCCAGACATTCGATTGGTCGACGGGCCGTCCATACTTGCTGGCCGAGTGCAACTACTGCATTTAGGCCAATGGCGCTCTGTATGCACTAATTCTAGAAAGTAAGACGATCTCTGTTTATTTCTTATTTTGACTCTTCCTTTTCTTGTTGTATCATATTCATATCACCCCACTGCAAAGTGATGTGTATACGCCTCTCCCCTCTGGTGGAGGAAAGTGAACTTTGATCCCTCCACTGATGCGGGTTGAGGGCTGAGAAAATATTCATTAAATAAATTATATTGACTTTGCCACTTCTAATCGCTCTCGTCCTATATACCGATAATAAACAAATAATTTACTTCGGTTCAAAAAGATAAATCGTTGTTATGAGCCATTGACGTCGAATAAAGTTATTGTCCGTTTCCATTAGTCTAATTAATGTAATTAATTCAAATGATTTATTGGAAATAAAACGGAACATTATGTAAGTCAATAAATACCAGTACCCCACATCACATAGGCACAACAAGTACATAATTCTTTCATAGATTTTGACCATTAGTTCAATATTTTGCTTTTTCTTTAACATAGAAGTTATATATGCATTCGTATAATATAGAAATATGAGGTCGCGCTTATCGAATAATATAGATACAGTGAATATTTATTTTTCCTAGAAGTTCTATTAAAAACAGAAAATGAAAAACCTCATCCTAAAATAAATTTTCATTTTCTATATCGATTTCCCTCAAATACCGAATCCAGTCTTGTTATTAATTAATTCTGATCCCGATACCGGTTCTGGTTTTTTCCGATTCCGATTTTTTCCGGTCTTGATCTCGACTCTCTCGCAATTAACAGTACTAGGTCACGTTTTTGATCCCAATACCGCCCTTCGAAATCACGTCCTAATCTCGATATAGATCCTAGAGCCAATCTTGATTTCGATCCCGGTTGATTAAGATTCCGGTTCACTTTCAACTTTCTTTTAAAATTCTTTTTCCATAGAAAATCAATATTCCGTTACACTCCTCCTTATGAAGTACTAAGAAAGTACTTACTATATTTCATAAACCACTTATTTTATTTTTAAGAGCATCTATATTTCTAAGTATGATTTTTCCCATACAAACTTTAATCCTTTATATTATATTCTTTAATTAAAAGTATAATTTCCTAGAAATGCTGAGATATATATTTAGTTTTTTAGAGCTACATCTCTGTTTTTTTTTAAATTCTTAGATAAAAATTGTGTTTCCTATTTTTTTCTTATTCAGGTCATGCATGGTCTATCAGCTTGCCAAATTTTATCCAAATCCGTTTAGCGTTAACTAATACACAAGCTTCATAGTTTCTCATTTACATATAATATTAATAAAATAGCGTTGTGTTTCCAATTCATCCAACTTAGAGACAGGCAGCCGCTGTTCGGCCGTTTGTCTGTGAGATAATAGGCTTTTGTTGAAGATGGTTTATTGTTATTGTACACACAAACTATATATGCCAGTCGGCCAGTAAATCGCATTCAAACGACAACATAATGAGCTTTGTCCCTGATTACAGATAAATCAACCATTAAATTTTAAATTTGACTTGACTTCGATTAGTGTTTATCCTAACTTAAAATAACTTCAGACGTAGTTGTATATTTTTCACTAATTGAATGAGCTATGAAAGACGACAGAGTAAATTAGATAAATAAATTTATTTTAATTATTTAAAATTGGTAACATTGCCTTTCTTTATTTTTTATAAATCAGTGAAGAGGATAACTGCAAAAATATCAATGGTTTAAGTGAATGTATAACTGTTATTAAATAAATATATATTTTGTAATTATGCTCAAAGGTGTACTTTTCAATTTCCCAGTTGGACAATCCAAGATATGGAAACAGCTTGCCGACAGTTAGGTTTTATGGGTGGATCATTTTACAATTGGATGAACCGACAACCTGGCCGACACGCGCGACTGTTGTACGAAGAGCCGAAATGCAAAGGCGTCGAATACGACATGTTCCAATGCGATTGGAGTTCCAGGCAAATGGGTTCGGGAGTATGCGATTACCACCCTGATCTCGGTATACAATGTCTACCTCATCACGATACAAACAATGTAGCTAATTCAGGCCGACACTGGAGAGGAATAAGATTCGAGGATGCGGTGTATGAAAGAATTCTCACATCCTTTAATACTTTATACGTACCGACATCCATGTCGAGGCTGCATCATGTAGCAATAAAGAATGCAGGACTCGGCAGAGATAATAATGCCACCAGTGCTTTAGATGTGATAGGTGTCCCACCTGTTATGAACGATATAGAAATAAGTAATTCCGCTTTCAACGCTATAAACATCACATTACCAAATGCACCAATAACTATTAACAATTGTACGATACAAAATAATAGAGGGTATGGTGTGTACATCAATTCAACTTACACGGAATGGCCAAAATAGAGAACTGTAATATTCATGATAACGGCGGTGACGGAATAAAGTATGTGGTGCACGAGTTGAGGATTGACGAGAGATTCGATAGAAGTGAAATATTTGATTTATATGCACGATAGCATCTACACCTAGTCAAACATTTCCTATACAGATGTCAATTGAACAGTCAAGATATTCTAATATGGAGAGAGATTGCAATCAAAAATTTTATACGAGACAAGATCATGTATTAACAGTTAGCTTCTTAAAATTCACCACCAACACTAACAACACTGGGGAGATCTATGTGTATGACGGGCAAACGCCTGAAGATAGACTTTTACTATCGTTCAATATTAGGAACTATACTCGGCCTCAAAGCGTCACGTCTACGAGAAACCGAATATACATTAGATTTCGTGCAAACACTAGAACTGATATAGTTGGTTTTCTCAGACTCACTTCAGGATCTGGCAAAACATACGATCTAAACATTACTGACACAATTATTTCTGACAATAATGGAAGAGGCGTCGCCATAGAGAATTTGCGCTCACAAATACACATTCATAGGACATCAATATCAAACAACAACCATGTTGCTGGATTGCATATAGTTAGTGGAGCTGGAGATGTGAACGTTACTGAAAGTCGCATATCTTTCAATCAGGGCGATGGTATCAATATCACGTACTCAGGTGGCAATCGAAATATATCAAGAAGTACTTTAAGTTCGAACCATGGTTACGGATTTGCAGTTTGGATCAACGATACTAAAGAAACAGAATACGTACTTGTTAATCAAACGACAGCGATAGAATATTCAGAAATATTTAAAAAATCTTGATGTTGGAATTTTCCATGGAAATTATTGTGGTGATAGCTGGTTGAATATAACAGGGAACTGGTTTAATAATAGCCTTGATAATTCAATAGAATTATCAACATGTTGGCAGCAAAATAACCCCCTTAAAATGTTATATCTACAAATTGGCCATAACAGATTTATTTCCAGTCAAAAATTTTCAATAAAAATTCAACCAGCTTTGAATGTGTTAGGGAGAATAGAATATAACTTTTTTGAACAGGGCAGTAATGGTGCATTAGTACTTTTGAATCGTGTCGAAGGTAAACATATTGAAGAATTTGAAATATTACCATCTCGCTTCAATATACAACACAATCATTTTTATGGAAATAAAGGACCTTTCGTTGTGAATCTCGGTTTATCTCCTTACAGTGTTTTGCAGTATATTTTGTTTTCTAGAAATTACTTAAGAGACAATAGAATAAGAGAACCATATGAGCCACTGGAAGGCATTGCTTCAAGATTGATACCGCGAAATAGAGTCGCTGCTGTAATTGTTTTAGCATCTAGTAACATTGATGTGTTTAGAAATATTATAAATAACCCCGAATCACTGTATGAAATCGGTTCTCATGTAGAAGATCAAAGTAAAACACTTAATTGCACATTTAATTGGCTAGGGCACGGCGAAGAAGAAAAAGTTTATGCTAGAATATTTCATAGGAAAGACAGATTCAATTTGGCCAAAATATTATACATGCCTTACTTGCTGCATAGTAGTAATCCTGGAGCCACTCAAATTAATTACAATCCGATGTACGTGCCAAAAGTTAATGTACCGGGCAGTACTACAGTCGGAGGCGAAGTTGACGGTATAGAAATTTTACGACCGGGTGAATATGTCGTTGATAAAGATATAAATATAAGACCAGGTGGAAAACTTATACTGCAATCAGGTGTAACTTTAAAATTCCCATCTGCTATTGGAATAATGGTTGCGGGAAAACTCGAAGCAAGAGGTAAGCAACCTAACGATATAACTTTTACCATGAAAGAGGAAGTCGTAATGGCAAATGACGGCGTAACATATGAAACTGACACAGAGAACTATGAACCAACTACGCCGACTTATATAGAACCTGTAATTCCAATTAGGCTTTTGGGTGGAAAAACTCCTCATGAAGGCCGATTACAAGTTCGTATAAATGATAAATGGGGGACCGTATGTAATTATCGTTGGAATATTATTAATGCTGCAGTCGTATGTCATCAATTAGGTTTAACGTTAAAACCTGATGACTGGTATCTAGAGCCAAATGAAATTCCCAATGCTGGTACAACCGAAGATATAATTCTCTCGAATGTAGAGTGTACAGAATTCGATAATGACATAACAAAATGTAAATCTGAAACTACTGAAAACTTTGAGAATTCTTGTACACACGAAAATGATGTTGGTATTAAATGCTATGAAACCAGCTGGGCTGGTGTTCGATTCAGCGTAATATCTGAAAGAGCTGATATGCAATACGTGACTATTGAAAAAGCAGGCTTACTCGACTATTCTTCCAATCAGTTTAAGCCAGCTTTGCAGATTGACTTTGCTCGTCATGGATTAGAAAGTGTCAAAATATCTAATAACTATCACGATGGACTTGGTATATTATATTCCGACTTATATGGTGCAGACGCAATAAACACTGTGCGTAATTCAGAATTCAGTAATAATAAAGGCAGTGGAATTAGTTTTAAACAACTTGGCCTTAAAATATATGGTTCCGTCATAGAAAATAATGATGTGGCAGGAGTTTCTCACAATCCACATATAACTGGATTACAACAAAGGGAAATTGCGGGATGGTTTAATTTAGATCCAGATTTCAATATGGATGAATCAAGCTATCGCCCTATAAGAATCCCTGAATATGAAACAGATATCAAATTGGCAAATGGAGAAACTAGACATATTGTGTTCAGTAAACATTATGGTGACAATATAATTAAAACCTACAATATTAAATGTAGTCCTAACTACGTTCTAGGTCTTCAACTATTAAATCCGATTCATAATTTTTCCACTGAGAACATTTGTATTTACGATTCACAAAATATAAATGAAGCCAGTGTTAAATGGTGTTTAGATCGTGACCTATCTACCTTTCCTACTACGACTACGACATTTGGAGTCGTATTAACTTACGAAAGTGGAAATGCTGCTGTAGGTGGTGTTGTCTTAGTTGTTAGTACTGTTATAGCACCCGTTCAAAATATTAGGAACAGGATTGTCAAAGGTCCTATACCCACATTGCAAATGGTCAATACAAAGATAAAAGGCAACACAAAAGGTATTAGAGCTTTATATTATAACCGTTATTTAAATGAGATTGGAGATCATTTCTTGAGAAAAGCCAATGAGACCATTAGATTATTCAATTGCGATATATCTCGTAATAAAGAAGAAGCTATTTACATAAATACACCTTTTTGGGATATACACGACAGCAATATAACAGAAATTACCTTTATGATTAATGGTACTTTAATTACAGATAATGGTAAAGGAATTTATCATTTTCCTAGAGATTTAAGGAGTTCTAATAATTTATATCACTACATTCTTCAAGACAATACTATAGAAAGAAATGGGTTTGGTGGATTTGATGTTAGTTTACCTTATGTTTGGCAATATAATGAAAATTTTACTCATTCTGTTTACATGAATAACAACACATGGCGTAATAACCAAAATTTTGCTGTTGTTGTCGATGGTCACTATGCTGAGGTTAATATAACAAGAAATGTATTTACCGATAACAATTGTAAGACTGGTCTCATAGCTATTCGTGGAATGGAAAAGAAAATGAGGATTGATGGAAATTTCATTGAAAGAAATAATGGTCAGTTTATGATACAGTTTTTTATGGACAGTCAGAGTGAAATATTGGGAGTCGTCTATGCAAACTTTATCTATAATCAAGTGAAAAATAATAAATATATGCCGCTTTTATCACGTGGGTTCCTTATAAAATCTATAGATCCAACTTACGTTATTGGCTTCAAAGGTATTCAAAAAGTGAAAGTCAGCAGAAACTTATTCGGAAGTAATGGATTACAGTACACACTTTTAGCAGGCATAAAAACAGCAAAGATTAATAATTTGCTAGACGTTACTGAAAACTGGTGGGGCAGCATTGAAGAAAAAGAAATAAAAAAACAAATATTTGATTTTGATGATTGGAATAATCATGCTATCGCAACTTATCTACCATTTTTATTAGAGGATTCCTTTGATGCAAGTACATCAGTTTCTTTCAGCCCTGATAGAGCTATGGACGTCAATGAACTCGGCGGACGACTCATTCAAGATCTTGTATTAGAATCGCGCCTTGCTCCATACATAGTAAATTCTGACATAACTGTAATGCCAGATGTTACTCTGACGATCCAGCGAGGGGTTGTTTTAGAATTTCACCCAAATGTGGGCATTCTGGTTATGGGTACATTACAGGCTAAAGGCCATATATTAGAGCCGATCGTGATGAGGCCTATAGAATTTAAAGCAAATGCCGAAATGACTATAATGACGAAACGAGATATAGGCCAGTATTCTCCTATTCATCATAAACAAAGAAGGCAACTAGAACCATTGACCGTACAAGATTCTATCAGGTTGTGTACCGGCAGAAATTGTTCTATAAATGATAACATCCTCGAGAAAACTAATGAAGGTTTCTTAGAATATTACAATCGAACTACTCTACAGTGGGTTCCATTGTGTGATAACCGATTTACGGAAAGAAATGCTCAGGTTGTCTGCCGCGAATTAGGTTACGATCCAATAAACGTATTTTTTGCCTATGACCGACGCGTGGAGTATCATAGTAATTCTCTCTCTAGAATCTGGTCATGGCCTGAGCCCCTACAGTGTGTCGGAACAGAAGATCGTTACGAGGATTGTCCCATCAGACTTAATGGACAGCTCTATGGTCACAGGCACGAATGTAAATGGGACTCGGAATTTGTGTTCATTCATTGTGGCACTAGAAATTTGAACGAAACCCTAGAGTATTGGGGCGGCATAAGGTTCACTAATCCCGAATTCGAATATTCTCTATACGAGCACAGAATCCATGATCATCATACTCATGAAACTAGAAGGAGGGATGAAAGCTTTTTAAGTCACGTGCAAATAGTCGGGGCTGGATTACTTCATAACGAGAAGTCGCCCGCTATCCAAACGATAATAAAGAATCCTGTATTACAAAGCATAAACATAAGCAATTGCGCACACCACGGTTTCAATCTCATATCGCCATCCGACACTATCAATATGATGTTTAATTCAGTAAACGACGTTCTCGGAGAAGGGATCAGCGCCGTCTCCTTGACGGGGGAAGGTAGAGAATCCGAAGAGTCCAGTTTTACGCCGTTAAAGGATTTGAATCTCCCGTACCATCTGTTTTCTTTAATCGACATATGTGACACGAGCAAAGTTGTGACAGTAGAAGAAAGAGTTTTGTTGTACTACAAATACGACAACAATCCGGTCAATTGTGTGAAAATCTTCAAGAGCATGTTCAGGGTGAAGCCTTTCGGTTTTAGATTGTTGCAGTTCAATCTGTTTAATCACACACAGAATTACGGTAAAAGGGATTCGTTGACCTTGTACGACGGAGATATCTACAATGTGACGGCGCCGATGATCGGTTATTTGGAGAATGGATCGCCCAACGAGAAGAAACTCTTCAGAACGGAAGGAGCCAGTCTTAGCGTCAAACTATTTGCTAATGGCGCTTCATCGGTGCACGGGTTTATCGCGGAGATAGTGACCCTGCCGATATCGTCTATTGGTTTTAGTAAGTTTATATTTATCGTTATTATTTTTTTAATTTTTACTAAAACGAGCTTTTGTTATTCTAAGTTTTATTCAGATACCGCAGTGCTAAATAATATTATATGTCAAAAACACCTAAAATTAGAAAGGATAAAACACAAATTTACTTGCATCTGCCACATTTCTCAAAATAAAGTCAGTAAGTTGGCTCTGTCGAATGCAGTTAAGATTGATATATTTTACTGTATAGTCTGTAAATTTCAGAATTAGTGAGCGAAAATATCAAACAAAGAAAGGAAAAATCATTTATGCACATCAACGGATACATAGTCACCTATGCGGATAGTCACGAGTAAAAAATAATACGGCGCAGGAAAAAGATTATGTTTATTTAATTTAAATCACAGTAAAATAATTTTTTCTATTAAAAATTGTCACGTTTCCAATAATCTTTAATTTCGATTGCAATGACGTTATAAGTGGTTTGAGCTAAAATAAAATATTATTAATAAATAAAATAAAAATATGTACTCATTTGAGCTTATTAGAATCGAATAGAATAAAAGAATTAACCGTAAGAATTCCAAAGCGCTGAGGTAACTAGATGCAACTATCAATTCCATTATTAACAAACACAACGGCAGCATAAAAAATAATTTTGTATTTGCACAGAAATTTTGAATAAATTTGTCAGTCTTCACTACTCGCTAATACTTTTTTCACACTTTACGAAATCCTGTTAAAATATTTTGTAGTTACAATAAAACACAAAAAGGTATGACGTAAATGGCTCCAGATGCCGAAATGGGAAGAGGCTGGCGGCTGTATAATTTAAAAAATTTTTGCCTGATTAAATAATAACTTTTTCTCAAGATGGTTTATCATAACAATCAAAACTTTTGTTATCAGATCGAGATGTGCAACACAACATATCTAACAGCGAATTCACGAGGAACAGAAACGGCGCGATATCGTACCAGTCAGTCGGCGAGGTGAACCCTTTGTTGTCGATAACGCGAAACGAATTCATCGATAATTGCCTCAAGCTGTACGGGAACTTCACCACCTGTCAGTCCGCCGTGAAAATCGACGTGCAGAACACGCAGACGTTGTACTTCAGGGTGAGCGTCTGTTATCAGATAAGGGCCAGGGCGGTGAGGAAACATGGCCCTGTTTATTTGATTTTAAAGAAAAACATACCTCCTCTTGGCATATCACCAAATCTGTCTCAGTTCGCATCCGGAATGGTTTTTGCATTCTGGTTTCCAAAAATTTTCGATACTCAATCACGGATATAAATAAATATGGGACCACGTTTTAATGTTTTACCGAATCGACGCAATAACACGGAGATAAATATGAAAGTAAATCTATCTTTTTTTTCGAAATATGTTTTTAGATTTCCCGCTTGACTTTGATTATTAAAAAAAGTTCTTATTTGCATAATTATTTGCAACGAAACTAAAGCAGTTACTTGAATGAAAATGACCTTAGAGCACAATTTTATTAAAAACTTTTTATATTTCTCATCGTTATCGAGTTATTTTGAAAACGCGTTTTTCAACCTTTTTTATTTTTTCATCCCTGTCAATTTAAATTAATTTTTTTTATATTATCATTATCTATGTAATTACGAACATATTTTTACATATTGTGCCAAATGGTGAGATCATGTTTAATTCGAGATTTTATTGGACTATTTAGGTCATCTACCATAATAAATAATTGTTACATAATAACTAGACGTACTCTGTGCAAAGAATTCGAACAAATTATGTATAATAATTATCAGCTTACAAAATTACTTGAATATTAATTTTATTTCCTTTTTAATACAAAACTTTTTCATAAACAACATTTTAAGTGTATATATCTAGTCATCTAATACAATTTGACTTACGTTTTTCTACTTGATTTTCTAGTATTCGTCGCTTATTTTATTTTATCGTTTTTGTAATATGTAAAGAAATCATTCAATTCAATATAACGAATCAAAATTTATTGCAGGTATTCAATTTATTTCTAATTTTGCACGCTATTTATAACATTCTTTTTTTTGTTGTAATACATTATGGAGCTCAGATGACAAATCAAAGAAATATTTGAACAAAAAATTTACCGACCGTTAATCATGTTGACGTTGTTTTAAAATTAAAGTCGTCAGATGGCAACTTGTATAATTTTAATAATTGATTAATTTACAAAAACAAAAGCAATAATAAGTTTTTTTTTGTTTTTGACGCTGGTAGAGCAAGCAATTATCTATGAAATGATATAAAATTTATGTGGAGTAATTGTGAAGTTTTTTCTGAAAAGGGAGGCAAACATCTTAACCTTAGCGCATTAATATAAATGATAATTTGTCACTAGACCCTATTTCTTCTTTTCGCGATCCATTGTCAAAGAAAGATATTTTGTGTTACGAGTCAGATATTAGAATATTTCTCTTTTTGTTATGTTCCGACTAATAGTCGAGTACAACAAAAATATGACATTGAATCAAACGTTGATTACAGAGCAACCTCGTCCGTAACAATGTCGGAGGGCTGGCGGTGCGAGCCGACTCCCGAGGCTCGGCCACGTCGCTGCGGGGCTGGGTGCACAACAACTTGTTCTACGATAATCACGATTTGCCCTGTCTGAAGATCGAAGGTGAGTCACGTTCAGTTAAAGCCAATACATTGAATTGGGGTAAGTAAGAAATGAGAATTTAGAACGAGAATCTACAGTGCTAGAATCATACGAACTGGGCTATAATACAAAAATGGGTTGGCTCGGGTAGTAAATATTACACTCTCATAGTAAATGAACGTAAAGTATCAGCTTTCGCTGTTGCATTTGGGCTAGTGACTAAGAGTTTCAATGGGCACTCAGTTAGCCCGATTCCCTATATTAGATATCCCATTCCCTTCCAAGAAGGCAAAGAGCTGCTGACTCCTCTGGGATTGCAAGTTCCATGCACAGCGATGATTATCTACTCTCAGATTACTTGCATGGTCGTTTGCCCCCCGAATACAATACAAAGAAAGAAGAAAAAACTACATTAAGAAAGTGGTGATTATATCGAAAATAAACCAAAAGCCTCTCATAGGTATTCGATTTTCAGTGAACCCGTGTATAGTTAAATGAGAGCAGTCGTAGAAATTTTTTTTTATCAGCCTTTAGAAACTTTTCATTATTACATTCTTGTTCATATTATATTTAAAATTATATTACTTGCCAGCTTCTTTCCGGGTCCTTCTTGCGTGGCCCTTCAATGCCATCGTATCACACGCATTTACTTTCGCATTCATTTTGATTATTATTACACAAACTACATCCATTTATTTATGTGTCCAAGTTCAAGGATTACGCTCTCACAATGTCGTAGCCAGAGACGGTCGGTGGACATCGACGTTTTGCGCAATTAATGGTATCTCACATGACATACGGTTGCCGGCACATCGCTATTTACGTGTCACTGCGCTTTTATGGGTTTTGTTAATTCTTCGCTGTTTGCCTGTTCTATGTTATTGTGGGCTTCCTCTAATTATATTGCTTACCAATAGCGCTTTATGGAACAATAAAAATAAAAAAAAGTGGCGTTTGCTTTTTAATCGAAATTATTTTTTTTTTTTACATTAAAAGGGAATAGTGATTAAGTAAATACTGCCCATTTTATAGGAATGGTATAAAATTTTTATGCAGAATAACGAAAACCCCGCAGTTAATACAAACAATAAAGTTTTATGTTTGTGTATTAACTCGACCCCGCACTAAATCAGCGTGGAGGGTATAAAGGCTTACGGCCCTCAATTTGAAATAAAAAGATTATGGAAGAAAATGCCTCAGAATTGGGGCGATTATAACCTGATCAAAAAAGAATTAATTATTAATTAGATTGAGTTCGTTAATATAATTCATAATTGACATAACTCATTACAAATCATCCAATAATAATTCTAATAAATCGCACATGATATCCACTTCTGTGTTTTCGAATGGTCAATAATATTAGTCAAATCTTAATATTGTCAAAAAAAAATCTAAGCACCCGAAGCCAACGAGCTTCCATGAATATATTGATGAATGTCAGGTTTACATTATTATTATACATCGTTAACCAAGAGTCTTTTTCTTTATTTCCAGGACGCCAATCATCGCCGTACCAAGAAGTGACGATATATCGTAACTACTTCACTCACAACAGGGTCCCGTTCAAGGACGTAATAGTGTTAAGACAAGTGGTGTCCAACTTCACTTTCAACTACGTGCATTACAACACCGGCCAAAGGATAATAGAGGTGTCCGGATTCGACAAAGTTCGATTGCCCATATACCAGACCACTTCGCACAACGGATTTTACAAGTGAGCATGCAGGGAAGAATTTAATTTGCTTAGTGGATTATTCATTGACAGCTAGGGCCTTGTACATTTCAACTCAAAATCTGTCAATTCTGTAATAATTTGAAACCGTTGAAGGGAATCGTCAAAGTCAATCATTCCATTCTATCTAATGAATATTTTTTAATATAATTTTAGGGTTCCGTATTAAGAAACGTAAAAAAGCAAAACCCTAAAAAAGTATGTATGTATGTAAGAGCCCTTAATTCTATTTTGAAGGAAAGGTACTTGAAAGTTGATGACAATAGAAAATAGTTAAAAATATATTTTAATACACTATATGGCAATATATATCTGGCTATTTTTGTAGATAATTATATATATAGATGCTGAGAGACACGCAAAAATATTATGCGTTCACACGAGTAAAGCCGCCTATGCATAGCTAATTTGAATAAACAAATAGCCCTGTTGTCCTTTAAAACATTCAAATATCTGACACAACCAAATTAATAACAAAGTGTGGTCCAATGTAGATATATTATCTGCATGATTCTTCATTAAAAACTATTAAATTATTCTATTCAAGGTAAGGTCAAGACCTTAAAATTTTATTTCATATATTCATAAGGCCTAGGTATATACAAAATGGAATAGTAAAAATTGAAATAATTTACAATCTGGGTTGTATTAGTAACATTGCCCATAAACAAAAACACCGTATTTATAGCGATTTATTTTACTTTGCTTATGAATCTTATAAGCACTTATAATATGCTTAATGGTCAACTATTCATTTTTCTAATGTCATACATAAATACACAGCGTCACATGAACAAGTTTCAAGCATCTAATAAATAAAATCGGAATATTGGCTAGAAGTACCCATTCGTTTTATGGATATCTGCCTATAGATACGAGGTAATCATTTAATTTTCAGAAACTTCGCTCTGGATCGCGAACGACGCGCTACCATAGTCGCGGGCACAGCGGGCCAGCATTACGTCGACAACGTATTCTTTAATCCGGACAACGACTATGAGATGATAACAGTTAACAGATCTATGTAGGTACTTTATATGACTACACATGAAAGCAGTTTTCAGTGTACTGATGTACAGGAGAAACGATATATTTTTCCAAATAAAAGAAAAGGAAACAAAATTATAATGTTTCTTTCTCAAAAATAAGCCAATAATACTAATATTATAATGTAAAATTTTTATATTAATAAGTTATCCGTTACTGTTACTGGAAATTTCCCAAATAACTCACTTCAGTTTGAGTTTCTTTTTTTCTAATTAAGACGGAAATGTATTGTCAATGTTATTTTATATTACAAAAAAGACACTCAATTTTAAATTAAATAATGTG
This sequence comes from Eumeta japonica, assembly GCA_005406025.1. Classification (NCBI taxonomy): domain Eukaryota; kingdom Metazoa; phylum Arthropoda; class Insecta; order Lepidoptera; family Psychidae; genus Eumeta; species Eumeta japonica. Next base: position 227,564 of record BGZK01000001.1, read on the forward strand.
GCTGACCCTCCGACGGAAGTAAAAACTGTACGATTGTGATTCATGACGTCACTACCTTTTACTTATCTCTCCATCAAAAATGTAATCAGAGAAAGTACGTTTTATTTATTCCAAAATTATAAAACCAAAGTGACCGTTCGCAATTGAAGAGAATTCATATTTCAATCAAACATTTTACGTTATGCTTATTTTTGAAAACAGATGAATATAACAAAAAATGATATTTATAACTTTATCACTGGTTACCTTTAAGCTTGGGATAAACTGAATTATAAAGGATTTGTAATAAAAAAAAGACACATTATAATATATTTCTATATATCTTTGAAATCTTGCTTTCAAGAGTTATTATTTTACGCTCTACACAAAGTGCCGACCCTAATTATACCAAATTTCAATTATCAACGAAAAGAACGTCTGTGACAGACCGACGTACTAGTACCGATGTGGTCCCACAAATGCTCAAGTACAGAATTTTATATATTTTGAAATCGTAATAGATGGTTTAAATAACACTTGTGATTGGTCTTTACCGTATTCTTTAGTTTGTCCGAGTTTCGAAGGGCCTTCAAAAAAAGTTGCGGATGACAAGAGTAAAGTTCAAACTCGTATACATCGCGAGATTCTATTCGACTGTTTGCAGTGAATTCCTCGACCAGAGCTGCTTGAAAGTTTTTGCTTCCATAAATTAAAATTTATAAGATGTGTAAGGCATGAGATAATAAATTGTTATTACTCGTACGCTTATAAAACCATTCTGATTTGCATGTTTTTGTTGCATGACCCCCGGACCAATAGCTTTGTTGACTATAATCCGAATATCGTGAGGTAAGTCAAATGACTGTTTTATTTATTGCAACCGTCATGCTGTTCGCTTGTGTCACGAAGGTGGAGGCTTATATTAGAATATATTTTTTTTTATGTACATACTTTCTTTACTTTCGTTTAATATTTTTTTTTTTATTAAATAAATAAACCGTTATGAATTTGATACTCCTTTTTTGCTATGAAACAGGGGGTGAGGGTCTGTGGTCGTGGATTAGAATTTGCATTTGAATTTATTGGTTGTCACCGGAATCTGACATTGCACCTTTTGTTTGGTTAATGCACCCGTCCTTCGTCTTCGCCTTTTAAAAGGTCGAATTCTTAGCGGTTTAACACATCATAGAATTGCAATGCCTATTAGATATTCATGTAACTATAATGTTTCACAAAGTTTCATTCACTCCTGAATAACTTTACAAATGAATTTACAACTTAAAGGGCATGCCAGATAAGTGGAGAAATCAAATACATTATATCATTCACTGTGTAGTCATATATAATCACTTTGTGTAGGCAATCACATTTCGATTTTCTGCTTTGAATTCTCCGATGATAAGAGCTTGTGAATATTTTGGCCTTTAGTGTAGACATTTTTGTCCTCTCAAATTTCTTTTTATGCTTATCGTTTATAAAAGCGATATATGTATTAAGATATAAAACGTGATGTTTAGATAGCCATCAATTACTTTATTTTAAAATTTAAATTAGTCATGGGCGAAAATCTAAAAAAGCCTGATATGAAAGAAGTTGAATCATAAACTTAAGGTGGCACGGATCTTGATTTTCCTCAGAAAATATAAAATATATAAAAATCATCTTTGGGGACCTGACTTTCTATATCATTATGATTTTAATTCGTCAGTCGCCATTATACGTTGTATAACACACAAAAAAATATCAAAGATACCTATTTTAAAACAGAATTTTACTTGCAAATGGGAGCGATTTAAGCCTCCAAATTTTCTATGTAGATCCATTCATACAAACACTTCAAAATGCCAGTTGGATTTTTGAAATTAATCCTAGTTTTTATTTTAAACGAGAAAAAAGTGTTTTGTCGAATATAACCTTTAAAGATAAGCAAAAGTGTGCCCGTTTTAGTATATAGTACAGCGGTATACGCGGGACGCTACGCTCCACTGCAAATTGATAGTTTATCACTGCTTATCGCATTAATTTTCTGTTAGGTTTATGCTTTTCATATATATTAAACGGCATATTGTGCCTAAAGAAAAAGAACTTAGGATTTACTTTATTTATAATTTTTGTCATAATAAAAAAAATATACAAATAGTTTATTTTTCGCATTCTTGTTTTTATCCATTTTCATTTGATATTATTTCTCATATGCCTTATAGTAGTTAGTCAAAGTAATCATGCCATTCACCAACATGCTTCTTCTTAAACATTTCACCAAAATAAAAATGTTACACGTGTTTTCATTTTATTATATTTGTGGCAATTTATTATATCGTAGTTATTTGTAGAAATATTTGAATTACAAATTATTTCACGTATTCAAAATCTGTGTTTGCAAAATATTAATTTTTTATCAAAGATGCATATCACTTCCGAAAATATATCGAATTGTCTACGCTTACAGCTCCCTGGACTTATGGCGCACCCGCATCGACGCAAAGCACAACTACTGGAGCTACAACGAGAGCTCGGCCGTGGGCGGCCGGATAAGGGACAGAAGCGATGACCCCCTGTTGCTCGAAGTGGATTACACGCCCTATTACATGAACAACCGAACCGTGCTGGGCGGCGGGAAATGTCCACCCGGATGGGATCCCGTCGCCGACACCTGCTACATGTACGTCGGGGCGCCGATGACGTATGAAGAAGCTAGACTGTTTTGCATAGTAGGTTAAAGTGTGCTATAATTTTTACTTGAAAATAAAATAAACTTACTCAAAGATACTACAATCCGATTGACAGTCTTTAGGGTCCGTATATACATATCTAAAGGTGCACTGTCCATCGTTCGCGTGTCTATTGAAAAAAATTCAAATCATGGGACAGCATTTTAGACCGCAATATTATAAAAATAATTAGCACCGCTCGCGTGGATATAGGATGAATACCTTCATAATTTCGTATTGAGCGATGTTCGTCGTCAGTCATGATCCCGATTTCGGTTTTGCTTTCGATATCAACTCCGATTTCATTATCAATATCGATGCTGTTCCTACAACCGAATTCGATCCCGGTCCTAGTTTTGTTTCTGATACCAATTTCTTTTATGAAGTCGATTCCATTCTCGATTCCGATTTCAGTGTTACTCTCGATTCTCATCCCCATATATCGTTTTCCTTAAGAAACCGGTCCCATTCTTATTTTTTATACCAATCGCGGTAGGCTAATTATACATAATAAGCTTGTTCAAGTATCGGACTGTCATATAGTCGAGATGGCGTTTGCCAGTCTAGCCCTAGTCTACACGCGTCCTCTATCCTCTAGGCCTGCGATCTATATGTGAAAAAGTTCATTCATACTTAAAAAGAAATGAAACAGAAAAATTCAAAAACTGGTTGACCCTGAGACCATTCTGAAACTTCTCAGTATTTTAGAGTCCAAAGCGCTCAAAAATATTTCTGGTCGAGTTCTAAAATATGACTTTTTTGTGTATTTTAAGCTCTTTACGATCAAAAAATAATAATTACACTTTTAAGGGTTCCATACCTCGAAAGGAAAAACGGAACCCTTACAGGATCACTTTGTTGTCCGTCCGTCCGTACGTCTGTCTGTCAAAACCCGTTATCTCGGGAACACGGGAAGATATCTAGTTAAAATTAAAACAATATACTCAAGTCTACAGTCCCTTGAAGTTGTGAAAATATCAAACTTTTAGGTTAACGTAAAAAATAGATACGGTAGTTCATGTCGCAAAAAACGTATATTTTGACACTCTCAAGTGAATCAAAACTTATAGGATATTTTCCGTTGACCTAGAACTATGAAATTTTGGTAAGAAATACCGTTTTATACTACAAGTATAGTAAAAAATCTGAAAAACATACATTTGTAATTAAATAATTAAAAATATGTCTATATTTTAAAGTACGTAATCAGTCGTCGAGGTTAAGCAACGGTAAGCGCGATCATAATTGTACAGGTAATCTTTTTGTAGAATTTTTTAAACTGTTACTGATTTGTAAAAATTGCAAGACTCGATTCCTGAACTATGTATAATATGTAGATGAAAATTTGTACGGAACCCTCGGTGGGGGAGTTAGATTCGCACTTGTCCGGTTTTTTTACATTTTAAATAACAATATTTACCGAGTGTTTAACTGAATTCAGGCATTGAACACCGTTTTTTAGTACACGAAATGTCTTCATAAACATTCCTCCTTGAAAGAATTTACAAATATTATTCAAAAGGCACTTATTTGGAAACTCTTATGGAGTATATACATATTGAAACAAATAACCGATTTGGATCTGCTTTGCGATATCCGACGGTTTTCGACGTAAGATATTAAGTCGTTATGAACAAAAACACTTTTTTGTAAATTTCCGAATAGCTATAACTTTTGAACGAATGAACTGATTTTGATCAGCGTTCCATTAGACGTTGGTCTAATGGTCTAATGGTCAGTGTAGGTCTGGGCCTAAAAGGCCCAGACCTACACTGGCTGTTCTAGAAACAATGTTCGTAACTCCTACCATGTATCGTACTTGTTGTCTTGTAGATTAATATATGAAATCCGATGATGGTTTTCGAACAAAAGTTTGTAAATAAAGACGAGTAATTATTTTTTCTGGTTTCCGCTAAATAGATTTCCTCATGTAAATAAAACAAAATTATTTTAGGGATAATTGATATTTTTAGGCAATTAATTAAGCTAAATAGACGGGGGCCTTAGTGTATTCCTTTTCCTTTTAAATCGCCAATACAATGTAGGAGGTAGGTATACTGTTGTATCCGATATTATTTCGGTGATTGATACACAAATCATAACACAAATTGAAGAAATTTTGTTTGCACTTACTCTACTAATAAATTATATTGCCAAAAATATAGTATACGTCTTAACTAATCGATACGTAAAGTGTTTAAATGGATGTGTAAAAAAAAACTAATGTTTAAGCTTTTATAAAATTAAATGGCCAAATAGTTATAATTGTGTATTTAAAAACCCATATACCATTCGAACAATGAAAAAGAACTTGTTAATCATTAAGATGAAATACTGACACGACAAAATAACTTCAGGCAGACAACGCGTCGCTGCCGTACGTGGGCGGCAGCTACGGCGACCTCTACGAGTTTATCCGGAAGCAGAACCATTGGTATCAGTACGGGGAACGGGTGTGGGTCAACCACATCGATTACGTCAGCAGATGTACTTCCTTCGCTCTCAACGCTATAGACATCACTGACTGCAGGCAGAAGAATTCGTTTATATGCGAAATCGGTACGTATACAGTTTAGTCCCTCTTGAAAAAAGATCCATGAATTCTAGTCTCACTCGCAGTGGGACATCGTTTATGATTGTAGAAGTGCGAGTTATGTTTTGTTCCATGAGTATATTTAAATTATTAGTAACCACTACAATGATAGGGCTTGATTGATATTGTGCAACTCGATGCCCTCATCATGGTCAGCTTTGCAAAAATATGTATGATTGGACTTAAAAAATTGATTCTCCTAATTCCGAGCGAAGTCGTTATCCATTTAACGTTCTTCGTATCACTTTATGATATACGTATTACAAAACTGGGAATGCCAGAAAAAATTTAAAAGTGTTTATATTATGCGTGAATACGCGAGATATCCACAGGATATCGATCGAAAATGTTATTTACAGAAGTAACGCAAATAACGTAAAATGTAAAATAAAATGCTCTGAATCTTTACATTTTTTTTGGATAAAATTATCGTATAATATGTTTAATGAAATATTGTATTTGATAATATATCAATTTATAACAATTTTGTGTATACGATCATGTTGAACATTTTAGATTATTTCTAGAGTAGAACGATTTAAATAGTGCACTTGAAAAAAAAAGCCTTAGACTTGTAGCTTCCAAAATAAAAAAAATATGATAACTAATAATTGTTAATAAAATAGATATATTGTATCAAATAAGAATTTCTTTAAATAAACCAGTTACAATAAAATTAAATAGTTACTAACAACGTCGGTTTTAAAATATCGTTAATTACCTCACGCACATCGATCTGCCGATTGCGTTAATCAGCCGTCAGTCGATGACAGCATCGATTCATATTTCATGTTTGTAATCGGCAAATTGGCGGTCGGATAACAATACCGACCGTTAAAAGTTTAACAATGCACCGTGAAAACGAGCCTAAACATCCTATACTAGCCCATAAGAAACCACAGGACCATGTCGTATTTTAAATTTATGTAAAACTGCGTGACTGTATTCTGTAGTTAAGATCGCGTCTCTTGGTCGGTCTCCATCTTTCAAAAGTTTCATTATTTAAAACCTGCAGCCAATTCGTTATCTGTATCTTTCGATCGACCTTGTAAGGATATTAATACACGTCATAAAATATCGATGTTCCCGCCCAGACCCCAAGGTGATGATCGACATCCTTTCGTGGCGCGACGACGCGGTCACCGTGGGCTTCATCGGCGCGCTGGCGGCCGCCTTCGTGCTGGTCGGGGCCGCTCTGCTCTGCTGGTACTCCAAATCCAAGCATAGGTATGAAAATTTACTAATATAACAGTTCATCGGCGCTCGTGAATTTCATCAACAACTCTAGAAGGCGTTACACAGACAGAAGTCACAACAGACGATTCCTATTTTATCTGTATATGTAGATGTATTTAAGGTTTCCTGAATTCCGTTCTTACTTTGGTACAGAAATCGATAGAAAGAAAGTAGGTGTCAACTTTATATTGAAAATAATTTACACTCAATGGCCTTTAATTTTCGTAGATGAGGCTTGATTGCTTAAGTATACTAATTGTGTTCGAGGTTCCACTCGCGTGGGCTACAGAATTTTAGTTTAAGTTTTTTTTTCTTAATCTAAATAAGTAGTGTGAGAGTCGTGTCGTGTTCACCACCCTCGATCATCGCCCGTCATCGGTCGTTGGGTGGTTATTTTAAAGATTAAAATGCTTATTTTGAGTGACCCTTAGAAGATAGATGTATGCTGTCCTGGACCTTTTCATAGGTCTTTTTAATATCTAAAATTTTGTTGCACATTAATTCAATGTATCGCTTACAGTTTACTCAGCGTAAGTCATTTAAACTCTCCAACGGCGTCTTTTGTCTGACTTGATTCGCCATTATCGTCAATGCTTGTTTCTTACATTACTTTACGTAACAAAAAAATATATCTTATGGTCTGGCCAGATAATATAACTATGAATTTAAAAAAAAAAACCATGTAAATCGGATAAGTGTTTCTTGCGTGAAAAGAACTTAAACGAATAAACATTTTAAGCTTTATAATATATATAGGGAGGGAATTATGTTGTTTATTTTACAAAAAGGGAAAAAATATGAAGTTTATACGACCAGATTTAAATTTACCATATGAACATAATTTTTTTACGTTTCTTTCTGAGCACTAAACATTTAATACAACAATTTATTTATTTTTACGATTCTCTTATAAATTATGTTCATTTATTTCACTTTGACATCATTTCCCTGAACTACATATAGATTTTGTGATTTATCATTATTTTTGTATTTTTCTTTTAGACATGTGGAACGATTACAAAGAAGGAATTCTATACGTCAGTCCTTGCACTCGGTGCGTTCCATCGGCAGTATCAACGGGGGCTTCCCCGACACCCCCTACCGGCGGAAACTGACACAGATGGTAACTTCTTCCACTACATCCCAACTTACTACGTGTTTATGATATTGTGATGAAATAGTCTTAACTCTCTTTCGTTATAATATAGATATTAATTTAAGGTTGTAAAGTTTTACTCATCTCAAAAAAAAATATACAGTTCACATTTATTTTCAGAGTACACGTTCTACTGAAACCCTGACGAAAGGATCTGACTATCGTAAAATGCTAGCCTCGACCGCGTCGATGGAGTCCATGGAGAAAAGTCAATTCAATTCGTCGATGGAAGACGACCAAAGTTTCGATATTTACGAAGCGCACAACCCCAACGCTAACGTCATACAACTGAAGCACAGCACGTTCACCAAGAAACCATCCCCACCCGAATACTCAGTACCGCAAAACGGCAGTAGACCTTACAACCTGGCATATAAGAACGAGGGTTACAAAGACAATTCCGCTTCTGCGAGCGGAGCGCCATCTCTTAATACGGTCACCACCGAAGAAATACCCATAATACATCACCCCGGCGGGCTGACGTCACCGCAAGACGACGACACTCTGTCGCCGACGAGCGACTCCCAGTACTTCAACTCCGATACATTACCTCTGAGGACTTACGACAAACCGGCGAATCCGTTTGAAAATAGGGATTACGAGAAACCGAAGTACAACCCATACGGAGCGCCAAATTATGGAGGACAGCCGAAATTGTCATTTTTGATGGAACTACGATCCAAAATGCCGGAACAACCGTCAGCCGGCTCCACTCCACAGACTACTTTTGGACAGAGAAACAATGTAGCAGATCAACAACAATACTACGAAGATAACTTACCAACACCACCCGAACCGCCCCTGTATTCAGACTACGACACGTCGCCGACACAGAACAACCCCAGTTACGACTCCAGCCCTGATCAGTCGTCGCGGGGCGTCTCCCCCGCGCACGGTCTACCGAGTAGATCGAAATCTGAAGTGTTGCTGGAGACCAATTTCGACTTCGACGACACCGAATCGACCACCTTGCCCATCACAGAGTCCAGCCGGTCGCACAGTCAGCCGTTGGAAACGGCGATGTAATTTTACGTGAAACGCACTCTAGTGGCGCTGTGTGAAGTAACGATTGATTGACATTGTAATAGTGTCCGTCAACTGCTCTTTATAAAAGTAGCTTCTACACATCACATTTATATACATGAAAATAAAACGCAGAAAGGAAAAAAAAGCCATGATGGAAATAAGATGCTTATGTGCATATGTGTTCTGTGTATATCGAATACGTAATCTTGGTATATATCTATATATATATATATATATGTTGTGTATTTTTAAAATTATTTAATATTTAATCGATCACATCATTATTTACTAATGAAAAAAAGAAAACATTAAATAATTTAATAAATTAAAATTGTTGTTCTATTGAGATTTTGTTATTTCTATTTAAATTCAATGCATTATATAAATAGCAATCTAAAGCATACGAATATTTTTATCTGGTGATATTTTTTTACTTTTTGATACTTGCACGTGACGAGCCTTATATGACTACGATCAATATTTTATACTAACCACGTAGGTTTCAATATGGATCTAAGATCCACATAAAAATACCATGGATTAAATAGTAGGTAATGTTGTTATTATAAAGTAAAATACATGTGTCTGAACAGACAAAATTTTATATACTGTAGTATAAATATGTTCAGAACTTGAAAACTGAAAAACCCTTCAGTATTTCACGAGACTAGCGTGCGTTTCTCTGAATAAAAAGACTGATAGCAAGCGATTGATTTGTGAGCGATAAGAGGAGGTAAAACATGAAGTATTATTCTAATGTTATATTGCTTTGTCTAAAGATGGAACAACTTTGTTGCGGTTGTTGCTACCTAACGAAATAATTGTAAACAAAGGTTATTCAACATACTTTAATTTCGATTAATATTACCATTTAACCAACGATCTCATGATAAGGTATCCCGCTTTGCAAGTCCTTCGCAAGTGAGATTAAATTTAGTATAATTTGAATAACACTCTTTCTCAATGCCAGATATAAGTAATTATGGGGCTTTTGTAAGCATTAGTATAGCTGACTCTTTTTTTGGTATTGTAATTTGAACTTTTTTTTTTATCTAAAATAAGAAGGCAATGACATCATTTTGTAGATACTACAAAAGAATTATAATATGAATCTTATAAAAAGCCAATTACACAAAAAGAGCATTAGAAAATCGTGAAGTGAATATAGTATCTATAGGACTGTATGAAATACATGTCAAACTCATTTTGCAAGAAAAAGGTGGTAAGGAATATGTGAAGGAGTACGATTCTTTGTTTTTAGTTCATTTTAATACTGATCCATTTTTCATCATCGTTTCTAGTCGGATTTTATAGCAAATTTCATCAATAACCATGATATTGGAACTATCTTTCCTTCTGCATCACATTATTACTAACACACTTACATTAAAGTTGATGGGAGTTAATAAAAGTGACTGTTTTCAATATCACTCCCCATATGTTTAAGTTTTGGAAGTTTATTCGAATTTTCAATTGACAATTAAGTAATCGACAAAATAAATTTCAATATTACTTATTAATTTTGTCCATCCTTTCAATATAGAAATCTGTGTTAGACAATAATAAAGTATGTTTTTGTAAATTGTAAAATTGTGACTGACCATTTGTATAAGAATTCGTTAAGTACTTTATATGTAAATATACGCAAGTAAGAAAGTGAAAGTTTAAAATTATCGAATTTTTGAATTACTCTAAATATTATTTTTATTCTTTTAAATAATAGGTATAATGTTATGAGTTTCATATCTTTAAAATTTATTAAGTAGTATATACTTTTGTAATCTTGTTTTATTTATAAATACCTAATCCATTTTGTTTTTAACTTATGTGAATTCATTTTTTGACTCTTTGTTTTCATCCTAAACATTAGGCTAAGTGCCTTAAAAATGTGCTTTAAAACTATAAACTGTACAAAACATCACAAAAACCATATCATATAGTATAAGTATTATAAGTGAAAATAAATTTTTATACATAATATGCCTCCTACACAGTGCGTTTCATTCTATACGCCTAACTAGGCGTTCTACGCTTAGTTTTACGCCTATTCGACTCAAAACAGAAAAATATTGCGCGTGCATTGTAAACTAACCCAATTTAAATCGATATAGATATACCAAACACCAATCGAAATTTAGTTTTCTATTAATTATAATTAATTTACTCAGCCATTTTCAACAAGAAACTTCTCGCTGTAATTCTGAACCAAATAAAAAAAAAAAGTTTCTATAGGTACGTTAAGTTTTACGGAACTCGCTTCGCGTTATAAGTCGTAGAAAAAAAAATCATTCATACAGCGACAACATTAATTTAAAAGCAAAAGCGTTGTGACAAGCGATTTTGACTCTCGTCCATTTCGGTTACCTGAAAAAAATTTTACAGGTGGCAATAGCTATTCTTAGGATTCCGAGCCAAAATGGCAGAAACGGAAGCCTTATAGTGTCATCATGTCCGTCTCTCCGTCCGTATGTGACAGGCATTTTATTCGAAAACTACTAGATATATATTGATGAAATTTATAGTGTAGGTGTCTTGTATAAGCCGCTACTTAGTTTGGTGGTTAAATAGCAAAATTAAATATTTTTAGGGGCACACTATATATGTAATAGAAGTTAAAAAAAAATTTTTTTTCAGCAAACATCAACAAGTTGCATATATTTCCATAGTTTTTTTTTAAACACGTTAAGGTTTTTAAGCAATTTTTCTGATTACATAAATAATTTGGGAAATAATCGTTCTGAAAGTTGCAGAAATTGTGTCCCCCCACTATTGTCTAAGGCGTATGTCCAGAAATACCAAAAAAATCACGAAAATAACGCTTAATAAATACTTTCAACGAAAATGATTTTGAACATGCTCGAATATACTGCTTTAGAGTTATTGCCGAAAAATTGCATTTCTCTACAAAAGAACGTAAGTGCCATGAAGGTAAGCTCTTTTTCTGATGCACTATAGTCTATACTAGTTTAATAGTCGAGATAACTATTTGTTTTTCTAGTTATAGGCAACTAAAGTGCTTATAACTATTCTATACGAGAAACATGGAAAAAGTGTAACAACGTGCTTTTTTTTATCTGTAGTGCACTTTTTTGCAATAATGGCTTTGGAACCCTATAATGACCATGGTCCGACATGCTCTTGCCCAGTTTTTTTATTACTTTGTATACTCCAAGATCCCAGTCACTCCAGACTTCGTGATTTCAGAAAATATCAAATTTTTAGGTTCGGCAGTATAATACAAACTTACAAACAAATGGCTACTCGCTAAATTGAAAGTGGAGCCGTTTTATAGATAGAAGGTGACAATGGTGGAAAAAAATCATGTCAATTTATACTATAACGCACGAAAGTCTGCCACTATGAAGTTAGTCAGGAAAGCGTCGCAATGGCGTAAAATAGGAACGCGGGGAAGAAGAAGGAATTATCGGGGAGCGTTAAACCTGTGCATTACATCATTCGCAGGCAATACAGAGTGGCTGATTTTCGTGCGTTGTACTGTACGTCAGATTAGGAAGGCAAAGTAGAAACAACATATATGGTTTCCGAACACTTCCTATGGGCCATAAGTTTTACCAGACACTTTAAAGTCGTAAAAAATGTGGAAATTTACGTCGTTTTAGGAAGTTTGAATTTTAGAAATATAATTTAGCATAATATTTTAACATGTTTTCCAAAGATCCAAACAGATCTAATGGGTCAAACATTCTCTCAAACTCGTTAAAAGTTCCACTGCGCGTGGAAGTGCGATATCATTATTCAAGCGCATAAATGCAAACGAGATGCACTCTGACGCGTGAATGTTTCTCTCTTACAATTTGTGGCTATACAAATCTCTCTTAAACAAATAAAACAGCTTCGTGAAAGTAAAGTTGTGTATGGTTTTCACCAATATTTTCAATAAATTTTCAATGTATGTAGACAAGTTAAAAAAAATTACATCGACCTCGTAGAACATTCATGCTATCTAGCAAACGAAGAAAAATATTTAAAGAGACTGTAGATGAACGCATATAGGAGACAAAAAAAGGTAATTATATAATGATCTTTTTTTCTTTTTTATTAATTATAATTTAACGAGACCAAAGTAAGCAATTGTTTTTAATAACAAAAAAAGAGAAAAAGAATAATTAATATATTTTTAATATTATTATTATTATTTAAATTTTAGTGTTCAATGTTTCGCGATATTAGATCCTGATGAGAAACATTTGCAGCGCATGGCGTGTTGAATATCAATCTAACTGACAGCACCCAAGGACGGAGCTTCATAAACATGTGCATAGATATATGAGAAACCGTCGCTGAGAAAAGTGAACACTCAGACCAGTCCAATTATAGGCTATCTCAATTTTCTCATTGTTCTCCTAAATAATGGTTGTTATAGAGCTCTTTAACCGTAACTGAAACTATCGGATAATAAATAAATAAATAAAAAAGTATCGGTAACCGTAACCTTAAACTTATATAAAAGTTTCGAAAAATTTCAGATAGGGGCGGAATCTAAATGACACATATTATGAGAGTTTTTTATTTTGACTAGGCGAGCTGATATACAAGCCGCGCGCGTCCTCTGCATTGTTTATTGATTATACTGCTTAGTCTTAACTAGGTAGTGATTGTGGGATTACATTAAAATTTTACATTTACGAGTACTTAAATCAACCGTTGAATAAATTAAAAATAAATTGTTATTTGGAAAAATGCGTCATAAGTCTAGTTTAATTTGGACATATTAATTTAATTTTAGTTATAGATTCTGTTCCCAAACTTCTAATGATCGAAGTCCTCCTTCGCCCTAGAAATCATGGAATGTACTTCCAACAACAAGCTCCGGCAACCATTCATACAATCAATCTAGTCTAGCTGAAATATTAAGTGTAAGTTTTGAGGAAGAGCAAAGGTGGTGATGAAGTACACATACCATTCATTCTTAAAAAGACATTAATAAATAAGTAAAATAAGGAGAAAATTAAGATCGACACTCATTGACGATCCATTTTTATGGTGGAAAATGCATAGCAAATATTATATCTTTAATATAGTACAACGCACGAAACTCTACCACTCTGAATTGCCAGCGAATTATGCATTGCACATATTAAATGCGCCCTGGAATTTAGCATATCAGTTATTTACTGAAAATAGGTAACAGTCGATGCCAAGCGGATGACGATACTTAATACGTATTATACTCCGACCACAATAATATTTCTCGGAATCGTATTTATGTGTCAAAACCAATTAATAATTCATAAAATTAAGGTATACTTAGAGCAATTCTATGAATAGAATAGACTTAACCTAATTGAATTTGCCATTTTAGAGACACAATTTTGCACTTTTACGACTAAAAAATCTCCCTTTATTTTTCATTCGCTCTTTGTAGACACTCCTTTTAGTGCAATACTGAGTATTAAGATCTTTAATGGTGATATATCGAAAAGCATTCAGTTCTGCTATCATTTGGAGAATAACATCAAACTAGCTAAACTAACAAACTTCATTATCTATACATAATGGCATCTGGCATTACGCCATCGAACGCTTCATGCATAATTTTTTTGTCATGTACAGGATAACTTTATAAAGATTTATCGTCAGTGCTTTTTTAATTGACTATGGCAAATAGGTCTTTAATAAAAAGCCTATTTCTTTCGAAAAACCTACATCGCACTAATATTATTCTTATAGGTTTGCAGGTGTCCTTTGTTGACGGTGCTCACCTATTTACTTTCTGATGGTTCACATGCTCGCATTCCTCTTAAAATCATGTAAAAAACACTTAACTTTTGTGCCATACATAAGTGTAGAGGCCGGAACTCTTATGGATATCTATATGTGTTTGTCGTAACATACTTTTACTATTTATAACATAAAGTAAGATACCATTCATTACAAATCCTACATTTTCACTCTTTATAATATTTTTACAATGTATGTATGTCTTTGTTTAGAAATAAATAACCTAAATAAGAAAAAAAATTACCATTCTTCAACTTTTTCATCTTGTATTCAGTTATTCTGTAGCTTCTTTAAAGTACAATATCCTTTATTTTTCGTATATCCACTTTTATATATTTTTTTGAACTATTGTTTTAATTACCATGATTTAAGGTTGCTTAATCTTCGGTATGTAAATGTACACGAAACATTTGACAAATATGTTATTAATTATTAATTTAAATTCATATACTTTTAAATGGTACATTAAATAAATAACTTAATAAATATCTATAAATAAATTATTTAATTTTAATGTAATATTTCTCATAAATAAGTAAATTGTTTAATATAACTGTCCATCCATCGTTCCCTCTTAAAAATTACGGATATCCTACCAAAATAAGGCAAGTGGCCTTTGTCTTTGCTATCTTCCTTTGCTTGTTCTTGTTATAAGAGTGTTCAATTTTATGTGTGCATTGTTATTAAACCTATAACCGTAGTCTCTTATCAATTATGGATTTAAAGCTATACGTTTTTGAACGATCTTGAAAGGAGATGACAATGACAGTTGACAATTATTGTGTGTCAATCAAATTCAATGAATGCGAGCTGTCTTGTTGGTAGCTGGTGATTTCGAATGAAAGATAAAATTATGAGATTTCCTTTATTGTAAACTGACATTATTAATAATTTTATAATTACAGCAAGTTGAATCTGTATTTTCTCTAAGTTGTTGTGAGTTCATAAAAACAATTATGACGAACTTAGAGGTAAAAGAGTACACATTTTTATTGTTTACATTGTGTCTGCGATATTTTGTAATTTTATTTTTAAGAAATCTCTTATTTACAGTCACTTAAAGGCATGTCTTGCTTAAAAACTGGAGCAATGAAAACAGTTTGTTGCTAATAACATAGTAGAAAAAAATCGTTATATATGATATTCTTATTGTACTGATAGATACTGGTATAGAAATTGCTTCAATTATCAAATAAAAATTAATAAATTAGGTGCAATTGTATAGAGAATGGTTTATGTGTAAATTGAGCTACATAAATTTTAATATACACCAATATAATTTTTTCATGGTGTACTTAATAGTATTATTAGTAGTTAAGTTGTGAAAATTTTTTCATAGAGTCGTGATATTAATTTTCAGGTTAGCAGTACTGACAGTAGTTCAGGTTCCACTTCGGATTCTAGTAGCAGTGGAAGTTCATCATCAAGCTCAGAATCTGGATCTAGTAGTTCAGATTCTGAATCCTCTACTTCTGAAACTCCTCAAACTTCTAATGGTATTTCACAGCCTAAACCTCCTACAAAACAACCGAGTTCTGAAGAAATACCGACAGCTAAAGAGAAAGAAGAGAAACCGAGAAGAAATTCTACATAACTCAAACCTTCTTCTTCAAGCGAAGAAGATGCCACTACTAAAGTTGAAACTCCTAAACCTATACCTGCACGTCGTCGTTCATCAGCAAAACCTAAAACTACTGCTACCGTTACACCTAAGCAGAGTAAACCAGCACCTCGACCACCACCAGGTGGAAAAACTCCTAAGCCTGCACCGAAAACAGTTCCTAAGCCTGGAGTTAAAGCTGAAACTAGAGCAGCTTTAAAGAAAAAAAGTATATTTTCTCCTGACAACAGTTCAGAATCAGAGCCTGAAGATGCCAAGAATAAAGCAACTTCAAAAATAGCACCCAAGGTTGCCGGTCCAACACAACGTGGTAAGGGTAGACCCAGGAAATCAAGTGGTGATAAATCGAAAGCACCGTCAGCTATTGAGAAAAAAAATGAGAAACCTAATAAAGAAACTCCAAAACGTCGCAGCGGCAGTCGTTCTAATGGACCTCCATCCAAAAAAACTGCAGAAGACAAACAGAGCGTATCATCATGTACATCAAGTCAGTCTTCAGGAGATTCTGACACTGCTGAAAGTGAAAGTGAACCTTCACCCAAGAAAGATACTGAAATCAAAACTGGGAAAACAAAACCACAGTCATCTACTAACAAAACTACCGCAAAGGTATTAACCAAACAGTAATTTAATTTGTTATATAAACTATTAAGCCGAAATGAAAAAAATCCTTTCTAAACTTTCGTTATTCAAAGCAGATATTTTAAACAAGTTTTCTCTTGTCAGTGTTTCATTAATGAAAATGACATGTTTTATTTGAAATGAAATGTTTAACATTATGACATCTGCAATAAGTGATTAAAAACAACAATATTTTATTGATAATTTAATTTGTGTCAAATAGAAAGTATTGGTTTATATTCAATCTTAATCATATTCAGTCATAACAACTCTATCACTACTCTTATATGTAATAATACATTTTTACATTCAGTATTATTGATGAAATGTCTATATTTTTAATGTTTACAAAATAAATTGTCAGATTACAGAAACCCCATCCAAACCCACTGAACCTGAACCTTTGCGTGAAGCCACGATGCCTCGAAAACTGACTAGGTCTCTATCGGCGCGTGTGTCACGTCTTGCCGCCGCAACCCGGGTCACGCACACGGATACAGATTCCGAGACCGAAGAGAAACCTATGGATAAGAAGTAAGATATTATGGTTAAAAAGTCTGCTTAAGCAAGAGTACTATGATATCAGCACAGTAAGATTGATATTGGTATTGAAATTTGAAACCCTATATTCAGATTAGATTTAGATAGATATTTTTTCTCTTGTGCTTCTCCAGCTAGCACAACTTAAAGTGTTCTTTCCTAAAGTAATGAGCAGCTTCAAAAGTGGTATAAATTTGTTGAGCTGTGTATTACCAAAATCGATGTACTACATATTAAAGCATTAAGAATGCAAGTGTGGTTTCAGCTTAAAAAGAATGCTAGGAATATAACTTAGATAATCAATTAATTTTAAATAAATCCAAGTGAAAGTATGAACCTACATTTTTGACACATATGTTTTAATACTTTACATTCCAATGAAAAATAGCTTAAAGATTCTCCTCTTATGAATCAACATCAATATCTTGGTTTAATAATAGTAAATATTTTTAAATGCAATTTGTTGCTGTAAAGCATACTATTAAATGGTTATCTATTTTAATTATATGTAATTAAATCTTGAAATGAACCTGATTCTGAAAGTTATATTTTACTTACCCTTTGCTTAAACTAGAAATTCATTGATTGTTTCAAATTATTTGCAGAAAGTGACTTTCACATTTTACAATGCTTGGATTCCAAAACTTTGCCTGTATATTTTAAAAGTACATTCATAAAGGCATTTTATGAATGAAATCTTCTTAAATTCTTTAATAGAGAAATATGTTGTTTTTTTTTTCATTATAATATTATAATCTCACTGGAATAAGAAAATTAATTACTCACCATTGCCATACATCTATTTCTATATAAACACTTTTTCATGACGTAAATAACACAATATCTATCGTAAATAGTACCTATGACTGACAATTTCATACATTTAATTTTGTAAAAACACCTTTTAATGTCCCTAAAAGCATTTGCTCTTTCCATATTTTATTGAATTATCACATTACTCAATCTAATTGTTGAACCAATTGCTTATAGATTGCTTTGAACACTTTAATTTAGTAAAGTAGATATGCATTAATAAATAAATGAGACATTTATGACACACCATAATGTACTATTATAATTGCTTAGGTTCAGTTCAGACTGTCATTGAATTGAGTGGCAAGTGACGTATTAATTTCTCCTTGAATGGTAGGGTTTTTCATGACTACACTTTCAAGGCTAGTTGGTGGATTCAGCATTATAGAGAGATTTCCGACTTTGGATGAACCTTGGATAGTACACTATAGCAACACTTCGTATAGTCTGCCTGGAAGCCTAGTCCATACATAAGAGTTAATGTGAAAATGTGTTATCTTTGGTCTTACCCTAGTTTTAGCGCAAATGAAGTTCAGTGTACAAGCCAAAATTTGATGTCAAGACTATGTTTTTCCGCTGCGCTTTAACATTATTCCAGTTTGAATTGACCTCTACAATTTTAATAGGCATAGTCTGTTTTCAGGGTTTATGTAACAATGTAAAGGTGCTTTCAGATGACTTTGTTGATTACTTTGAAACAAAATGCACATGTTTTATAAAAATGTATAACAGTGCAGAGGTGCTTATCAGTTGTTAGTCAGTTACCCAGTAACAAGGTGTCCATGTTTTACGTTCCTACCTTAATGTAAGTCTTGTATGATTAAAAGGTTTTGTGATTTTTTTACTTATATAATTTTATTTCAATTTAAATTTTGGATATTGTTCTAGTATGGATGCAAAAAAAGGGCGTCGTGTGCCGCGTTCGCCAGCGGCTGCGCCACCGCCTGCCCCTATAGAACCGGCTGAACCCCAGGAGAGACGCTGCCCAGTACGTGGATGTGACTCTATGGGGCATTTAGGTATACTAAGCTTTTGTTATTATCTACTATTAACTTTTGCATGTTGTATTCGAATACTCCTTTAAATGTTACCTTTACATGTAAATTATAGTGTAAAATCATGGAATTTAAAAATGTATATTTTCAGTTACTTACATTTGCAGCTCTACCTGCATGTTTAAACAATATTTTTTTTATATTTTGTATCTAGCAATCTCGAATACAGTCAAACCTGGATAAGCGAGAGTTCAAGGGAGCACAATCTCATTCTCACTTATAGAGGTTTCTCACTAACCCGAGTTTCTCGCTAATGCAGGTACATGGGTAGCGTTTCTCTCTTATAGAGGTACGCAGCAATAACAAGTCACAGCAAGTACGAATGTAGTAAATATGTAATATGATAAAATTATGTGCATAATAAGCACAACATATATTTTTAATAGTGTGTATATGTTATGTTCATTAGATTTCGACATATAAGTACTTTATAAGGATAGGTATCAAGATGCTTATGAAAACAAAACAAAAATTCATGCACTATGTAATTTTATTTTATTTAGAACTTATTTACACTTAAAAAATCTGTCAATTTCGTTTGGGTTTCTGTTTTTGTATTTTGAATGTTTTCTCTGACTCATAAATTTTGTCAAGTATTGCTTGATCAACAACCGCCGCGTATTCAAAGTACTGATGGACCGTCTCCAGCGCATTTAAAGCTAGCTTCATCGGAATGATCTTTATTTCTGTTTCCGGAATCTGTGCCTCGTCTTCACTGTCATTTCCAGCAATACAGGTGTTCACACAATTCTTAACGATATCGTCGTCGGTTTGTGCTCAGTACACAGGCACACGTATCCATTCAAAAAAGAATGCGATAAAATAACAATGTTATTTAGTTCCACGAAATAGAACAGGTACAATATTGACGAGAAAACAATACAAAAACAATGGTAGGAAGTTCCACGAAAGTTAAGAATGAGTCATAAAATAGCAGATGTTAAATTTGTAATTTGTTTTGTCATTTGTTACTGTATGTGTGTATTTTTTATATGTATATTTATAAATAAATAAAGCTCGACTGTCGCTTATAGAGGTAAAAATAAGTAGCAGTCTCACTTACGGAGGTCCATGAGGGAAAAACGACTCTCTCCTACAGAGGTTTATGTTTCTTGCTAATAGAGGTTTTGGGAGCTTAAAATGACGGGTCCTGGCTATTATTCTCACTTATAGAGTTTTCTCACTTATCCAGTTCTCACTTACCCAGGTTTGACTGTATATACTATACGTCATATACAATTCTCAGTCCTGATCTCGATTTCAATATGTATTACATTATCGATTTAGAACCTGATCTATTTTCATATTTCTATTCTACTCTTAATTGTATTCCCAAATTCCAATAAAGGTTTCGATTCTAATTATAATCTCGTTCTAGATTGTGACCCCAGTCCTGCTCTCGATTTTGATCTCGGTACCATTATCAATTTTGATCTCATTCTGATGTCAGACCTACTCTTGATTGTTATCCCAGTGTTGCTTTTAATATAAATTGCATTTTCCCTTTTATTCCAAACTTCATTACTCCGTTGATCATAATCTCAGATTTGCTCATGATTCTTATCCCAGTGCCGGTCTAATTCCCATCACACTCTTCTTCTTTTATCCAATTCCAGTCATGCTCTTGCTTTAGATTCTGATTTCTTTTAATTCCCACCATCCAGTCCCCTTCTAAATTTCAATGCCAAATCCTCGATTCTACTCATAAAATTATCCCTATAGTAAAAAACATTACCGGGACAAAAACTGTCCTAGGTCTTTAATCTAGAACATATTCTATCTGTGTCAAATATACAACTCCACTTACCTATTTATATGTGTCCATGAAGAACATTTGACAAGGGTTGCCCTAAAAAATCTTATGCAGACCATATGGTCTGCATATGGTGGCATATTAAAAAGGACCAAATTTTAAGCACCCGAAACTGAAGAGATTACATGAAAAGATTGATGTGAGGCAAGAGAGATATGCAAAGATTGTATCGTGTGGAAATTTATAGTCTCTGCCTACCCTTCTGGAAAATAGGCGTGAGTTTATATTATTATTATAAGAACATTCTTGCTAAATCTCATATGTGTAAATTTGAACAACACGTAATGATAAGAGTCACATTAGTGTGGTGTCAATTTTGAATGCCACGAATCTCGAAAGATGGTTTAAGCTTTTGTAAGGAAAAGGGTATATCTAATGTACCACACGTGCCATCCGATGTCGCTTTCCACAGCTTGCGATATCATCCAGAAATACAGAAACACACTCTTTTACTATAACGAAATATAACTGTTGTTAATTTGTTACCATCTATAAAAAAATAACCCAATATGTCATCAATATATTTACCTGAGGTATATGTCCTGAAGCATGCAAGTGCACGAGACTGCCTTGTGTTATTACAGAAAACTTGATTACATGACCCCTATCAATGCCTAAAAGCTTTTCGAGATTTTCAACACATAATATATATTATAAACAAGCATTCACTATTTATATTTTAAGGATTGATATTTGTTACTCAAGATTTTTTATGTATATCATTTAATTCTACACAATTCTTCAGTACTTAATTTTGTAATATTTCTCCACCAAATTAAGCAGGTATGGAATCTATAATTAATTCACAGCTAAAACTCATTTCAGTAAATATAATTTTAATATACTAATCTTTCAAAAATTCAGATCATAAAAGTGACAATCGCCTAATTTGTTCAAAGATTCACTTATTGAATGAATTAGGCAATTTTTTGTTCTTATGATCTACTAGAGGGTTTAACCTTATTGTGAATTTGCTTCCAACAAGTACGCTATTAGTGAAAAGGAGCATGTCCGTGGATTTGAGAAAAAAGGAAAAAGAGCAATATCGGTCAGAGATTCGATTGTTTTTGGAAGGGACATCGCACAGCAAAATCAATGAGTGCTTGGATGCTGTGTACGGTGACTTCTCCTTCGATGGCGACCATAAAAAATGGGTTTAATGGGTTTCAACGTGGTCGCACGTCGGTTTTTGATGATCCACGCCGATTGAAGGTATACGAGATAGCCGAGACTGTAGGCATCTCGAAAAGACCGCGTGAGTCATAAGCTGCATGAAGTATTGGGAATAAGAAAGCTGTTGGCGCGATGGGTACCGCGTTCGCTCAGTCCAGATAACAAACGCAACCTTAAGACCACTTCAGAACAGTGTTTGACGATGTTTAAGCGCAATCCGAAGGAGTTTTTGAGTCGTTTTGTGACTGTCGACAAAACATGGATACACTAGCACACACCAGAGACCAAAGAACAGTTAAAACAGTGGACTTCACCTGGCGAATATGCTCCAAAGAAGGCAAAGACTGTCCTATTGGCTGGAAAGATGATGGCCACCATTTTCTGGGATTCAAAAGGTGTGATCTATATTGACTTCCTGTAGAAGGGCAAAACGATCACAGGGACCTACTATGCCCAATTATTGGGCCGATTCGACGCCGAATTGCAGAAAAACGGTCCCATTTGGCAAAGAAAAAAGTGCTCTTCCATCATGACTTAGCACCGGCTCACACCTTCACCGGATTTGGCCCTATGCGACTTCTGAAATTTTAGCCAAACGAAGAGGTTATCGCCACTACATAGGCCCACTTCGTAGACCTCTAAAAAATGTGTTTTTCAGATGGGTTTAGAGAAGTTGGAGCATCACTGGGTCAAGTGTATCGAATTCAAAGGAGATTATATTGAGAAATAAATCACTGCTTTTCCGAAAATTTGTTTTTCTTTTGTAGGCTTAATACTTATCAAACCAGCCTCTTAGAATATAGGGGAGGTTACTAGCAATATTTAATATAAATAAAAAAGATTTAAGGATTCTTGAAATTCAATATTTTCTTCATTACTATTTCCTAGTAATAAACTTTAATTATGTAACGAGCTTGCGCCTGCGCCTCCAGTTTAGGTATTTATTGTAGGTCTTCTTTTGACAAATTCCACTTCTATTTATGTTTTCACTCCCTCATTGCTGCCAAATTTAAATTGGTTCAGTAGCTTGTAGTAATAGTCCAATACAAACTGAAAATATTTTGCTATTACACATGCAGTAGATATTATATTTTAATTAAAAATAAAAAAAAACCAACATCGCAAAACTTCCAAATATATACATCGAGTTGAGAGAACGCTTGCTCCATGCACGCCGATAACGCAGCATCGAGCATCGCTTTTCTTTTGATTTTGCAGTCGTTATATTAAGCGCACGCGCTAGACCCATAATCTGTTGTTGTGATTCTATAAAGAGAAATCATAGTTGGATGCAAGAATGTATCCAGTCTTCCGAGTCAGGGGGGTCACACAAGTTTAAGCAAGACTGGCTCTAATTTAATTACAATAGTAAGACAAAGTCCTAGCCAAGGGGGGGGTTAAGACCTCCATCTCCCCTCCCGCCCCCTAAAATCTGCCATTGATTGCATGCTATTCTTATTAAGCAGCAATAGTATTTGTTTAATGTGAGACATGTAACATGTAGTTTGGCCAGCAAAAGTATTAAATGTAGAAGTAATAAACTAATGAAGACATTAATGATGATTAGGAAAAATAAATGTTACTCTGTGTGGAAATGTCAATAGAATATTTTAACGTTGAACTTTTACTTCTCTATAATTTATGGTTCATTGTACTGTATTTGACTATTAAAGAAATAAATAAAACCTAACAGCTTGGGTGTCGACTCCCATATCCAAGGTTCTGTATCAATGAGCCCTTGATGCATTTGTTGGTACTGGAAATTTACAATTGCAATAGATTAAAAAAAAGGATTAATTTCGGAGCATTAAATGATGAAATTAAAATATATTATTAATGATGTAAAAGTGTCCTCCTATAAAGATTATTATAAAAGTAAAAAGTGAAATTTTGTTCAAAATTTGTATTGGCAGTGGTGAATTCGGGATTGTTAAATAAAAATAATTTTTTATCATTATGTATTTATATCCTACTAAGCTTGGCAATTTTTATTAATATAAAAAATATATAATATTTCACTTGATTCCGCAAACTAATTCCTAAACCTATCTAATAATATTTTGAACATAATTCATAAAGAGTTCAATTTATCAAGTGGTATTAAATGTTTGAAATGCAGGTTGACATTTCTTTCTAAATATGTGGAATGTGTAATTAATAGTTGCACAAACAGTTGTGCTATGAAATTGATAATTTAAGAATAGGTTATTAGAAAATCATAATAATAAGTACTTGAACTAAAATTAAATTTCTTATCTTATTAATGAGATCTCAAATAGATTAGGAGGTAAAAAAAAATAATAAAATGAATTAATACTGTTTAATTTATAGTAACATGTTATATTTTATATATTTATATATGTATGAATGTACTTATACATGTTGATATTTACATTTCTACAGGCGGTCGCGCCGAGAAGCACTTTACATGGGACGCATGCCCTATGTACCACAACGTGACCGCGGCATGGTGCCTGGCCGCCGCCGAAGAGCGCGCCGCCGCCACCGTGGCGCGGCGCCGGGCACTCCACGCGATGGCACAGCGGCCGCGCGCGCAGCCGACTATCGAGCAAAGGGCTTATCAACTCAAAGTCAAGGTATGACTGTCTTACAGCCGAATATTGATATGTCTCTCAAATTAATCGCTCCATTGAGACCACTTTAATTTTAGCATCCTTTTATTTTAAATGCGATTTACAAAGAGTATTTAAATATTTAAGACCGTGATCGGCTGAGAATCTCTTATTGTTTAATGGTAATATTTATGAATAGAATTTGTTATCATTTAATTTACTGGTTAAAATTTGGTTTTACTCGGTATTCTATGAAAAGGTTATTTTGGAATTGAGAACACTAATGATAAATATGTTCATTCAGCTG
Source organism: Eumeta japonica (assembly GCA_005406025.1). Classification (NCBI taxonomy): domain Eukaryota; kingdom Metazoa; phylum Arthropoda; class Insecta; order Lepidoptera; family Psychidae; genus Eumeta; species Eumeta japonica. Next base: position 252,523 of record BGZK01000001.1, read on the forward strand.
ATTTAATGAAATTTGGAGAATTGTCAAAATATATTTTTTTATGATATTCAATTAAAAATATTCTTATTTTTATCTACAACTAAATTGAAATCATGAATTCCTTACCTACAAAAGAAGGGTTTTTTAGCTGTTAGAAATCAAAATAGTATTTGATTTATTATTACTTTAACAACTAAATGGAAAACAAGAAAAATTTCACCCGAGCCTAATAGGGTGGTTATATTTATTCATTATAAGTAATGCTTTGTTATATATTGCCGCCGTAGTGCCGTGCTGTAGTCGACTTAGATCATCATTTATTTTTAAAACATGAAAATTGACTTGCTCAATCGGTTAAATACCACATTTTCGCAGAATACAGACGTGAAGCGACAGAATCCGTTGTAGCATTTCGTCCATTCGGCCTACCACTAACTATCACTCTACTTTCCCCTCTATCAGATATTCTATTCCTACACAAAACGTCCTCAGTGCACTGGTGACTCCTCCAGAGTCGTGAGTGTCCATGGGTGGCGATGATTACCTACTTTTTGGTGACTGGCATACTTGTTGGCCCCTGAATGTGCTATGAAAAATATGCTTTAATAAGCATATCATGAATAGTAGTCCATACCAGCCAACACTCTTGGAAAATCCGCTATGAAATAGAAATCATTGACAATATCTATGTATTCATGCAGAGATGGCATATAAATGTATGTAGTGTTGCTATACCGTTTTTTAATTGAGAGAAATAAGTTGTCCTTAATTTGAGTCATTTTTTTAAGGAGAATGCCTATGGATAGTACCAAAATTTGTCATGCATCGTGATCAAAAGATTATCAAAATAATTTTTGTCAACTATATCACATAATCACCAAAGGAATGCAAAATCTGAGTCAGGGACTAAAGTAATATTTTAAAAGTTGTTCAATTCAAACTTTCTTGAAATGGTAGATGATAGTGTCACTGTAGTAGTGTTGTGACAATCATTTTATTAATCGATTACACAATATAAAAGTTGTAGCTGCCTTGTGGGCAAGTGCACTGTGGTAGCATTTTCAGCGGTTCAAGATCACTCTTCTTCCTCTGTAGAATTTTTGGACAATGCATCAGTCTATATTAAGGTCCATAGTCATACTGCAAATTTTCAATCGAAGTTCAAATCAAATTACAGTTTTTTTATTATTTGACATAACTACAAGTTTGTGCTCTCAGACTTCGCTTCTTTTGAATTATTTGAGAGTGCCAAAATATAAATGCTGTATAAATGGTTTCATATTTTTAAGTACATTTACTTAAAAACTTGATCTTTTTACAGCTTTAAGGGACTGTAAACTTAACTACTGATATTAATTTCAACTCTATATCTTCATTCATTCCTAAGAAAAAGAGTGTTGCTAGACAGACAAAGAAATGATTCTATAAGGGTGTCTTATGAAGTGTGGATCTTATGAAGTGCAAAATAAGTTAAAAACCATTTATTTTGCTTTTAAATAATTACGTAATTGTGTCTGAAGTCACAATGAGATTAAAGGCACATTCTGAATATTTGAATTCAAATAAATGAGATACAAAAATGCTAAGCCCTCTTGTATAAGTTTGAATGGTGTTGTCATATGTGTGATTGCAGTTTCAACTGAATGTCTAGAATCATCAAATGAAGTGCCTATTGAACTCCGAGCAAAGTGAAGTATGGAGGTACAGATTATAGGGAAGGGATAATTGGCAATTCTGACTGTAGTATATTATGCATTCCATGCTATAGAAATCTCAAAATTGATTCAAAAAACTACAGGATGTATATTGATGAAATTTGGAGTACAGGTGTTGTAAGCCGTTACTTACTTTCACAGTTAAATAACAAAAATAAATATTTCTGGGGGAGCATTCCATACATGTAACAGAAGTTAAATTTTTTTTTTTTAGCAAACATCGTGTGGCAAATACTTCAACAGTTCTATTAAGAATACTTTAAGGTTTCTATGCGATTTTTTGACTAATTGAATATTTTCTGAAAAATTGCCTTGAAAGTAGTTGATATTGTGTCCTTTCCCTTTATTTTCTAAACCGTTTGTCTAAACAATATGAAAAAAATTACAAAGGTAATGCTTAATAAATACTTTCAACAAAAATTATTTTGAACAGATCAGATATACGGTTTTTAAGTTATTGCTGAAAAATGTGCTTCTCAACAAAAGGACGTTTGTACTGTGAACATACACTTTTGCTGGTGCACCTTAGTTTATGCTAGTTTAAGTAACATGCCTACTTGTTTCTTTAGTGATAGGCGACTAAAGTGTTTATATTTATTATGTGTGGGAAACCAGGAAAAGAGTGTAACTTTTGGGGTAACATCCTTTTCTTTGTTTTATTATTATAATATCTTGTTTAAATACAAAAGAGTATTTAGTAAATATAAGTAGTTAATTAATTTAATTTGAAATCAAATATTTTTGATGAAAATGCATTCTGTCATACTTATTATTAATAGTTAGTAATAACTTATATTATATAAAATAATAAGTTATTATATAATAGTTAATAATAACTTATTATTAATAGTTAATAGTAGTTATTATTATTTGAAATTTTTTATTTTATTTATGTATGAAATTTACTATTTTTTCTCTAAGTTGCAACAAAAAAAAACTATATATCAGTGATTCTTAATTGCCGAACCCACTTCATTTGTATGTAGTAACATATTTTAGATATTTTGACATAGCGCTATCATAAAATTAATAGCTAAGTATTTGTTTAGGACATGCGTTCTAAATGGAAAGGCAGTGGTGAATTCCGGGAGAAGAATTCTCCAGCTATTGAGGAAATAAGCGAGGAACGGGAACCGCAGCTGGAAGGATTCACTCCAGACTATGACTTGCGATTGTTCAGAGAAGCTCAAGCACTGGCTGCTATCAAAATCGAAGAGGAGCTTGGTGATTTACCCTCGGATAGAGGAACCAAGTATGAATTATTTTATGACAGCTTATTTTTGCAGTATAAATTCCTTTTCTGAACCTACCTGTATGTTTAAATAAATAATTTTCCGTTCAAGCTAATTGTACAGTAAAAAGAATTGCATGCCTCACAACGCGTAAGCGAGTGGGTGTGCTCTACTCTCGACAGGCCGTGTTGAGACAACTTCACAACATAAAATTGTTGAAATACCAGAATTTTAAATTGTATTCTATGCTACTTAAAAATGATTTAAAACACTCGCAAGATAGAAGTGTTTGTGTGTGGTAATAATCTGAGCTGTTTCTTTGTTATGAATAACTTTTGGTCGTGATTAGATAACTAAGTTATTTAAATGATGATGATTTAATTTAAAATTTCTTTTGTATTTATACATTATCATCTTTCTTTTATATAGATATGTAATCATGGGCAAATATATGATGGAGGTTTGGTACCAGTCGCCTTATCCTGGGGACGCTGCGCGTGCGCCGCGGCTCTACATTTGCGAATTCTGTCTCACGCACCACAAATCGCAGACGGGAGCTACGAGGCACGCCGCGAAATGCGTTTGGCGTCACCCGCCTGGTGATGAGGTTAGGGATATTAAACTTTATGCTATGATTATTCTGCTTATATTTGTAGTAGGTATTACAAATCTTAGAGTATAATTTAGTTACGTAACTTAGATATTATAAAAACTTGAATACCACACAATAAACCGTGACCACGCTGGCTCTCAGTCGACGGACCTTCGAGATGAACAGGACAACTGACTAGGAAGAATAAAACTATACTAATAGAAGTGGTATGATCAATTATATTTTTGTAGAAAAATATTAATACCTTACCTGCGATTTTAGCTCATTGTTTACTTTAATCACGGGGTTTGTTTATTGTCATTATCAAAAAAAAAAGAAATCTTTGGCATATACAATGGAATCTCAATAACTCGAACCTCGTAAGTCGAAATCCTCAGTAAGTCAAAAAAAAATTACCATTCCCTTCCGATGAACCCCTAAATATACGGTCTCTCGAATTATTTAGACTTTGTAACTCGAAGAAAATGTTATTTCCCTACGAAGTATTGATAATACATATTTATACTCTATAACTCGAATTTCAAAAAGGAGACTCCGTAAGTCGTAGTTGTTAAAATATAATATCTTACTTGGAATTCCCCAAATAATAGCAATAAATTCTAAAATGAATGTTCGGGTTCCGGGCTTCTAATCTATTGTTTTTGTCTTGAACACATGCAATGAATGAATACATTCATGAAACTTTCTAAGTAACACAGCTGTGAACGTTATGTTTGTTCGTTGTCGACACAGGACACGGATTACTTTTAGCGGAGCTTGTCCGTCAGTATTATTTTGGCTGTTAACTAACAACAACATAAGTGACTGTAAGTCGAAATTTTAGCAGTTAAGTCATATAAGTCATATGTATCTCGAAGTCCTTGTTAAGTAGAAAACTCTTTAACTCGTTTTTTTTTTTTTTGCATTCCCTTTGACATTTCAGTTATTTAGATTCCACTGTATAAGGTTGGGGAAAAAGTGTTTTGTATTTTATATACATACACAAAATAATTTTTCATTATATTTTATGTACATTACATTATATTTTATTTAAATAATATATATATATATATATATATATGCTGTATTGTTCAACAACTTGTTGCCATTTTGTAGGTAGTAAGATAATCCCATCTATGTTGAAATTTTTGGATTTCTGATTAAAAAAATGCGACAAATAGTTTTGTCTTCTTGATGTTAATGTAACACTATCTAAATAATTATGAAGAGACTGAAACAGGTAAAAATCTGAGGGTGCAAGGTCAGGGCTATATGGTGGATGCATTAACACTTCCCAACTAAACTCTCTCAATATTTGCTGATTGGCTAAAGATGTGTGTGGTCTGGCACTATCATGGTCAAAAACCACACCTGTTTGATTTGTTTCTGTTAATCAATTCTGGCCATTTTTTTTCACTACTTCTTGCTTGAGTCTCATCAACTGTTGGCAGTACAAATCCGAATTGACGGTTTTATTCGGCGGTAAAAGCTGATAACGAATAATCCCCTTCCAATTTCCCTATTCACATAGCATCAACTTATTGTCTGTTAATCTGGATTTTACTATAGTTTATGGAGCTTGCTAGCTTTTTGACCATAACCTTTTTTGCACTTTCTTGCACATTCATTCTTGTCGTAATCCATTCTTAATCACCAAATCTTTTTGAAAACGTTTCGGTTTAATTACTTTTTAATAGAGAATCACAAATGAGTACAATTCATTACATTTCTTTCAATAAGTTTGTGTGGGACCCAAGTATCGACTTTTTTTGTACATCCAGATTTTTTCAAATGGGTAGAAACTGATTTGTGATCAATCTCCAGCTTTTCAGCTATGTCGTAAGAACTAATATACCAATCGTGTTCTACTTTTTTCAAAATTGTATCGTCTTTATCTGTAACAGGTTGACTAGAGCGAGGTTCATCTTTGACACCAAAATTACAAGACTGAAAGTGCTTGAACCAGTTTTGTGCTATTCTTACCGGCATCGCATATGGTCTATAAACGTCACAACTTTTTTCACAGCTTTGTGTCGCATTTTTCTCGTTTTTTTGAAAATAAAACTTCAATATGTATTGAATTTCTACATTAGATTCACTCATTTTGATGGACAAAAAGACAGTAGAAAAATGGCAGGACAGCACTTTTACATTTTATCATTATTTTTTTAAATGTCATCTATTTGATGGTATCAAAACTAACCAGGTACAAACAGCAAAACCAAAGAAGTTTTACTGTAATTTTTTACTTATAAAATGTGAAAAAACTTTTTCCTCGACTGTAATGGCGATTTCAACAACGCTCCATAAGCACGCACTTAGAATTTTCTTCGGGTACGGATTCTTGCGGTGTATGGGCAAAATGATGGACAACGATTACATGTTCAGACTTGTTTATTGCAGCACGAGCTTCACGAGTGGCGGTCGGAGTACAACTGCGACGGATGCATCAATTCCGCTGCAATTTATAGATGGCGCATCCGCGTGCACATATGAGCTGCATACCAACCATATGTATTTTATCAATACACTTACATCATGTGATGAAAGCACATGACGCACCAATTATTATCAAATACAAATCTTCTCACATTTAAAATTTTATGCATTAGGTGTTCAGAAAATATACGTCTGGTATTATATATGACCAGGTTTCTACATAACATACATGCCATACACTCAACTAAGTTGTGTGCAAGAGAAAGCATATCTAGCTGGCCATTAATAAAAATGCCGCAATGGTATTATGATATCTGAAAAGGTCAAAGTTATAATATCCCACTAAACTTAACTATTTTCTCTGCAGGTGTACCGGAAAGGCGACCTCAGCGTGTGGCAAGTGGATGGAAGGAAACACAAACAGTATTGCCAACAGTTGTGCCTCCTAGCAAAATTCTTTTTGGATCACAAGACATTATACTATGACGTGGAACCGTTCCTGTTCTATGTCATGACAATCGCAGATCAGGAAGGCTGTCATATATTGGGCTACTTTAGTAAGGTATGTAATCAATATTATGTGTATAAAGGCGTGACAAGTATTTCTTAAACCTAAATTAATTATGCAACTGCAGAAGTTAAGAAGAATTGTAGCAGTTATTACATCCTTATAACAATGTCTTGTTAATATGAGATATGACTAAATGAGACTGAAGTCTTTGAGTTTACGCAAGATGAAGATCTTTTAATTTTCTAAATTTTGAGAAGTTTTGATTTTAGGCCCTTGTAAAATGTGGGATTAAAGCTTGTGTGGAGATTGTGATTTTTCCATAGCATTAGTAGTGATTATTCAATAGAAAAAAAGTAATATTTGCTTAAGAACTTTTTGAACGTTCACCCCCTGAGTGTGTAAAATAAAGAATGGGCGTCCCGATTTTTCTGAAGTTAAGACAAAAACATTAGTTTTATGGTTGTTGTTAGAAAATTTCACAATGTAGCATAAAAATATAAATGAAATTTTATCATAGATAATCTAATATCTTGAGAAGATGGCAACACTTTCAAGTATTGGTCATTTTCATTTTTCAAAATCTCTTAAGAGTTGCAGTCTTTCCATAAAGCAGTAGATGCTAATTCATTAATTACTATATACGTAAATTAAGAGCAACATATATTTATTAGAATTGAGACAAAAGAATATTTTAGGTCATAGTTGAATTTTGCAACTGATTTTAATGTTAAGTGCCAATTGTAATTGTCGGGGGTAAATAAAATACCATTTTTCACAGATTCATGCACAATACACACATAGTTGCATGTTTTTAAATAGACATGGCTTTACATTTCTTTTTCATTAAATATTAAAAAAAAAGAATTCTCTAATAATGTCACTATATGTTAGTAAGCAAAGGAAGACATGTTAGGCAATGGAAAAATAACAATAATCATGGAGCTGCAAAAATATTACGAAAAATATGTAAGTTAATATTTGGTACATGTTTTTTTATGAACAGATTACTCACTGTTAGATCAGTATACAGGGCTATACTTGTATCAGTCTTATATCAGTATACAAGTTCAAGTCTATCAAAGTGAAATAAAAAAACAGAAAGAGGATGTGTCTCTGTAGAGGAATGATTAGAATCTTATCACCATCGATAGAATAAATGAAATGAAAAACAAAAGAGAACTAGACTTGTCTACCTTAAACCATATTAATATCTGTTAGATATTAAGATGTACTTTTATAATATTATTTTTAAAGTGTAAAAAGATATATCTGTAAGTATTTTATATAAATGTGTAGTATAAATGTCTTTAAATGTGTAGTAGATAGTCAGTTAAAAAAAATCTGTCAAATTAGTCTATAGATGTGGGTTATCATTTTACGTTATCCATGTAAGTCAAATAACAATAACGTTTAATTTATAAACTAAAGTTTGAGAATGGAAAAAGACAAACGGATGAGATTTTTGATAAATGACCGAGAGCGATTGAATTTCATTATTCCTATCGAACAAGGAACATATTGCAAAAATTTAAGAAATAACCAAAGATGATTTTGATATATTTATGTTTGACTTGATGTGTTATTGTCTAAAAATTATTTCAATTTTCGTAACCTACAAAACTATAGATAGTTACAATTGTATGTAATACAGAAGTGTAAATCAGACTCAAAAATGACTCTCACAACGTAGTTACGGTATTAGCAGAGACTCGGTAATGTCGCGACATGGAATCTGTTTCTAAAAAACGTTTTTTCCCATCCTAAAATTTGTGTAAGCAAAAGAGAGGCTCGTAATAATGCCATAATTGTTGGTTTTTACAGACCAAGCTTTTTAACAATATTTTAGCATCTCGTCGTAACGAATTGAATTAAATCGCCTAACTGATATGTTTATTTATTTGAATTATTTAATTAGAGGATATTTTTGAACGAAACACAGATGTCAAAAAAAATATTAGTTTGTTATAAAATTCCTAAAACTGCATACTTTTGTACAATGAAAATAAATTCTATGCAAATAAAATATGTATACTAATATAATAATATATATAATAATAAAATAGACTTACATCTATATCCCAGAAGGGTAGGCAGCGGCTATAGATTTCCACATGGTACAAACTCTGTGTTTAATGCACTTTAGAAAAAACATTTCCATCCAATGAAAACGCAATCATAAACATTGTTGAAAGAGTCGAGTTTCCATTTTGTGATTAAAGTTAATAAATACCAAAAGCCGGTAGACCGATGCCCACAAAAAGTAGCCAAGAATGTACCCTCAAATGCTTCTGTTTGGAAATGGATTCAAAACCTATTCATCAATTTCAATACAAAAAGTTTACACGTACATATATTCGCACTATTATAGATTTGGAATTCATGATCTCGTCTTTTAGTTATCTTAAATGTTAATATAAATTTAGAGATTCTAAGATCCGCTTTAAAACTTCTACAGAATCAGTCCTCTTGTAATCGTGTTGTTAGCTATTACATATTATCGTTTATTCAAGAGTAAAAGATTTGTTTTTAAGATTTTTTTTATATTTTATATTTCTTAGCTAAGTTACCTATATCTATTGCAAAGCCCCTTGATGAGTAGTTGAAATTTTATTTTCTATTTTAAAAGTGTCAAATGATTCTTATTCATATGGGGTCATGACCCCCCGAGATACGGCGCCGAGGGTCTGTAGTTGTAACTAGAGAGCGTGGTGGCCCGCCGTCGCGTACTATGCGCTACGGCTGCCGCCATTCAGCGGCGGCGCGTCAGCTGGCAGGTCGATGACCTCCCGCCTGCGCCCGGCAGCAGACACCCTCGCGCACCCCGGCAGTGCACTTACAGGGTGCGAAGCTGCGCCATATGATTGCGGTGCACACGGTTTGGAGCAAAAATACAATATACGAATTTAAAAAAAATGATATTGGAAAACTGATAGCGATACTATAGCATTCAATAATATCTCTATATAATATCCGTCTAATTTAGTACACAAAACATTTTTACCTGTTTTTTTGTATTGATGAGTATAATTGACGTAATACACGGTAACTGTAAGATCTGCCTGTAAACGGATCAAAATATTTATTTAATCTGCCTACGTACGGCGTAGCATACCATGCTGTGTGTAGCGTTAGATAGATGAACAACGTGTTCAAAACGCATCGACTAGAATTCAAACACGTCGAGGAAAGCGCTAATTCAGTTTATTTGTAGTAGTGTCCCACATTTAAACGGTCTAAAATATGGTTATAATGAAACTATGATCTATGAAAACAATCAGAATGGGAATCGAGGTCTGCATTGAAAGAGGGATCGGTCTCAGGAACGGAAGCAAAACTGGAATTGGAATCGAGACGAAATCGGGCCGGAATCGTATCGATAAGGAGATCGCTCGTTATAAAAGACAAAGGTAGTCCAGCAGGTGGCACCACGGTAGAAAGCTGGTAGTTAATAACTAAATTATATTGACAGATAATTTTGTTTGTGATGACTCGTCAATACTTGAATAGCATTGAAGACACTTTCAAATGTTTGCCGCTATGTTAGCAAAATAACTTTTTTTTAGGTTTATCTTTGCGACGATAGAAGGAAAAAAATGTGTAAAATATCCGCTTACCCGCATACGCGGGGAGTGTTCGACTCGCATAGGCTAAAGAAACGTCTAACGCTGCTGATGACGTTGACGGTAGCGTAAATGCTTTGCCGACATCGTATGACGTGGTCGGTCGGCGTGGAGTTGCCGGCGACGCGTGACTGCACTGTGGGTGCCTCAAGAGCAGGCACCTCAACACAGGAAGGCACTAGTTGACTTCGACACAGGTTGAATCCTTTAGCAGGACGGCGAGAAGCACGGAAACCGCTCCGAACGATAGACCGGTTAAGGTCGTAATAATATATAGGCTGTTACTTTTGATCCTTAAACATATGATTTACATCTGCGAGTCCTCCGATCTCAATAGGCAGCACGTCGGACTGTAAAGATTTGAAATTTAAGTGATTTAGGTTAGATCTGATAATAGTTGATTGCGGGTTATGGGTTCAGTTGCTATGCTGGTTGAGCGGGAGCTGAAACCACTGCAGGATTGGAGATTCGGCGTGTGTTGTAGTAATGTGAACTCGGTTATCACATGTTTTATCAAAAATTACAAGAGAATGTTAATTCACACACAAAATATTCAGGGCTAGGAATTACGATACCTAAGTTAATTTTTGTTACAATAGCACTATCACTCGCGGCGGTTATGCGAGGTATTTAATGGTGGAACGTGACGGTCGGTACTTTAGTGCGGGGACGTGGCCCGAGCGAGCGTCGAACTCGTACTTTGTTCAGCTGAGAGGTTCTTAGGACCTCTGAACGACAGCTACGACGGCTGTGGGCGGCTGCCTCCTAGAGCGTGCAGTAGCGCACGGCGGTGCGGCGGCAATATCCATCGGCACTGACTATTAATCTAGATTACTTCCTGGCCGAGTCGTTCGGGTGACGGCGGCAGCTCGGACTATCAGAATATTCTAGCACGACTTTTGTTGGAGGCGGGTGTGTCTGTTCACACTCGCCGCCTTCTGTAGAATATTGTCGGGCGCGGCCAGTCACGCTTGCGTCTCCTGGAGAGTGTCTCTCCCGAGGAGTCAGTCGAGGCTGATAAAGCGCTCACGCACGTCTTGAATGGAATTTTGCATGCTACTTTCTTCCGCGTTGTGTCCCTTTGACATTGTTTGCATTTTCGCACTCACGGCGTATGTATATGACGGTGTATACATATGCCGTATGTATCTTTTTCGTCTCCACTTATGGTGTTTCTGGAATATTTAAGAGGTTCCTCGCTACTTGTTATTAGAGGTCCTTGATTGTGATTCTTCCTGATGCAATGTGGCGTTAGTTACACGAAATAACTTAACTTATGTTATTTAAAAATACAATGTTACAGGATGGATCGGACAGTGCAATAATCTAAATACTTTTCTGCTATATAAAAGCAAAAAGTTATTTAAAATATAAAATTACTACGCTTCCAAGAGAATTCTCAGTAACTTTTCGAAATACTTATTTTATAATGGACATTTTTTACTAAAGTAAAGTAAATATTCATTATGACCTAATTGCATAAAAGAATGCAACTATATCAAAATAACTTATTTTTAAAATTTAGCAACTAGTTGATTTTGAGCTGTGAAATTTATGTTTAGAATGTTATCTCTGTCATAAATATTAATAGATTATTAAGAGACAATGGCGTATCAAAAAAGAAACATCTTTGAGAAACCACATATAAAAAGATATTTGTGAAATTATAATCGTTTCACCTTTTTTGATGCATCGGCGCGGGTGACTATCTATACCCTTGAAGCAAAGTATTTTTTGTTGTCTCTCTGTTACTTCGTCATTTATTTCGCCCTGTTATCTTCCTACTGCATTTTTTCATTTTTTAAATTTCAATCTTTATGTATAATAATAACCGTAATGTATTTAAAATAATTCATAGGATATATTAATATTATAGTTATCAGTTTTTATGTTATTGTAGGATTGTATGACCCAATCGGCTCTTGCAGTGTTATCATATTCCCTTATCCTAGTCAGTACGTTACACCACGGCGATTCTCCTCACATACTATTGTTTAAAAGTTTGGAATAGTTAACGACACCTTTCAGCTTATGATATAAAGTAAAACGCGAAAGCGACATCCAATTCGTATAAAGTGGGATGGACTCTTTATTGCCCTATTGTAAGTGTTAACTGAATAAGTCCTATTAAAATGTTGTGAACGTTATTTTCGGCGCTCGTGCCGCACCGTGTAAATAACACCGCCGCATCGACTCGACTACCACCCACCTTTCCCACCCGTCGGGGAACCCAATATTTGAAAGTCCTTCCCCTCAATTTTCCGAGAATAGTTATACGCTATCGCGATGATTTGTTAGCGTTATTTCAATTACACGGCCGTCGCGCCGGCTACGGCTATCGGATTTAGTGTGAAATTAGATTTTCCTGGAACGGAACGGATATTGGGATGATCTATTTGGTATAGATCATCCCAATATCCGTTCCGATATGCTTCTGGATCGCTTATGAGTAGAGAAAAAACTGATAACAAAAAATGTTAATTTAGGTTTCGTATGGTTATTGATGATCCAATAATATAAGTAAGATTCAGATTTTTAAATAATTGTCATCACAATGCATCAAAAAGATTGGAATGAAATAATAAATTCCAAGGCTTATGAGAATAAAAAAAATCATGTTATGTTATATTATAACAAGAGACTAGCCCTACTTTCGCGTGATTAAAAAAAATGAAATTTTGCATGTAAAAATTTTTATTTCAACGCATACACATACGTATACATAGATTAATCATTTGTGATACATTTTGATGTGTGATTAATGATTTTGCAACATTTGAACTTTTCTTTACATGCATTCTAAAAAAAGATCACTTAAAGTCGTCGATAAAGCATTAACTTTTAGCTTTGTTTCCTATACCTATAATGTAGTGCTTAGGGTTATAGCGACATAGTGTCTAATTTTTAACAATATATTTAAAAGAATTCATAGAGTAAGTTGATTTCAAATGCACAATATGTTTACCTTCGAGTCTTTTAACTCGTTAACGTCATAGTTTAAACAAATTTTATCTGTGTACGTCACAATAAAAATTGTCTCTATCAGCATATCAAACAACAATTCATTTTCTACTAGCGCGTTTTTTACCCTTCATCGTGTAGCACGGAGCCACACCCTTTGAATACGAATTCGTAGCGAGACTTAATAGCGTAGCCCGTAGTACGGCGTAGTATTCGTTCTCCATTAACACTTCGAGATGGAAAAAGTAGGATGACTTTTATTTATACGTACTTTTTTTTGTGCGATGGTATTTATAGATTTTTTTTTAAAGAAACTCATTGTATTTCTTACTGTTGTAGCTTTTTTTCTTATCTCGTATAATAAAGCAGTAGAACCCGGTTTGTCTGTACATTGAAATTATGTATGAAAAAGTAACTTTTATTAAAATAACAAAAAGGCTTTCATAAATCTATTTAAATGATTGTTCAAACAGCCTCCAAAAACAAGTAATGAGTTATTTTTGGAATCTTTTTAAACATTTTTTTTAATTTCTTTTTAGAGTCGATCTCAAATAAAGATAACTCAAACACAGTTGTGTCTACTTAGGAGTTTACCTCTTGACCAAATATTTAACGCTTCATATTTTTATACATTATTTTGCTTTGATTAGTTGAAACCGACTTCAAAAAGAACTAATTAGTTGTTTTTGAAGTTTGTTTAAACAATTATTTATATCAGTTTTAAAAGCGTCTTTTTATTTCATAAAAATTATTTAAATCGATTTTAAAAGGGTTTTTTTCTTCATAAAAACGCTTTTAACAACCTATTTAAATAATTGTTTAAACAGACTCCAAAAACAACTAATTAGTTTCTTTTTTAAGTCGGTTTCAGCTAATCAAGGCAAAAGAATGTAAAAATTAATATGAAGCGTTAAATATTTGGTCAAGAGGAAAAGTTTTTTTTTATTTCATTAAAAAAAAAATTTTCATATTTATAGCTATATCGAGTAATTATAACAATATGCATGTGGATTAATATAATTGTCTAGGCATCTCCTTTACGTTTTTATGGAACACGTCGAAAAGCAGTATTCCTGTCTACCTCGAGTTTATTGTCCGCTGGTAAACATTCCAGGGTCTTGGAATAATGTTCTACATTCTTACTTGGAGTGCAACTATCAAATTATTCTTATCTAAATGACATAACTTATTTTTATTTTTTGTAATATAGCAGACCACATTTTTATTCACTTCCAGAGTAAATTAATTCACCCTATTTCTATTGTTATTATTAAGGAGTCCCTAAGTGTTTCTGCTAAGATTGTCACGTTGAAATCATATAAATGAATGAAAATATGAAGGTAGATTAATAAGTAATTGTACTTTTATTTAAAATGGGTTTCACTAGTAGCCATTGAAGAGTAGCTTCTGGCGACAAATCGCAGTATTATCCTCTAACTCCTAACTGTTAAGAAATGCTGTGGCTTCTATCATCAACTCAGCAGCATGAGATGATGACTAACTAGACGCAAAAATTTGAAAAACTTAAAAAAAACTCAAACCCACTATATGTGCTTATAATATTTGAGATAGAGCAGGGCATACTGGCGCATCCGTCCGGAAAATTGTTCGCAGTCTTAATTTTATATTTATGATGTTGATTACAAAAGTGTAAGACAACAGTCGATATTTATTGACGTTATTGTTTAAACGAGGAAAAATTAAACAAACGGCCAAAAATTTATTTTTTACAATATTTTTTTTCATGATCTTTCGGTTATTTTGATTTGCAAAAGCCCTTACGCCTATCACCGTATCTCTACGACTTTAATAGCTATAAATTGTTGAAATATGGAAATTGCTGATAATCATGGTTTTTCCCAATTATATTGTGTACTTTAGAAATGTATATATTGTCATTTTTCATTTTTTATTGAATGTTCGAATAATCATTAAGAATACAGTAGATTGAAATTTTAAATTATTTGTCTTTTACTACATTTTTTATGTTTTACAACAATATACTTGTTGGAGATCGCCTTTTTTGTTCACACCTTCGATAGAAACTATGAGCGATAGAAAGGCTCTCCAACCGACAATGCGCTGGTAGGATGCTACGTTCCCAGGAAGACACTCGGCCGTTCTGCCGACTTGAAGGTGAAAATAAAACACACTGTTTTCAACACTTCTGCTGCCGATCTGGCTGATTTGGAGCGAACTGGAGAGGCGCAGCCACGACTAATATGATCCATCTTATGCATCTGAAGCATGCATGCCAACAGCGCCACTTGGCCGCGCTTAACACTATTTTGCGGCGAGCGCGACGAGCGCGTGGCTAATGCGCAATAGGAAAGGGGCGGGGCGGGACGACAGCATTTTTAATTTTACAATTTATACAATCTATGTACATTAAATTTATCGCCGACAATTACATTTTTATAAACATTTACTTATAAACTAAGACATTATTGCCGATATCGATAAACTAAATGTTGATCGCCGACATCCTCCCCTTCGCGAGTTATCGCCTTCGCCTTCATTTGGTGGTTCGGCGATTCGGTGATCACGTTAATACTACCAGTCGGGACGTAGGTCGCTTCAGTATGCCCAATTTGGTTTGAATATCCACTATGCGCACCTTGTTGTCTCGTCCTGGTATCGTCTTGATGATTCGTCCTCGAGGCCAGAGTCCCCGTGGCATGGTTTTATCTGCGATCAAAACTGGATCCCCCACCTTGGGTTCTAGGTGGCCAGCTGTGGATGTCTTCCTTAACAATTGGCAGGTATTCCATGGACCATCGGTGCCAGAACTCGTCGGCTAATCGTTGTGCCGTCTTCCATGTATGACTGTCAGCGTCTGTTGCTTTAAATATACCTATCGGCGATATACCACAAGATCTTCCGATCAAGAAGTGATTCGGTGTCAACGCTTCCCGATTTAAATCAGGTTCAACTGGTGTCAATGGGGCGCGAGTTGACGATGTGTTCCACCTCCAACAATAAGGTGTGCAGCGTTTCTTCTCTTGGCTTGCGCTCTTTCAGGACGGCATACAAGGAGCTTTTTATTGTTCTGATCATACGCTCCCATGCTCCGCCCATGTGCGGCGCGCCGGGTGGAATGAATTTCCATACTATTTGTTTTGCCGTTGCATACTTTTCCACTTCCAATGCTGCTTCCTTTAATTCCTTGTTGGCCTTGGTGAAGTTGGTTGCGTTGTCGGAGTACATCACGGTCGGCGTGCCTCGTCGCACCATGAAGCGACGGAGTGCGAGTATGGCGGACGACGGCGTGAGACTGGCTGCTATCTCGAGATGAACGGCACGCGTGGTTAGGCAGGTGATTAACACACCCCATCGTTTCTCCGTCCTTCGTCCCACCGTGACGATCATCGAGCCGAAGTAATCTATCGCCGAGCAGTTGAAAGGAGGTTCGTGAGCCTTCAACCGCTCTGTGGGCAGTTCTCCCCTGTTGCGGCGTTGTCGGTTTTCGTCTATATACTCTGCACCATTGACACTTGAATACGATGCCCTTAACGGCGTTTCTGAGGCCGAATATTACGTATTTTTGTCGAAGCTCGTTAATAACTGTTTCGTGATTTCCATGCATACATTTTTGGTGCGCGTTTTGTAATAGCTCGGTAATACGATTTTTCGAATCGAGTATCACAGGCTGTTTACTTTCTGCGTCTAGACTTTGGTGTCGGTCTAAACGCCCAGTAGCGCGCATTACATCATCTTGGTCGAGCTCGACGCACATGTTTCTCAGTTTAGACTTTTTTGGGCATCGGTTCTCCTTTTTTGATACATCGAAGTTCGTCGCCGAAATTGTCTCTTTGAGCCTTCTGGAAGAGTAACTTTTCCCCTGCATACAAATATTTCGGCGTCAATTCCACTATTTGCCTATTCTTGGCTTTATCTAACGTGTTCGAGCGCTTATGGGATTTGAATCTTTCCACGCTCTGTAGTAAACGGGCAGCAGCACGCAATAAGCGATCGTAACTCGAAAATCGATACGGGTCGGGCACGGGTGCGATCGGAGTTTTTTCGCGTATTACGTTTACCGCTTTCGTTTCGATTATTTCCTCAGATTGGTCAATAGTGTTGATTCGGTTCGAGGGCCAATCTGAAGGATCGTTCAACAAAAATTTTGGACCTTTAAACCAGCGGTGTTCCGATAGAAATTCGTTAGGCGAGTCTCGCGTGGCGTCGTCGGCGACGTTATCCTTAGACGGAACCCACCGCCAGTTTTTTGTACTACTCGTCTTTCTCGATCTCGGCTAGTCGGTGTGCCACGAACCGTTTGAATGACCTAGGATCCGCATTTATCCAAGATAGGACCGTTTTCGAATCGGTCCAGTACGTCGTGTTCGTGATTCGACTATTCATTTCGCGCTTGACCGAAGCAGCGAGTCTACAGCCCAATACGGCGGCTTGTAGTTCCAAACGTGGTATCGATACGGGTTTGAGGGGAGCTACCCGGGCTTTCGCCGTCACTAATGCGACGTGCGGCGGTTTTGATTTTCCCTAACCAATACACGGCCGCGGAATATGCCTTTTCACTCGCGTCGGTGAAAACGTGAAGCTCCCCTTCGGTGTGATACGGAGTTACACACCTTGGAATCTCGAGTTTATCTAATTTTTTCAAATGAGATAACCATTCGCGCCATTCTTTATCGCGTTCTTTGTTTAATTCGTGGTCCCAATCGTTCCTATCTCGCCATATGTTTTGTATTAACATTTTCCCTAACACCGTGATAGGTGCCGCGAAACCTATAGGATCGAATACGGACATTACGGCGCTAGTGACTTCGCGTTTAGTTGGTGGACGATATCCTTGGATTACTTCGCGGGGGCAGTTTCGTAAATTTAACGAAAAACTCAACATGTCGTTTTTCGTCTTCCAAATGAGATCGAGCGTACGTTCTGTATGATCGCCTATAGAGAGCGCTTTCTGCTCTCGCCTCAGGCTCTCGGTCGCGACGAGTGCGTCGGGCTCGTTGCTGGCTTAAACCCTTAACTGAAACGCTGCAGCTTTGTGTATTTCATTAATTTCGAATATCGTTCGCGTCGCCGTTTCGATGTCTGGAAAGGCTTGTAAATAATCGTCCATGTAAAAATGCTTTTCGATAGCCAGCGCGGCGTCGGGATATTTATCGGCGAACTCCTGTGCGTTTTTAATTTTTACGTATATCGCGGAGCATGGTGAGGACGAAGTGCCGAAGATGAGCGAGTTCATTCTGAACTCCTTGGGCTCTTCGTTCTCATTTTCCCTCCATAGGAAGCGCAAACTATCTCTGTCTTCCTCGCGAATTTTCACCTATAAAAACATTTCCCTAATGTCGGCCACGACCGCTACGCGGCCTTCGCGGAATCGTAGGAGTACACCGAATAACGACTGCAGTAAATCCGGCCCGGGTAATAAGGCGTCGTTCAAACTACGACCGGCCGTTCTCGCCGCCGCGTCACAAACCAAACGTATTTTACCCTTCTGGCAGTGAACTACGGCGAAGTGTGGTAAATACCATGTTCGAGGTGACGCGGGCGCTTCCGGGGCGGGTTTGGCGTATCGTTTTTCGAGTAAGTTGGCTATCTGTAATTTATATTCATTGTAGAATATGTTATTTTTCTTAAACTTCTTTTCTAAATTACATAATCGTTTTTCGGCATATCGTTTGTTGTCGGGCATTATTTCGTTGTCTGTTTTCCATATCAGACCGATTTCGAAACGACCGTCCGGTAGCCTTCGGCTAGTATCGTCCAATACTTTTAACGCCCTTTGCTCTAGATCGTTCGATGGTTTCTTTGCCTCGATTCCTAAACATTCTATGCTAAAGTTCTCCTTGATTAATTTATCTATTTCATCTTCCGCCGACGGTTCGCGCGCGATATAATTGATTACGTGTACCGGGCGGGCGATGCCGTTCTTCCGGCCGTGCAATACCCACCCCAATTTAGTGTATGAAGCGTCCGGTTGATCTCGGTTCTTTTGGACGACTTCGCGTGAAACTATCAAATGCCAATTATCTTGGTCTATCAATATAGTAGGACGTGCCTTTTCGTAAGACAATTCGTCCTCGAGTTCGTGTGAGAGTATTGACGCACGGTGTCAAGATCGATCGTTTGCGGAGCCAATTGTAGTTTGTCTATCACTAGCGCGTTCATTGATTCAATATTACGTTCAAACTTTCCCTTAATCTTTACTTTGAGGCGAAACAATTCGTCATAATCCAACCGTTTGCCCCCTACCCCTTCGATTCGCAATGTTTCGTATTTTCCCGGTGGCGCTATTTTTAACGCAACGTCTCGTTCGATGAGGGTCGTCGTCGAACCCTCGTCGAGGAGCGCATAAGTTTCGAGTCGATCGAGCGGTCCCAATATTTCGACCGGTATTATCTTAAGGAACACTCTTTCTTTTTAGAGTACGTTGATCGACGAGATCTGCCCGTTGGTCTCGTCTGTCGGTGCGCGGTCTTGATGCAGTAACTTGTGATGCGTCTTTTTACATCCATCTTTACCGCACGGTCGCGCCCGGCATTCTGATCGGTAGTGAGTGTTTGAAAGACATCGGAAACATACGTGCGCTTTCTTCGCGCGTTCCCATCTTTCGTGTATGGGTAACGCTTTGAAAGTTTCACAATCTTTCAAATAATGTAATAAATATAAAATTAACTCTTCGAACAATTTTCCGAACGAATACGCCAGTATGCCCTGCTCTAAGAGTATTTCCTATATCCTTATGATTCCATAATCAGATCGTCACTTGGTAATTATAGGACTATCTCAAAATTACACCCTTTCAAACAAAAAAAAAATCGATTTCGGTGTACAATTGGTGAAGATATCGCTGAACAAAGAACAAAAATATTTAAAAACATGGAACCTCCTTCTTTTTTTGAAGTTGGTAAAAAATGGAGAGAATGCGATATGAGAAACGTAACAAAAGCGAAGAAAATGGTTTTTAATTTTCTGATTTGTCTGTCTGTTGACGCACATTTCTGAAACTACTGGATGGATTTTAATGCCGTTTCTACGGGTAAAAGAGCTTGGCTTGTAGCAGTATATATGTTTTATTTCGTTTAAATCAGGTGTCACGATAAAAGTAAAATTTAGAGGGGTAGTGATTGTATAAATGTGAAAATTCTTTCACACTTTGGGATTAAAAGCTACACTATTCCAGAGTAGTATAGCTTATATTTAGTTTTGATATTAGCCTTTATTTTGGTTTTATACAAATCGAAATCGTGAGCGGTATGGGCATTGAAAGTGGAACGGGGAGCACAATCGGAAACTAGGACTAGGACCGTAATTAAGGACGAAACTGGGATCTAAATCAGGATTAGATCAGATAGCCTGACCGGGATCGAAATCAAGAACGGTACCGGAACCTGAATTGTAATCGGGAACTAGATTGGGATTGACAGTAAAGTATCTCCATGTAAAATGTAAAGAAGGACATTATATGCTCACGCAGACGCAGGGGCGGCCGGAAAGCTAGTCATTACTAATTATTTTTAATGTAAGAAACTATGCTTTTGGTTTGTAAGGCGAGCGCCATTATGTCCGAAAGTGTTTTTTAATCCATTCTTAAAGCCCCGTAGCCAAAGGAAAAAAGGGGAGCCTTGTAGTTCCGACCTGTCCGTATGTCCGACCGCCCGTATGTCGAAGTGTTGTAATTTATATTTAGGTTAACCGCCATACATTATGTAAAGAAGTTGCAAAAAAAAATTCACATACACAATAGAGGGTTGATATTTTTTTTTTGCGCATTTCTTTGTGTGGGATGTCATTAGATATAAAAAAATGCATTCAAGTGTCTTATGTGAATTTTTCTCTGTGGTGGTATTTTGCAGTTTATTAGCTTCCAAAATGTTTAAATTTGTGTCCTCCCTCTAAAAAGTTTGGATTTTAATACAGCAGGTATCGACTACTCCAAAGACATATTTGTTACCATACTATTTTAGATGGTTTTATTATAGAATATCTCAATTCGAATGTCAAGTGTTTAATGGCGAATATCGAATGTCGATGTCAAATTTCAAATGTCGAATGTCTAATAACTAATGTCGAACGTCAAATATCCGATGTCGAATGCCAAATGTCAAATGTCGAAATAAAACATATTTGAAATTGAGGAATGATACAAAACTCTAAATTCAGCTTTTTTTGGGTTTCGTACTGACAGCGTCGGAGCAACCAGAGATTAATGAGGCGACTCTTACATGTCCGTCTGTGACACACATAGTTCGTTGTCTTTTTAATGGCCACCTGGCAAAGATCATTGTTAGATCAAAAAGGAGATAGAACAAAGAATACAATTAATATACGAAAATGTCTAAATCATTTAGGTATAATGAGTTCCACTTAGAAAACCGGTTGTGTTATCGCGACTCTCAGCCGGTAAGCTTAGATCTATGTCCAGTTGTTCTCTTTGGCTATATTCGTTTTGTTGCAAGTTGTTAGTTTTTATCCCCAGTGACCGAGTCTAAAAATAAATAACGTCCTAATAAACAACATGTAGTATTACGTTTTGCTTTTAATTATCAAGTATCATGGATTAAAATAAAAGCTTGAAAAAATTCCGTGTGCGATTGCCAGATTGCGCTTGCGCGTGTCGCGTGTTTACACGTGTGCATGAGTGGACTTTAAATATACTTCGGATGAATCGACCGGTTGAATTTGGGTTTACAGTATTGCAGTATTCAAAAAGGTTTAAGTAAACTTAGACTTTCTTAAAATTAGCCAATCGACTAGTTAGCGTTTGAAAAAATTAAAAAACAATTTTGGATTAACATATTTTATCTAATAATTTCTGATTTTTTGAACCAATCGAATTTCAAATCTAATTGGCTCAATAAAACGTTAAATGCTACAAAACTAATCGGAATTACTTACTTTTACTAATTTTTTTGAGCGATATCTTGAACGAGACATTTTCAAAAAAATCTAAACTGAGTCGAATCGCGCAAGCCCCGTGAAATCGGTTAATTTAACGAAAAGATTTTGTTATTCATTATTAAAAAAAATGTTTTTTAAAAATAACTTTTAAATTTATTGATCGTTCGATTTTTAAACCTTAAATACTTTTTAAGCTCAAAAACTGCATGGCATGCCGCAAAGCCCCGTTCAAATAGTTTGCTTCGTTCAAAAGATATCTTTGATAAAATATTTGACACATAATAATTTCCCCCTTTTTTATACTTCCATTAATTTTCAAAAGGAACCTTTAAATTTTCGCTCAATAAGCTTATAAATACCAACATCCAAGAGACTTTTTGTGGTTCGAAAAGCTCACAAACGTTATAGCTCATGTTTGCGAGCTTTCTAAACTCCAAAACATTACTATTTACTCTGCACTAATATTGTAAAGAGTTCAAGTTGTTTGATAAATTAAGTTTGTGAGCTTAGAAGTCTTTCTCTGCAACCACGCACGACACTCTGGAATAATGTAGTTTTTTTTTTTATTATTAAGAGAATATTCAGAATCAGACAAGCAGTCCTAGAACCGTTTGTCCTAGTTTAGATCAATATATGTAAATAGTATAGATCACCTCCGATTACAAGCAAATAAAGAAACTTTCCATCTATTTCTAATATCAGTGGCCATGAGACTTATTATGGACGCGATTGTGGACGTTCACACAACGAATAACGGATGATTTGTGAAATACAATACGGACGAAATATTATAATGCACATCGCTCCTGTTTGCATAGTCGGCAAAAGGTCGCTGATGTATTGTTCCCGTGTTGTGCCCATCAACTTATTATGGCAGGGGGTGGCATGAAGACAGACATTATTCCACTTACACTCGGACATGACGCGAAAAGTGAAGTCGAGAGGGCGTCACGTGATGTCACTAGATATGTACCTACCGCATCACGAATGGCTTTTCTTTCCCTTTGTTGTGTCAAAATAATAGCTCAATCAGTTTTGTGTATTGATAAAGCCATGCTTGCGGATAACATGTACGCATATATTATTTATTATTTTCATCGTTAATGACATTTATCTCAAATATTCGTTTTTTTTTTTTTTAAAAGTTTTTAACATGTAGAAAGCTTAACATAAAAGCTCTTCCATCTGAAATAAAAAGATTACGGGAGGAGTTGTCTCGGCTGTCGGGGATCATCACCTGATACAACAAGAACAACACACATTATGTTGAATAACGATGATTCCTTTCTTACATTCTTTATTTCTTTGAGGCATTGCAATTCGGGTCGAATAGGCTTTATACGAAAGCATATTACTGTACGTAATCGTTGACTGTAAAAAATCGAAAAGGTCCCTGCCATCTTTTAAGGTTTAATTAATCATTATTTACTTTTTAATCCTAAAATGAGTAACATATTTCTGATACAAATAAGTAATAGTTGGATTATTTTACTTTAAACGTAGCCTCGATTCAGTAAATGCGTAATCGTGAATGAACTCACAGTCGGTAATTATCAACGGTTTTGAATTCGTCAAAATAAACGTAAGCAAAGTCGAGAGGTTTACTCTTAACCATTGAAATGTTCCACCTGTCGACTGACGTATTTAGATCAGATCAACGGCACTAAGTCATTGTACTGTCATAGGTTTTGAATACGTGAGCAAAGTCTCAAGTAAATCAGATAATGCCAAGTGGATTGAGGATCGATTAAAATCGCGCAGAGTTAAATAAATGAAAAAAAGGCCATTTGGCAGTCGAAATAGAGGTAGATAAGATTTTATTTTCATATGTAATTCATATGAAGTATGTAATTTTCGGGATTTTCAAAATTTCGAAATGTTATAATTTCTAAACTAGTTGACCGGTTTGGCTCAAATTCGAACTAGATCTTTGTAATCGTCCATAGAACATGTATGTTGAGTGTCATTAAGATCTCTAAAGAATTGTAGACGCTATCGTGCTGACAAGCCTCGCGTTTTATCGTATATATATATATATATATATATATATATATATATATATATATATATATATATATATATATATATATATATATATATATATATATATATATATATATATATATATACATACATATATAAACTTTTGAACCATATGTATTTTCTGACTCAGCTTCGTCGAGTTAAGTCGGAAAAAAAGCAAAATTTTTCAAAATTTGCGTCATGAGGACAAATACAATAGTTAGATTTTTATGAAATCTATCAAAAAAACACAACATAATTTGTCGTTCTTTAACCTGAACTATGTGTAGTACATTTTTATTCTATTTTCTGTTCGTATACAGACTAAACCAGAAAATATAATGACCTCGTATAATATGCGAGGATATTTTAGTCTAAGATCCGGCATTAGAAAAACGTACCCTCATCTGTTACTTGAATCAAATAATGTTTTACAAGCAGATAAAAAGCGGCCAAGTGTAAACAAACAGGTAGATAAACGGAACTTATTGACGCTGTCTTTTAATTAAAAAATATTAACACGTATGTAAAGTTTACAAAATTCTAAATATATTTATAACTGGCAGTTACCGTGAAATTATTTGCAGCCTACATAAGAAAGAAATAAGTAATTAATGTTAATAGAAGGAAGACTACGTTGGCAGACATTGCTCTCATAAATTCATAACATCGTTATCTGCCTGTAAAACGTTATTTGATTCAGTTAACAGATGAGGATACATTTTTCTGATGCCGGATCTTAGACTATGCAGTGTCCGCGGTCAGGGCGGCGGGGGCGTGTCAGCCCAAACGCGACTGTCTAGTCTAGACCGACGCTGCTAAAAAAGTACAGTAACTACATTTTGAAAACTTCATACGTCTCCTTTCTAGATTTTAGTGAATTTTTATCTTTTCAATATTTTCAAATATTAAAAATATTGAAAAGATTTCAAATATCAAATCAAGAATGGTTTGGATCTTTATATTTTTAACGATTTTCTTGTCATACAACTCGTAAAGTAAGAGAATTTGGATTGTATCTCAATTTCACGTTAAATGGAATTGATAATTTTCAATGGAAGAGGGAGGATGTAGTTTTCGCCCCGACTTTCAGAAATCGAATTAGCTGTCGCCATTTTTAGGGTCTAGATAGCTTTTCCGATAGTTTTTTTTAAACAATGTCCGTACGTATAAAGAAAAACCAATTTCGATTAAAGTAAATTCGAAAGAGTTTCACTCGACTTACATTTTTTAAGATTTAACTTAGATCCCTCGGTAGGTTTTAAGTATTTTTTCTTAGTAATAATAACCTAGATCACTTGTTCGATTCCAAAAATTAATTATATCAATTCCGCAAAAAAATATGTCTAATGCTATAAAACACTAAGTACATTTGGCTAATTTGATAGGGAGATATTGATGGAAAAAAAATTTATGAAAATATTTTTACAAATGAGTTTTATAACAATCTGCTGATCGGGTCAATAGTCATATGGAAATATTTTATTTACATTTTCTGAAAATTTGCGCTCAATCGGTTGACTAAATCTTAGTAATTTCACAAAATACTGATTTTTTTATATAACTTAAAAATATTAATTCAAACATTACCATAATCAAAAATACATTATTATAAACCTCAATAAATGTTTTTGAATATCGTGAAACTCATCATAATTCATTAATTTAACGAAAGATATTGTCGGTTAAAAAATAATATATATATTTCATTAACTCTTAAAACTAATCGACCGACTAACGTCGGGTTCATAGCATTTAAAGAAAGGGTCATTTGCCTTCGATTTCCTGAAATCTTGAGTTCGGTAAGTTTAACAGATTTTATACAAACTCATAAGTAACATTCCCTCAATATATTTCTTTCAAATTCTAATAACATTAAATCGTATCATTTAAAATATAATTAAATCCAACCTTAGGATCTCACCTACGACAATGTTTATTGTACCTGAAATTATTTGTATTATCGTTAGGTACGTACGTACGTATTAGGCAGCACAACAAACACCAGTCGCACGTAACGATCCGTCTGGTCGTCCCGGCAGACGGCGCGGGCGTCGCGGCGGGCGCGGGTCGACGACCGGCCGCGGCGGGGGTCCGCCGTCGACACTCCTCGATGCCTCGTTCTGGATACCAAATTTCCGGGAGCCAGCCGCGGTGATTGGAAGAAGGCGAAAGGAATTGTTAAACCTTCCTTGTCTGTTGCGTGGAGCAGTCCATGTCGCCTATTTCATAGTGTATCATAGCTTTTTGTTTCGTTAAATCGTTATTATCTTTTATCTTATACATACGTATACATATAATGAAAATGGTTTTTTTTTTTGTCCGCGAATTAAGCAAAAACTACTCAACGTATCGGTATGGGAATGCGACCATTCGATGTGGAATCGTTTGTAAATGGTTATAGACCATTTATAATATAAAAATGGAAAAGTATATTTATATGGCTGTAGTCATAAGCTTGACGGTTGGACGGATTGTAATTAGATCTTTGACCGTTTGACGCGGAACTGTTTGTAGATGGTTATAGGGTATTTATTACATTACAAATGTAAAAGTATGTTTGTGTGGTAAAAATAGGTTTGTCGTATGTCGGCTGGAGGGATTGTGATCAAATTTTGTATAAAGGTAGATTATGTTCCCAAATACGATATAAGATTAATATAATTGGATTATGTAATATTATATATAACAAAATTACCTTTTGGAAAAAAAAATGTAATAATACCAATAATAATGGTGTTTATACATTTTCTTGTCGTTTTGATGCCCGTTTCAGTATAAATCGTAATTTGTTATTACTGCCATCAATGCCTAAAGGAGGATCAAGATCGGAATCGAGACCGACATGAAATCGAGAGCGGGATGGGGACTGGACCCGACAATGGAACCAGAACTGACGTCATGAATATGACCGTGATCGCGATCAAAATTGATAGTAAAATCGGCCGATGTAGAAGATGAAGGGATTCATTCTAATCTATGTTTAGGGGAGCGAAACCAGGGAACATTTGAATAACGAAAAAAAATTGCTAAATTTAAATTTACGCCCAGCGAAACGGGTAGGTGTCCGCCAGTATATATATATATATATGATTTATGAAAAATCGTTGAATAGACTTCCACAGATCTAACTAAAGTAATTGATTTCATTTTACGTTTTGCGGTGGAAATACTGCGTTCTGAGACTGCATTTTTGTACTTTCTATGTTTTTGTTTATGACGGGATCTCATTTCTTGTTATAGGTTGTCCTCCTTAATTTTAAGGAGATATTATCAGTGGGTGACTGAACCTACTTACATATAATACCTAATCCCTGCCCTTCTAGTAGGTACACATTATATACAGAATTACACATATACTTATTACCAGGTTACTTATGCAGTTTGTAAAATTATTGGTCATTCGTCGCGCCATATCATATATAGAGTTGTAAATTTGTAAGAAAAAGTGATTACTAAGGAAACAAGACCGAAGTTTAGAAAATGAGTCTAAAAGAACCTACTTATTGATTTCAAAATTTGAAATTTGTATGTCTGCTACAATTACTTGAAAATTTTTATGGCCGGTGAGAAAATGAGTGTTGATATCAGTGACAAAATTAAAGAAGATTGGAAACGGTTCGTAAACTATAGGTATAAAAAGTAGCTAATTTAAAAATATATGTCTTCTTGGTTACTGAAAACTCAGACCATACGAATTTAGAATGCAATAATTTTAGCTTTGTTCATAACGAATTTGGGGAGGATCGAAAGTGTTCTGTGTGGCTTGGAGAAAAGGATGATACGGCTGTGCTTTGTCTGTGTTTGCTCGACTGACGCGTGCACCGCCGTGCTTCCAAAAATGAATTTTGAGGTGTTACAGCCTTTTGATGTATCGGCCTTTGAGAGTGAAATAAATTTATATTACTAGCCGTTTATCACCTGTTTTGTTGGATATAAGCAATGATTATTATTTTTTTTTTATTTGAGTTTGTTCTTGCTCTTTCAATACTATTTTTCCGGAATTAATGGAGTTTTTTTTTTGTTTAAAATATCCTATATTATTTTTAGAATATTATAATCACCCGTATGCAATTACATTATATTCATTAATACAATTTAAAAAAATATTAAGAAGAAATGGAAGAAAATCCTGCACTCATTAATAATTTTTTATGTATGTACTTTTGAATTTAATAGATTTAAAACCTGTTTGACGGATTTTCATGGCACGTTTTTCAACGTGCCCTATAATTTCAGAAGTTCTATAAACTATCTTATTTTGAAATTTTTTCCCGTATATCTGTAAGCAATTAATTATATTTAAATTAATTAATAAATTAGGGAGATTGTTTTTTATTTAGGATTTATAAGCAGTAAACGAGATAGCGGACCGTTGAAAGTAGATAGTCACCGCCGCCTATGGACACCTGCATAGGTGTCACATGTCACATTTTAAATAGAAATACGCTCTTTTCTTGAAGACCCACCACTTGTCAAAGTTCGTTAGGAATACCGCTTGATGGTAAAACATTCCAGAGCCCCACTGTACACGACTGAAAATTGCTTATAAAAAGTGCGATAGAAGAATGCCATCCACCAAGATGTTGCTAATGGTATTTCCGGATAGCGGAACTTTGACGGAAATCAGCGGCAGGGATGAGGTTGAATATCTCTTCAGAGCACTTTTCATAGTATACGCGATAAAGTAAGCACAAAGATTGTATATCTCCCAAGCTCAGCGCGTCGAATTAGCCGGATATCATAGGGTGTAACGACGATTCGAGATGCTCTACGTTGAAATTCAAAAGGCAAAATGCAATTCTAGAGGTAAAAATTGATATTGTGGCGCTCCAGCCCAGAGGTGACAACTGTATTCTAGATGAGGTCGAACCTGTGCCTTGTAAAGCAAGGGGCGATGATGCAGCTTGAAGTACTGTTGCTCTATTGAACACCTCGTGCTTTTTAAAAGTTAATTTCACTTTGCTCTCCATATATCGTGAAACTGAATACTGCTCGATATGTTGACACAAGGATTCCGATACTCGGTGTTGCATTAAGCAAAATGTTTACGAAGAGAGAAAAAGGTATGAAGAAAGATATTTTAGCGATAAACGGGCAAAATTATGTATTTTGGGGATTTGCCCGTAATTTAACGAGGTTAAGCTTACTCCATTCTAAGATTTGCTCTAAAGCTGTCTCGAATTCAGACAGTTTGGTTTTGACACTCATGGACACGGTTGCGGGAAATTAAAAGAAGTAGCTTGTAGTGTGAGATTATTGTCTGTTCGTCTATCTGCAAACAATTAAATCAATTTCATGTGTTTTCACCTTTATTTAAAGAATGTGAATGCGTTAATAGGAGGTGATTGCTTGGCGGTGTTCGTTTGAAGCTTGAAGGGCTGGAACTGAGGATGGGAAGAAAGATAGCAGGAGTGGAGAAGAGATAGGCGAGAGAAGCATCTGATATATGGATTTTGTGTGAAGTGTGGAGATATATATATACACACAATGTCATAATAATAACCGATACCACTTGTGTAGCCCTTTATTTAGGACCAGTTACAGATATATTGTATTACGTTATATATGCAACGTAATATGACAACGACTGTAACATTGTAAAATAGCTATAAACCCTATAGCAATCTGACGAACGAACCTGCAGAAATAAAAAAGTGTCCGGTGGCATCTGTGTGGGTCGACGACCGGTCGGGGCCGGCGCGAAAAAAATTTGGCTTACCGATTACGAGCTGTATTTAATCATGACTCGATCCAGCCCTGGCAAATATTTAAAAAAAGTGCAAAAAAAATCGTCGAAGATAGGATCAGATCGGAATTTGTCTGTTATTTATTCTGTGTTGTACTGAATTTACAAGCACACATTGCAGTTGCTTTTAACATGATAAAATATTGGCGTAAAAAAACTTGCTTTTCGTCCACAATGAAAACCGTGCTAGAAAGCACTAAGATATTAAATTCAAACAGCTAGCATATTACATGGGAAAATCGGAAAGTCCTTAGAAAGTCAAAAACTGAGTAAACTAGCATAATATTTTTATTATTATTGTTTTAAAAAATTGTGTCCGTTGAGATCAAAACATCGCTTCATTCGGTGCAACCACTGAGAGAAACACTTTGCCCAATCGCATTTAGGAGTCGCTTCGATGGCCTTTTCATATGCAACCATTTTTTCCTCAGGGTCTATAAACCACTTTCTTCGAAGTTCTTCTTTAGTTTGAGAAATAAATAGAAATCGCATGGTGTGAGGTGGGGGCTATAATGCGAGTGAGCCAGTACTTCTATACCTAACATCCCCTTAAAGTTAGTTGTTTGTCTAGCGGTAAGTGATGAGGTTTTGTCATGATGAAGGAGAATCGTACTACGTGGTCGTTTTTCTTGAAGTTTTTCCCAAACAAAAGGCAAAAAATTGTTAGTATACCAGTCTGCAGTGGTTGTTTTTTGATCTTCTAAAACAATTGTTACATAACGACCTGTCATTCCCAAGAAAGAGGCCACCACTTTTTTCCGACGTCTCAACTACGCTTTACTTTAGCAGGCAACTCTTCCATTGGAAACAGCTTCTGAGTAGACGTTTTTTAGTTTTGAGATCGTAACAGTAAATTCAACTTTCGTCACCTATAACTAAGTTGTATACAGCATTGGTGTCATTACCAGTAAATCTTTGCATTATTTCGTGGTACCAATTAACAGGACGGAGTTTTGAGCTTTGGTCAAATTATTAGATATCCAGCGAGTATGAAGGTTCTTGACTGTTAAATGTTCATGAACGATTTTGTGCACTTGACTCATACCGATGCCTAAACTTGTCGGAATCTGCTGGTAGATCACTTTTATCAGTCTCTATCATGAGTTGCACAGCACTGATGTTGTCTTCGGTTGTCACTATGGAAGGATGTCCCTTATGTAGATCGTCAGTCAGATTAGTGCTATCACGTTTGAATTCATTAAACCAGTTATAAACAGTGCCCACAAATGAAGGTTAATCGTGAAAGGCCAACTGAACTCTTATAACTTTCTTATTGGATTAAATAGCAATGAAAATCATAGAAAATTATGGCCGAAAATTTTCTTGCGGTAAATTCATGTTGACGTTAGGCAAACAATTTTCTTTTTGTCGCCACAAAGGACATGAATGCAATATACATATTAAGGTTGGCATAAAGGTACATTCTTAAAATTTAAATGTTTTATTATTTTACAGCTTCTAAGTGGCAATTTTTTTAATTTTAAGCGTCACGTAGCATAGGAGATCCAGTAGAATGCATTTTTTTATTGAAAATATAAATCGTTTCTTTAATATGTACCTAGCTTATCGAGCATAATGCTGGATATGTATTGAAGGAACTACTGCTAGGTGTTGCTGATTCTAAGATCGAGTATACTATTTTTTATCACCGTCTTTAGATCTTCAACACTTTGAATCTAGGAATGTAAACAAACTAAACAGTTGATCTTTAAATCTGTCTTTTCCTGAGACCCAGTGACTATTTTGCTAATCATCATCACCATAATCTGCCTGACACCACCTTTTTTGTGATTCGCAAGACTTTAATCATAAAAACATTCGACAGCACTGACTATCTAAAATCGTATTTTAAATATTGCGAACTAAGTTTATAAATAAAAATAATTTAATAATAGAATAATAATCCTAAAAATAAAACTTAAATTGAAAATTTGAAAAATTCCCCAT
Source organism: Eumeta japonica (assembly GCA_005406025.1). NCBI lineage: Eukaryota > Metazoa > Arthropoda > Insecta > Lepidoptera > Psychidae > Eumeta > Eumeta japonica. The sequence goes on from BGZK01000001.1 coordinate 284,164, forward strand.
TACAAATAAAACCTCTAAACATTAAAAACAAAAATATTTATCGGTTCTTTAACATAAGTAGTACGTGGAATTTCGATCTTGCGTCATCGCGTCCGGCAATCGCAAATGAACATAGGAAGTTAACAGCAGCTATCGTTTCTATGATACACATTTTCATTATTAATGGGTATTAGCTTCGTTTGCTTTGCGTCATTTTTTTCTATTTCTGCACGTTCCGCATCTGTAGTTCCACATGGTTAGTAGATTTGTAACTAGTTATGTGCGAGCGCGAGTCGTGTGGTGTGGGATACGCGACGCCCGTGGCTTAACAAAATGCGGTTACCCAAACGGGCAGACACGTGCGGACAGACGTCGTCGATGGGTATTTCTATGTTGCGATTTTTTCTGTGTAAATTATTTAAGACACACACAACGATCAGATACTAATGGTTTGATATTTATCTACGATGCCTAAATAGCGTACTTATATTTAAACTTCATATTTTATCATCTTTAGTCGTATTCTGTTATTTTATTTATCTACTTAACGGTTCCTCATCGCTACAACGCTCGGATCAAAGTATTTCCTATAAAATATATTTAACTTAAAATATCAATACGTATTATTATTATTTTATTTTTAGAAAACATGTTTGTGTCAGCTGTTTTACAAATTTTTTAATTCAAATTTTATTTCCTGCTCATTGAACATATGTATAACTAGTAGATGATCGACTATAAGCACGAACGACCAATGGTCTATATTTTGCAAAGGACCACTGAAGAAAAAGCTGTTTAATAATCCTCATGACAGATCAGCTTTAGTAAAATGGAGTAGTTTACTAATTTTTTTATTACTGCATTTAAAGCTTCTTTGCTTTTTGAGTAAGGGTCTATTGAAAGTGTTTTTTTTTTTTTGTGAACTATAAAAATACCTGTATAATGACTATTTGAAATTGCTAATAAGACAGCGAAAGTACGTACGTAAGAGAACCCAGTAACGTAATTGTTTACTGGCGCCCTATAGAATAATGGTTAATTCTATTTTGCAACAAAGACATGTTTGTATTATTAGAAGTAAAATATTTTAATTCCATTTCAATTACATTGTAAAAAAATCTTTGTATCAATTTAAAACTTTTTTTTACATTCTAGTTATTCTCTAATTAGACATTAACATTGATTTCTAGTTAGAGAGAGATTCGTACAATTATTTACGATTTAAGTTAAAATTTAAAGAGCGACATTAGAGGAAACAGTTTGTAAATTTAGAATGTTTTTCTTCACTTTCTCTTTTACTCTATTTTAAAAATATCGTAATTTATTTAAACTGTTAGTGGATTGATATAAATTTAATTTAGTTAATTACGGCTTTTTTGCACGCTTCACAACGCGTAAGCGTATGGGTGCGCTCTACTCTCGACAGGCCGCGTTGAGACAACTTCACAACATAAAATTGTTGAAATACCCGAAATTAAATGAAAAAGTCATAGAAAAAGTAATAATTTTACATCTAGGAACTTCAAATATGTCTTTAGACTTTTTTATTATTATTAATATAATGTAAGTAATAAAAAAACGAAATTATAAAAAAATATTTAGCGCTGTCCTTAGTCTGTCCGTCTGTTTGTTCCATCGATTAAGAAAAATGTAGGCAATGAAATGAGTTGAATCTTTTTTCTAATATCTTTATTTGCCCTAAAGATGAGCCCTATTGCTTGGCGTTATTAAACTCTGCATGGTTTAGAAGATATTAATCAAAAATCTTTCGATAGAATACCACGGTTTTACTCGTATCCCGTACTCTTTTATTTTTGTCCATTTTTCGTTTACCCTGCGTCGGTAATATAAAAAACTACTTTTCCTGCAACAGGCATTTAATTTTTTTTTTTGGTTTTCCGCTAAAAATTTGATTTTTTTTTCTATTCTATCTTTTATTTTTTATAATATGTACCTATTACCTACCTATAAATAATTTGTAAATTTGTACAAAAACAGTAATTTATAAACAACTTTCCACTCGTCCGAAAGAAGAATATGTACTTTTATTCTTAGTATTCTTTGACGTACGTTTACGTCGCTGCAACAGCGGCCCGAGAGTGGATATCCTTCAACGTAAATAAACGGGAAGAAAGGGCGTGCCGCGGCCCGCCCCGGGAAAACGGGAGCCGTCTAGACACCACCCCCGCACACCCCGCCGTCTGGCGCAGCCGAAAGTGCATCGGCGGGCCTCGAACCCGCCCGCGGCCGTGCGCGGCGGACGGGCGAATGTTAGGGCCGGCGCGCCCTTGCGGCGGCACGTAGGGTGCACGGCGCTCGTTGTGGTCGCAGACGACGCCCGACTGCGCTACGACGAGGAGTTTTGAAGACGCCGCGGCCGCAGGCTGACGGAACGAATCGACTCCAGAACCATATCTCGGTTATCGCTTGAGGGTCTGACGGCACTTATGTTACGTTGGATAGGTCAGTTCTACAAACAGACCTATTCTCTATAAATATCTATTTATTTAATATCTACAAGATATTAAAGAAATATTTAAGTAGTATCTTTGTTCTAGATTATGTGTTGTTTTTGTTGTGGATAAAGGGTAAAAATTGTAAAAAAAGTATATTGAAAAGTTTATATCTTAAAGTAGTTTGAGATTTTCATAGATTCTTTCTGTACAATGAAAGGTACAGATTGTACTGTATTTTTCTCCAACGTTACATCAGGTATTAAAAATTATTCCTCGACATCTATTTTTTTTTAGTGGTTATTGTAACGATTTAAACTTCGTCTTTCTAGGAACAACCTTATACATTTTTATAATGTACGCAAATTTCAAGCGAAGCTATTCATAGACACGACGTAACTTATATTGGTGTCAACGTACCCTCAAAAAATGTTCTACATCATCATGTATATAGAACCGATTCATGGTTCTTAACGTCCATGGTATTTCATCCCTGTGAACTGGTAAAAGCGATGCTGTTACTCAGTATTAAAATTTACTTTCAAACGTATGAATAAGTTTCTAATAATTATTAATCTTACTTCGGCTGCGTGAGCGTTTATATTTTTTATGTTTGTATTCTCCATCCTTTTCGATCCCGACCGTGGTCCCGGTTATAATCACGATTTCGATACTGTCAAGTACTGTCAATTCCGAATATCGAATTATATTTAGTATTCGTTTTAATTCAACCAAAAAAAGTATTAGTATGTTTTATCGATTCTCAAGAATAGCCTTATTTATATATCGATGTATCGAATTTAAAATTTAATACTCCTTTGAAACTTCAAATTGCTAGGAAATAAATTAACGATGCGCTAATATAAACCTTTTACTTGTTTTCGTATCCATTCTGCTCACATATTAATCGGAACGAGTGTTGTACATCTTGTCACTTATTTACTTTTAATCCCATAGGGTTACGGCAAAATTAACCCTTTGTTATGAATGTTGAATACTGAGCAAATACATTTACAGCATCCGGCGCTATCTATACCCGGTGTGTCTCGTATGATATTCAGACAAACAATGTATTAACTTTCTAGTCTAATTTTCAGTCCGTGTTCCTTACAAATGGTCGGATTTTGATAGACGTTTTTTGCATCTGTAACTCTATTACAAACTGAACGTGTATATGTATTGTATAGATAATGATAATGCATACGACAAATGAAAAATAAGTTTTAATACGAATAATATTGTATAGATAATATAGCCTCATTCACGATTAATATCTTCTCATTCTTATTTATTTATTTTTTTTCCTATAAACGATAGAAAATGGATACCAAAGACTATAAAAGAAATGAATTATCTATTTTTTTAACTTGTTATATTTGGCAGTCAATACTTACTTAATATCGCAGTCAATACAATACTTCATATCGCAGTAATTTTCTCTATTTTTTTGTTTTGATTCATTATTATACTATTGTATTCGTATTTAGATCTTTTAACACGTTAAAATCGTGGTGCATTCGCTTATTCGCATTTATTTTGCCCACCATTTAGCGTTTCTAGTTAAAATGATGCGGAGTACGCACAGCAGACGTATTCTGATATTTTATTTTGGACCGAATTGCTTCAACACTTTTAACATATGTCGTATTCTATCAATCGTTTAAAAGTTTTACAGCCATCTATGAATAGTTGTGTTGCGGATCTGCCAATGCCATTATTTCATTCGTCGTTTGACGTTTGTGTAGCTTGAACACCGATCGCTTAAACGTCAAATTGAACAAATGGTACTCTGGTGCAGATTCATCACAAACAAGTGTGTAAATTGTTACTTCTTTACATTTCAATATACACACTCACACACACACACACACACATATTATATGAATGACTATTATTGCTGCTTTACTTTGTAGATTCTATAATAATAGAGTATTAATTTACAAAAAATCGATGAGAATGCAAACTGAAAATTTAAAAGTAATGAAATTATGCTGCGTTTAAAATTATTTCTGAAGAAAACGTCATTTTAATCATTACTTGATGCCGCAACTAGAACCATCTTATGTAGAGGTAAAGTTGAACAACTTAAATTTAGAATATTTCATACGAGTTGTTTGATGGCAAATCATATTCACCATCGGATTCCAAGAATCAGATTGACATTCCTATGATGCAGCCGCGACGTTACCCTACAATAGAACTTTTTATCAGTGAACAACATCGACTAGAAACTTTATGTACGAGTCCTACTGATGACAAATTATATTTGCGATCACTAAAGGCGATGCTGCCATGCGATTCCTCTTACTAAGGAACTCTTCAGTGGTGTACAGCATGAACTTGAAGCTTTGTGGATGAGTCGTTCTGTTGACAGATTATGTTCGCGCTGACTAGAGGTGATGTAATAATGACGATTCCTCTTATAAGGGAATTCTTGAGTAACGTACAACATCAAAACTTTGCGTATGAGTCGTTCTGACGCTTAATTATATGCTCGATGATACAGGATGATGCAGTCATGACGGTTCCTTCTACAAGGGAGTTATTTAGTGGTAAATAGCATAGATTTCAAATTTGCATATCGTACTATGAGTGACGTTTGTTTATGAGGCATTAGACATTTATTTACGTACTATTCGTGATTTTATCTTGCGAAATTCAATACCATTTACGTCTTCTCAATTCAACAACCATTAACCTCTCAATAAAACACTTTTGTTTTATATTTTCAGCTGTTTCTTTTTCGATTCAAGTTTTTGCTTTTATTTGATTTTCGGTGACCCGTACAATCATGAAGGCATTTTAAACTCATAAAAACTGAATGAAATTCAAAATTCTCGTTAAATACATATATACATATTCTATCTGTCAATTTTATTTTTTTCGAATTATAAATTTTGTTATGTAGTCTAAAACGCGAAACTTAATTGAAAAAAAAACTTTAATTACAGAATTATTTATATGCTATCTGTCTATTAATACTATACAAACATTTGCACATATTAAAATTTCACTTAGTAGTATTATATAGTAAGTTTTGGTAAAGATATCAGAATAGAACTGCAGCACGTAATGCAACCACGCGATAGAAATGGCCTAGTTCTATTTGAGGTTGCCTATGCCGGTGTTTGTTGCGTGTTCCCACGTTTAGTATGAAGCTGACGTTCTGCGCCTGTCTATTTATTATTTGGTGGTTGTGCAGTAACATTGTTGTTGTCTTCGAATCGACTCTAGTAGTGTTTAAGCAAATATGTTAAGATGGCGGCTGTAGTTTTCTTACATCAACTTGTTTTAACATACACGCTTATAACAAAATATGATATTATATAACCTTCATGAGATTCACGGTAACTAAATCTCTCTGCTGACTCTGCTGCCAAAAGCATCACACGACCTGGCTGTACTATATTTTCATTCAGGTGTCATGGAAATCACGAAGCGTACAGCACTATAGACTCTATCACGGAAACGTATACGGTCCTCACGATCTTAGGACTCAGATGCCACTTGGCTTTGGTTGCGGTAAGACCATCGAAATTGTTTTTGATGGTGCAAACTTTAGCTTATTTTTGACTCCCCAGCAGTGCGTGTGCGAAGCCGACTGTCTGGAGAATATGAGGACCACAACATCCGCGAACGCCTTCATATTCATTTTTATAGATTATATGTTCCTTTGCCTTCCTTTAGATGGAACCGACTATTTAAACAGTTTTTGAAGGCATTTATTTTATTTCATATTTTTAGCTATCGAGTAACAATTATAATACTTTGCATATGGTTTAAGCCATGATTAATATAATTGGCTAGGCATCTCCTTTCTTTTGTACGGAATACGTGGAAAAGCAGTATTACGATCGCGAATTTTGTTGTCGTTTGTAATCATTTCAATGTCTTTACATTCTTACTTAGAGTCCAACTATAAAATTATTCTTATACAAATTACATAAGTTGTTCTTATTCTTTTAATATAAAAGTTAAGATTAATTCATCCTATTTCTACTGTTATCACTAAGAGTTCCGATGTGTTCCTGCTAAGATTGTCACATCGGATTCATATAGATGAATGAAAAGGTAGATTAATAAGTAATTAATTTTAATTCCGTGTATTCTAGGTTTCACTAATAGCTATTGAAGAGTAGTTTTTGGCGAAAAATCTCAGTATTATCCCCTTAATTCCTAACCGTTAAAGAGTGTTGTAGCTTCCATCATCAGCTCAGCAGTATGAGCTGATAACTACCAGATGCAAGAACATGAATAACTAAAAAAATAACTCGAAACATACTATATGTGCCTATAATGTTTGAGTCTATCTCTCGATTTCCCTGAGATCCCATCATCAGATCCTGACGTAGTGACTACCACCTCGGGAGTATGCCATTTTAAACAAAAAAAAAATCGAATTATGTCCTCGATTGACGAAATTATCGTTGAACATACATAAAATGCAGACGAATATAGAAACTCCTCATTTTTTGAAGTCGGTTAAAAAGCAAGGCTATACGTTTGCTGTTTTTACTTCCAAATGTTCGCTTTGTACGAAATAGATCCCTACCGCAACAATCTATTTGCGGTATTTTGATTTATTGATAATAAAATTTAATAGCGGGATTAATTCTGGAAACTGTTTACAGGGAGTACCTACCTATTGATGGCGTAAACGGCGACAGCGTCTAGACGCTGGGGGGGGCGGTGAACCCCATTTAACTATAATATTATTCTATTCCCTCTGTGTTTCAACTATTTAGGTTGTAATTGAGAATACTTGAATATTCTATTGAAATAAGAAATTAATTGATACAGTTTTATTTGTAAAATAAATGTACAGTCACGATTGGAAAGATTGAAAAAATGATAAATTAATTTTTAATTCAGGTTCCTTATTACTATCAAGTGAATTGTATAAAAAATTATTAATAAATATATTGATACGCATATTTATTAAACATTTGTTGCTTATTTGTTAGAGAATATAAGAAAAGACATATGCATTATTCAAGAACAATGAGTAGTATGATACTTGTTAGGTCGGGGAAAAAGTTTTTTCGTATTTTATAAGTAAAAAATTGCAGTAAAATCTCTTTGGATGTGCTGTTTGTATTTGGCTAGTTTTGATGCCATTAAATAGATCACATTTTAAAAGAAAGAAAATAAAAAGGAAAATTGGTGTCCCGCCTTTTCGTCGTTTTTCTGTCCACCAAAATAAGTGAATCTAACGTAGAAATTCGATACATTATGGAGTTTTATTACAAAAAAGGGAAACATGCGACACAAGCCGCGAAAAAAATTTCTGACGTTGATGGACCTGATGCAGTGTCGGTAAGAGTAGCACAAAACTGATTCAAGCGTTATCAGTTCGGTAATTTTGATGACAAAGATGTACCTCACTCTGGTCGACCTGTTTGTTACAGATAAAGTCGATGCCATTTTGGAAAAGTAGAGCAAGATCGGCATATTAGTTCTTACGAAATAGCTGAAGAGCTGGGAGTTTACCAAAAAACAGTTTTGACTCATTTGAAAAAACCTTGTTACTTGGGTCCCACACGAGCTCACTGAAAAAAATCCAATGAATCTTGTACTCATTTGCGATTGTCTATTAAACGTAAAGGAACCGAACTGTTTTTGAAAAGGTGCATCACTGGTAATGAAAAATGGATTTAATACAACAAGAACGCGCGAAAAAAGATCATGGTCCAAATTCAAGCAAGCTCCACAGACTATAGCGAAACTCGGATTAACTCAAAATAAGTTGATGCAATGTATATGGTGGGACTAGAAGGGATTATTATGAGCTTTTACTGCGAGGAAAAACTATCAATTCGGATCTACCGCCAACAGCTGATGAGACCCCAGCAAGAAGTAGAGAAAAACCGGCCGGAATCGATCAATAGGAAGGGTGTAATTTTCCACTATGATAACGCCAGACCACACAGATGTTTAGCCACTCAGAAAATATTGAGATAGTTTGGTTGGGAAATGTTAATGTATCCACTATATAGCGCTGACCATGCCCCTCAGATTTTCACCTCTTTCGGTCTCTTCAGGTAGTGTTAGGTTAACATCAAGAGAGGACTGTCAAAACTACTTGTCGCAGTTTTTTGATAAAAAGACCGAAATTTTCTGCAGCAATGGTATTATGTCATTACCTACACAATGGCAATAAGTTTTGAATATAATGGCAGATATATATATATATACACACAGACACACACATATATTATACGTAAATAAAATATGATGAAATAAAATACGAAAAAACTTTTCTCCGACCTTATATGTAGTATTGAGGCATACTGAACATTTTTGAAATTCGCTATTTGTAAAAAGAAATTTAAAAAACCGGCCATAGCATGTCGGTTCATGCGCAGTGTAAGGCGCCGTAACCGTCACTGCAAAGAAATGAAGTAATAGCTACCGTTACTACAGCTATACTGTTACAATTTTTTCATGTTTCCCACCACTAAGTAGGTAAGCAGTGGCCTATAGCTAAAGGAATAAGTAGGTATGTCAAATATAATTTTTGAACTAATGTAAACTAAAATGCATCAGCAAAATCACGTATGTTCAGGACGCTTACGTCCTTTTGTTGAGGAGCTCAGTTTTTCAGCAATAACTCAATAACTATATATCCTATCATACTAACAATAATTTTCGTCGAAAGTATTTATTAAGCATTACCTTCGATTTTTTTTTAATAAAGGGCGGGGAAACATTTTTGGCTACTTTCGAAGCGATTGCTTCCAAAAATATTCACTTATCAAAAAAAAAAAATTGCTTAAAATCGAAAAGTGTGTTTAAAAGAACTGTTGAAATATGTGCCATACATTGATGTTTGTTGAAAAAAATTTTTCAGCTTCCGTTACATGTGTAGAATACCCCACTTAGAAATGTTTATTGTTGTTATTAAACTACTAAAATAAGTAGCGGCTTATGCAAGATACCTGTATTCTAAATTTTGTCGATATACATTGTATAGTTTTTGGGTAAAATGCTTGTGAAATATGGACGGACGGACGAATATGACAAATATATAAGCGTTCCGTTGTTGCCATTTTGGCTACGGAACCCTTAAAACGATTCGATTACTGAAAATGTAATTAGGAATAGATTACGTTTTAATTTGTGAAGAATGTCATTTGTCACATTATTTTGTAATGAAGAGAATATTAGCGTCATGATTTTTTACAATTTTCATTGTGGCTTTAGTCAACAAGAAAGTTGCCAAAGACTCGGATTGGCATTTAGTGATCGATGTCCACATCGTAGGTCTGTGTTCTTGGCTCAAAGAATGCAGACATGGACACGGTCACCTCTTTGATGATTTACATGAAGGTCGGCTGGCGACTGCATTTACTGAAACGAATATTGATATTGTATGAGGGCTGCTATTTATATATCTGGAACTGGCCACACACAGAACAATATTTAAAAAGTAATTACAACATTTAAAAATGGAACTCCTTGGCTGTAGAATACAGTTTGTCTCATTGGCATTGTGGCGTCATTTTGAAAATTGCGTGTCATTATCACTATGGACTTAACTCGCAAAAATTTTCATGTGGTGCTTTATTACGATTTTCGGCGTGGGCTAACTCAAAAACAGTGCATCGATGAACTAATTTCGACTTTTGGGGATGAACCACCATCAAAAACCACTGTGTATCACTGGTTTAGTAAGTTTAATCGTAGGCGGTCTACGTCCACGGATGAATTTAAAGAATGTCTTCCAAAGGTTCCAAAGAATCTAAAAGCTTGTAAATATGGAGGGAATGTACTTTTAAAGACGATAAATATATCATAAACGTAATATGGAGTTTTATTTATAAGAATTTAAGAAGTTTTCACTATTACCCACATGAACATTAGTATATGAGGGCTTTTGAGAAATATACAAAATACAAAAGTTAAAAAGTCTCCTTCATTAGTATAATTTGTTGTGTTTACTTTTAAAAAGAGTACTTTACATTAATAATTAAATAGCTAATAAGATTTATATATAAATATGCCATATATCACTCGATCTACAGTGATGAGCATACTCTCAGTAATTATGGTAATAATTCTGTTATATTTGTTTAAATATATATGTACTTGTTTTTATTTTCGTCGTGTACGGTAATATTCATAAGTACGTTTTATGTCAACAGGAAAAAAATTCGTTCCTGAACTACAATGTGTCATGTATTCTGACGCTGCAGCCTTATCAGCGCCAGGGCTATGGTCGGCTGCTCATAGACTTCAGTAAGTGCCGAAACTATATTTTTGATTGCTATTGTTTTCGTCTCTGTCACACCTTCACTGAAAAGTTCTAACAAGTCCTGCTGAATTTTTGAATGAAACTGTACATGTTTATTTATTATTTTTATAATATTTAAATACGTCATTATTAATTACAGAACAAAATAATTTTAAGTGTATTAAAAACACTCGCATAGGTAATTGGGTGTTGCAAAACAGTCAAGAAAGAAGGGAGTTTTTGAAATCGAATAGTAAAAGTACTATTTATAGATCTTATCTGTTTCCATATCATGAGACAAATATTCAGGCTTAATGCGGTATTTTCTATTCGGGTACTTTGAAAAATAAGTAATTAATTAATGTCCGCCAAGTTTGAGGGGTGGCCAGCTCTATTTTGTTTATCTTATTCCGAGTATACGGGGGGCGCTTTACCAATCTCCATATAGATGTTTGCACAGAACTCGCGCGACCCCTAATCCATCACGGTTAAATATAGAAGGTGGGTTAGGGCCCGTGACCGCGCGCGGGGTGAGCGCCCGCTGCGGCTGTTTGGAGGTCGACGGGACGACCCGGCGCCCGTCACCTGTCCCAGGTCAGGCACGGCCGCACGGGGCTCTATTCCGGACTCCGCGCGACATCTTGCCTCTTTGTATGCTCATGTTTCGCCCATGATTTTTTTGTTTGATATGAAATCTCCTGTGCCAATTGCTCCCCGTACTACCCCCCTGCACCGCACTGCTTAAGCGAAACGGCACTTAAACGAAACTCGTCCGCTCCGATAATTAAATTGTAGGCGTTAATATGAGTATGTCGCAAATTGGTGGTTCTTTAAGTAATGAACTCCTGATGATTTGACTCCCGTTCTGTTCTCACTATCGCATAATGATGTCTCGCTATCAAACCGTCTGCGCTACAAAGAGACTAAATATTACCGAAATCCTTTTGTAACGGTCGCAACACGTACGGTCTTTGTCCCGTCTTGATCTTAAACCATCTTCTTTACAATCGTGAGCTGCGATTGGTGTCGTACATGTCTATAAGTTATGTGCTCAAAATGTAAGTGTCGGATTATGTATATCAACTTATAAAATTTGTTATTACAACTTTTCAAATATAAGATATGATACGTGTTTTCATTTAATTTTTATCGCGATACTGAAAAGGGAGCCCCAAAATCAATATAGGATCGATATTGCACCTAAATCATTCAAATTTTTTTCTACTTATTTGAAATGAATACTTAACTATATTCATTTCGAATATATGCATCGATATAACAAAGTAAAGAATTGGCCTCATTGGAAAACATCTCGTTAAATTTAATAGGAACACTAACATGCACCATGTAACGTTGTGCATAATGCACCTTCTGATTTATTTGTTTATTGTACGATATTTATTTATAGTTATTTTTTATTTGTCATTCGTCTCCCACTGTATCTACCAACCTTTTTGTACGTCATGAATTAAGAATTCAATCTTTTCGATAAGCCTTATGAATGTTGTCTTTTTGGCATTGTTTTTCGTCCGTGGAACTAAAAAGTTATGAAGGTCACTACCAGAAGATAAAGAACGAAATGACAACGACCGATTAAGTCGTAAAACTGTGGAAGTTCCGAAGAATGTGAACGAGTTTTCGGAAAAATCTAATTTTTCGGACAAGTCTCTTTTCCCATAAACACTACAATATAAACAAACTCGTGAACAGGTAATTTACTAAAGGAAAGGTCGCCGTAAATATAAAATTCTTAATTTTATTTTATAAAGAATCTTGTGCACGAGCTGTCGTCGAAGTCTACAAGGTACCGGTTACAACCGGGCGAAGTGCGAATCAGCCTCTCTCGATCAGTGTTAAAAAAGCAATTAGTTGTACTTTTTTGTCTGATGTAAAGTATGACCAATGAAACTTTCATTTGACGTCTTACACAATGACCTTTTTTATGGCAAAGTTGAGGAGTAAACGTCAAAAAAATAGGCGAGCCATCAGAGAGTAGATGGTCACCGCCGCCCATAGACATTTGCAACTCCAAAAGAGTCACAACTTCGTTGCCGGTCTCTTGGGAGGGAATAAGCTGTCTGATGGATAGAACTGGGTCGATGGAAAGGGAACAAAAGGGGGGTTAACTAAAGGAATACCATTTCACGTCTGTATTCTGTGAGAGTGTCTTATTTCACTGGTCGAACCGTCCCATTTTTGTGCTGTGGCTAAGTTGGCCACAGTATGACTTTACCACAGAAAAAAAAACATATTTTTGATTTACCTTTTAACTCCTAAAACCTATAATCCCCTTCGTCTACGTTATCATCTCATTGTTTATATTTATTTTATAATCGATGTATATAAACGAATGACGTAAATAAAGAAGCACAGCAGTAGGTGATTCTGTAAATGTTTGACTTTCCCATTTGTCTATGGCACATTAAAAAACACTCCTCGTATGCAATCATCTGTTGTATTAGCTCGAACCCCACTCGACGTGGTCGATCTCGTCATGCTCTGTCGCGCCTCAGCGTGTGTCACCACGAACCGTCTCGACCACTGCATTTTTTCGACTTATCTCTATCGGCGCCCTCGAAACGTCTTTCGCACGCAACCACGGGATCGCGCGTCGCATTCCACGATTGGTGTCGTGCGTCGGCGTCACTTTTGTATCGTGCGGGACGGCGGGGCGCGCGGAGGCGGCGGCCGCTGCGTAGGGGTGCGTCTCGCCAGCGCCATCGCCCGCGCCGGGGCCGTCGACCCCGGATCGATGCGCTGCAGTATGGATCCGTCTGCTGTCTAGACGACGGCGCCCTCTCCGGCCTCCCCCCGCCGGCGGTCCTCTCGCACCCCCGCCCCGTGCCCGTAACCACCGTACTATTGTTGTACGCGCGGCCGATAGTCATTCGAGCCGGAGTCGGCGGCCCGGCTGTCTGAAGGCGAGGGAGAGGTAGGTCATGAAACGCATGCAATCGGATGAAGAAATAGAAAGCGGAATCGTTCGCGATAAAACTCGTCTTTTCCTTCTCGTGTCGTTTAAGTGCGCGGCCATTCCTTGAACTGCGACGTTCATTAGTGATAATGAAGTTACGGTCCTCAAATGATCTCAGCTTTTTTTTATCTTTCACTAAACTAAACTATTATAACTATCGTAAATAACACTTTAATTAATTATATTAATAGATTGTTGTAAAGATAATTTTTATAATAAAATTAGTTTTTCGCTCGCTTGGACATAAAATGGAGACTTGATCTTGAAGTCGTGACATAAAATGAAGCTAGTTTAAAAAAAAAAATCGAAAATTGTATTCTCACTCAGTCTCACGTGTTATTAACAATATGATATTAATTTTTTTATGGAAACTATAAAACTATATATACATGTATAATTTTACTGTTTTTGTTCCAAGATAAGGGGTAGCAGTTGACCGAATACCTTGAAAATCGTTGCCTCATCATGACCCATACTCAATATTACAGTAATATTATTTCGCTAATTCATCACTTTTTATGAAATGTTAATTTTAATATCAATGATCACTTTGAAAATACCTTTTATTGAGTACAGTTAAATATTAAATACAAAGAAATAAATTATCTTAAAATCTATTTTTTATCTCGATCTCAAAAAACAACATAATTCTCTCATAATGTATAAACACTTTAATTTGCCTTTTTTTTACCACACTCTCGAGTCTTTAAGGCGACATAGTTCTAAAGAAAAATATTGCAGGAAGCAATTTTCGTCAAAGGCAGTAATTATTTAGCCAATGACATTCGAGCGCGACCCGTTGTCCTATAGGCGCACAGTGGGTTTAACGTAATTTTATGAATTCATAGGAAATAAGCAATCAATTAAAACATTTTTGACGTGACAACGTCTTAAATAAGGTTGCGGCTGGGAGTCACTTTGAAAAGTGTAACGCTCGGTAACAGTGATGATCACCGAACGAGAGAGGCCGCCGAATGTTGCGTCTCTCTCCACTCAACTATGATCGGTCTGCCGCCGCTTGCAGAATAGTGCATAGCTTGCAAATGTATTGCAAGTTATTGTATGTATATTTGTATATAAATACGTATGTATGTGTAAAGGTAAAATAAAATTTTGTTAATATGAAATTCAGTGCGAGATTCTTTGTATAAATTAATGTTTTAAATATAATTCTTTGTATAAATAAATGTTTTAAATTGTTACTATTATTTCATCCTTCTTCCTACTATACGAATGAATATTCACATTAAAATGATTTTACCATTCAAAGTCGTTGTCACGTAAAACTTTCGCCCGTATACCGACTTTACAGGCAACCAAATTTTTATTTGTAATCCTGAATAAAACTGACAAATCATTGGGCTAATGGGCCAATAGTTAAATAATATGATACTAATTTAATTGATAATTTTTTTTTATTATTATATTCAAATATTTTTTATTTAAAAAGAGAGTAGTGAAAATATAGATATAATATGATTATAAATGGTTGACTAAATGCAATACATATTTAGCAATAATACTATGAAATCTCTCAACTATGTTGCTATCAACGTCACGAATTATCCTACGTGAATGTATAGCAACATTAGTTGTCAATAAGTAACTTGTAGTTAAATTTTCATTGTTAATTTATGCACTCCATTTAATCTTTTTCTATTTTTTTTGAATGTATACTAGACTTAGTGGCGACTATTCAAACGTCAGTAAGATAATAATTTAGAGTAGACAATGCACATTGAAAACCCTTCATGATCATTCTATCGTTGTTTTAACGATTGGATATTTTTTGTTTTTTAAACCGAATTATTCAGTGTTGAATTAGTATGCATTTTTGTTGCATTTACTTTAAATCATACATTAAATCATATACATAATTTAATTACTTATGTCATTTAATTTGTGGTCTAATGTGTATTTTGAATCATCGTATTTCATTATTAATTTGTTATTAGCTTATTTAAATTTTAATTGTCAATGTTAATTATTTCAACATACATAAATATAATCACATGTTATCTTAGCAATATGTTAATAGTACAATGTTCATTTTCCATTGTCGACAACATCAGTCTAATAATATTTTTGTTAGCTATTGATTGCAAGAACATTAAAAAAAAGACTAAAAAAATAAAAACTGGCTTCAAAAATCTTACAATAATTAAATAATTAGTTTTTTGCTAAGTCGGTACCAGCTAAAGTTATGTCAGACGTGGTTTTATATCAGTTTTCATAATTTGACTCAATACTTTCGCTTGGACTCAATATTTTGTTCATATACCAATTTATTGAATTTTGTATTCTTCTGTTTCTATTTTTATTTTGTTATTTTAAAGTTTTAATATGCTTTACTTTAAGTAGCACCGACTAATGATTTAATTATTTTAATAATGCTTAGGACAGTAAGTTTCATATTTCAAATGTTTATGTATATATATATATATACATTATAATATGCCAAAAATTACGATCTCTTTCGCTCCCAGTCCAAAATATCACAGGATGTGTCCAAACAATAAATTTCGTCATAGGCGGAACTCTTAATTTCAATTATAAGAGGTTCTAAGTTTTTACGTTTAAATAAAACGGAAAACGGTGTTTTTTAACATTATTTTGCCCGGCAATTTTTGTGATTTTTCAACTATATTATGAAGAAAATGATAGACATAAAATTTAATTAACAAATAAAAAGGAAAATTAATTTACTACAAAATTGTCTTTGATAAATTTTCCATAGAAACTGCAGTTTTATATGTTAACTGTATTACTACAAAATTGCCATTTAAGTTTTTGTATTATCTACAATAGTTTAGTTGCAAAATCCCAAAAAATGTGAAATTAAAAAAATAGTAACGATACGTAAAAACTTAAATACTAACGTTTGATATGACTCAATGATATTTTTTGTCTAAAATTTAATGTTAAAAAAGATCCATCCATTCATTTGATAAAAAATAGTTTCTTCATACCTTTCAGGGCATAATAATGTTAAAAAACCGTGTCATTTAAATGTAAAAACTTTAAGTTTTATGGGGAACTTCTTATAATTGAAATTAGGAGTTCCGCATCTGACAGAATTTTTATTTAGATATCTCCTGTGGTATTTTGGGGTGAGAGCCAAAAAAATATCATAATGTTTTTGCCATACACTAATGTACATGTACATATGTAAAACTGTGTGTGTCGGCTGCGACATAGGACTGAAGGTTTGCTCCTTACGAACTATATAGAGTAGATATACGTATTTTTTAAATAACTGACAGAAATTGTATACATTTATTTAAATTATTTATATTTTATCATCGTTGAAGAGTTCTATCATAGGTGAAGATCCTTACGGTTGCATCATCTGATGTTATTCGATGACACAATCCATCCTCAGAACAGGTCATATGCAAAGTTTCAATTCGATAGTTGTTCACTATTGAAAAGTTTCATTCTAGGAGAAAACTCTCCTCTGAGCTCGTAGCTAGATCCTCCTCTGGCATACGAGGACACGATTCATCGTCCTCCGATGTATGAGCACACAATCCATCGTTGGAACAGCCCATAAGCAAAGTTTCAGATCTAGGTTGTTTACCGTTGAAGAATTTTACTGTAGGACTTATCCGTTACGGCTACATCGTTCTCTGGTGCACCAGGAGACTGTTCATCTCGGTTTCAGAACAGCCCGTATACAAAGTTTTAAGTTTATGGCTGTTCACTATTGACCGTTTCACCGTAGAAAGAAACCCTCGTGGCTGCATCGTCCTCTGGTGTACGAGGACGGGATTTATCCCTAGAACCAAATATTTCTAGTCTACCCTATTCACCATTAAAGACTTCCACCATAGAACGAAACTTTATAGCTGCATCGTCTTCTGGTGTATGTGGACACGATCCGTCATCAAAATAGTCTATATATAAAGTTTTCAAGTCTACGCTGTATACCGTTGAAGAGTTCCTTTCTAGAAAGGGATCTCATGACTGCATCGTTTTTTGGGTTACGAAGACACGATCCATTGTTAAAACAGTGCGTATACAAAATTTCTAATATATGTCGTTCACCGTTGAAGAGTTCCATCGTAGAATGAAACCCTCACGGCTGCATCGTCCTATTGCGTACGAGGGCAAGATCCATCATCAGAATAAACCGTACTTAAAGTTTCATATCTATGCTGTTCACTGTTGAAAAGTTCCATTGTAGAAGGGAACCCTAACGGCTGCATCGTCTTATGGTGTAGGAAAACGCGATCCATCATCAGAATAGTCTGTATATCAAATTTGAAGTTTCTGCTGTTTACCGTTGAAGAGTTCCATCGTAGAAAGAAATCCCTCACGGCTGCACCGTTCTTTGGTATATAAAAACACTATCCATCGTCAGAACAGTCTGTATGCAAAGTTTCCAGTCTATGCTGTTCACCGTTTAAGATTTTCATCGTAGGAGGAGATCTTTCACGGCGCTGCATGCTCTCTGATGTACAGGATACTATCCATCATCAGTACAGCTCGCGGTTTTAAGCAAAGTTTTAAGTCTGTGATGTTATTTGTTGAAGAGTGCCACCGTAGGTGGAAACTCTTACTGCTTTATCTGATGTATAAGGACATAATCCATCGTCATAACAACGTCCGTATTTAAGGTTTTAAATCTGTGCTGTTTACTGTTAAATAGTCTCATCGCAGGAGGAAACCTTCATGGCTGCATCGTCTTCTGGTGCATGACTTACGAGGATACGATTCATTTTTATTCAATCTGTACATTCGTGCTTTTTTGTTGTTAAGGAGTTCAGTTGCACGTCTTCATACTCCATGTCCAGTCCAATTCAGCTCGTCCACGACCTTCATTAGGTAAACATGTCATTTTGGAACCATCAAAAACTTAGCAATACCTCAATTACTATAGATTTCTTATTTGATTTCGGGGAGTTTTCTAGTGTACGTAAGTCCAAGATCCAATATCAGTGGAATTAAAATAGGATCATCATGGAGCAATATAACCTAATTCAAAAGGCATCATTCAAGTCTGTCCATAAACAAAGAAGTTATGTGTAAGCATATATAAATGTATATGTATATATAAGGAGGAAGTTCTCAATTCATCTTAATATTACTATACATATTGCGACAAATTGAGAACCTCTTCCTTTTTATCGAAGTCGGTTAAACGTATCCTAAATATCGATACTGTTAGTAGGTAAAAATATTTCCTTTATATTTTTTGATTTTCATATAAAAATCAGTCAAATAGCCAGAATGATAAACGTCAGCATAACACAAAAACCATGTGCGAACGTACCAGCTGATCTAACCGAACTAAGGGCTTTGAAACATTATTACCGTCCCTATCCTATACATTAGGACGTTGTTCCCTTGGCATTAAATGAAGACCGCATAATTTACTTCGTTATTTCGTTTAATTTATCTAATTGTGTAGAATAAATTAAAAATGTGAAAAACAGCTGTACTCGACAAGGAAATTTTCTTTTTCCTTGTGTAAAAATAATTGCATCTCTCAACTTAATTTCAAAGATATTATACGCTTTGAAATTTTTTCAAATAACTACCTGAAATGGTCAATATTTTTTTACTCTCATTTGTAGTTTTTATTAATATCTAGGGCGACTATTTTTTAGGTTCTAGTATATGCTTGTATTTTTTACAAATTACTTGAAAAATCGAGTTTTTTGCATCGGCTACTGATCGAAGTCTGAAGTCGCCTCAATAGTTAGAAACTCTGTCAGTTTGATCTTTAGCATGATCGCTGCCCGACTCAAAAAGATTCAATAATGTGAAAT
The DNA here is from genome assembly GCA_005406025.1 of Eumeta japonica. Classification (NCBI taxonomy): domain Eukaryota; kingdom Metazoa; phylum Arthropoda; class Insecta; order Lepidoptera; family Psychidae; genus Eumeta; species Eumeta japonica. Next base: position 303,577 of record BGZK01000001.1, read on the forward strand.
GATTTTTTATAAGGTATAAGTATTGGATTTTTACGCGTCATTCCATCATTTGAAAAAGTTAATTATTTTATTTAGTAATAATTTTTATATTCTTTTGTAGCTTTTAGAAGTTATAAAATTTGCCTTCATTTTCAAATTAAACTGAAAATATTTATGACCATTTTTTGTTGGTTATGTTCGATTTTATTATTCTCTCAGCATCATTCCCTCATTAAAACTATACAGGAGAGAATGATTATGATGGGTATTATGAGTGCAGGGATGGTATATTACATATTATTATTCTTATTTATGTTAAGAATGTTTTTTTTATATTATGTGCAAAGAAAAACTCGACGATGTCTCAGTTTTTAGAAATGTAATAGCCGAAAACAGGTGAAGTTGGGATTTTAAACAAGTTCCAAATGTTAAAAAACATTTTTTTTATGTTTGCCGTATCGCCATACCATATTCAACATTACACATTTTTTTAAAAATCCTTTAGCAAAAAATATAGCATATACACAATAGTATACACAAAGGTCAGACCAAATTTGACGTTCTTCTACGGCGTTGGTCGGTTCTTAAAGCGTATGTAGTACACTTGCACTAGTTAGACGTTTTCATGCATTGCCATTATTAAGATCGAGTAAAAAAAAGGTCGAAAAGGCCACGTTCCTTGTGTGGGGACCCCTTTTTTATTATTAATTATATTTTACGTTATTATTATGAGCATAGTAATACACACTCTGTGAATATTCGAAGTGTCTTCCTATCGTGCTTCAAAAAATACAGCCTATGACAGACGAACGGACAGACGGCCGAACCTTAGTATTAGGAGTCCATTGATACACATTGAGTATCGAACCCTAAAAACTACTGATCATATATATGGCCATGGGTCTTTTGACTGGTCGACATGAAATATTTTGTGTATGATTTTAGACGAAAAAATGTTATAAATATGTTTGTTCTAATGTTCGTCCCTCAGTCACGTGCTAGGCGTTAAATAAATTGTTTTTTTTTTGCATAAAGATAGATTATGTTCACGAGTAGAACAATAATATATAATTTCAAGTACAAATACAGTAAAGATTGTTATTTATTATTATTTGTTGTACCCAAGAGAGGACCAAGATCGACATCGGGACTAGTGTTGGAATTAAGAGGGGGACTGAAGCGGGACAGGAGCTTGCGAACTCCACAGTCATTCCATAGGTTCTTATGAAATTTCACAGGCAGTGTATGTATATATGGCATCCTTGCAAACATAGTTTATCATAGAAAAAAAGGGCTAATATTTATCCAAAGGACTATTTTAAATTCAAATACCCTATAAGCAAATTTGCACTCACATTTATAATGTCCTACCGCAAGGTAAAGTAAACGTATGAAACTTTACCGCTGTGAAGTTAATCACGTAAACGTCGCAATGGCGTAAAATAGGAACGCGGGGGAGGAGGAAGGGTCGGGGAGCGTTACGCCTACGCACTGGATCATTCGAAAGCGATTCAGAACCGGGTTGAGGTAGAGTTCGGTGCGTTGCACTGTACTGTGATCTGATTTATATAAGAAGAGAGATACCTAATATAGTACTAGTTCGTACGCTGGATCACTTGATTATTGAGAACCTCTAATGCATTATGTTGGAGAAGCCGGTAGAGCTTTCCTGATATGCGGGTTTCTTCGCGATTTACCGTCTTAAATCAGATGATAAATGAATTTATATTATATATAGAGGAGTAGAATTTGCACAGATACTAGAGAACTCGTATACAGGCTTTGCTAACCGCAAAACTATTAAACATGTTCTTAGGAAATAAAAAAAATTATAGGACCCCGAAATTCCAATTCATTTCTTAATTAAATGAATAGCAACAAGAAGCGTTCCCGCCGCTTTACAACTGTCGTATCAGTTTTGTTATTTACACACCTGCTTATTGTCTCCATTCAGGTTACCTACTGACGAAAGTCGAGGGCAAAGTCGGCTCGCCAGAAACTCCGCTCTCGGACCTCGGCCTCATTTCGTACCGCTCGTACTGGAAGGAGGCCTTACTGAAGAGGCTGTGCTCCGCCCCGGGCCCAACGCTCTGCATCCGGGACCTCAGCAAAGACCTTGCGATAGCGTCCTGCGACATCGTGTCCACCTTACAGGAACGGGGTCTTATGAAGTATTGGAAAGGGAAACATATCGTACTCAAAAAACAGGTCAGTAAAGTCTCGTTTTTAATTTTCTTTTTTCTTCAACTAAACTAATTATCTTTCATATGTTTATTTTGTTTTAATTAGCGATTACCGTTCACTTTATTAATAAATATGTAGATTGTCTTTCAATATCAATATAATCCTAGAATACATGCGTCGCGGCGCTATATCCCTATCAAGACGATAACATAAAGCTTTCGCTGTATCAATATTGAAAGTTAGTAGTTTTCATCTCGCCAAATAGTGAAGTTTTTATTTGATTATTTTTTTAATCAATACTTTACATTTTTCTTTATAATTAAAACGGCTGTTAAAATTTATGCATTTCAATGTTTTTGTTCTTTTCTGAATCAGATCTACAATTATCTTGTACGCTTAATAATTTGGTGACGTAGGAGGTGTTAGAGGAGATGTCCCGGCGCAGCGAGCGCACGCGGTGCGTCGAGCCATCCTGCCTGCGCTGGACGCCGCCTACTGCGCAACAGCCACGCTGACGCCGCGCCCCCCGCGCGCCGCGCGCGCGCCGCGCCGATCGCCGAGCTCGCGCGCACCGCCCGCCCAGCAGTGCGGCCCGTGCGCTCCTCTAGCCGGCGGCGACAGCGCCCACAACGCCCCGCGCCGCGCCGTATACGTCACGCGACACTGAGTGATAACGCGACAATATTAGTCAAATTTTACGATAGTTACCTTACCGTTCATAATGTCACAATGACAAATTCACACGTGCATGATGAATTTCTCGTGAAGTACGTTTCAGGTTGGAAACCTTTACGTCTCTAATTTATGAATTTAATAGATACCTGTCCGGGTTTCATACAAATAAAGTCCAATCTCTTAACGTAACCATTATTACATTTTGTTCAAGAAGTCTCGAAATTATTACAACACGACGTGAGAAAAACTAATGAAGTGAGCAAACTTAAACTCGCTTTTAAATTTTCAAAACGAGTCTGTAGTTGTTTAATGAATTACATCCGTACTTGCGTGATTCCAAGTATTTCCATGTAAAGTGGAAATGCTTTTCCCGAGTCGTCGTCACCGGCCGCGCAGACGATCTGGTGTAAATCACTAGTTACTACGCACTTCGAATGATTTATAATTGAGAGTGGAACTCGCGCTGAATAACGGATATTTTTGTCGTAATAATCGATTGAATGTCTTTCTTGGATATTATTTTCTGGTGCCTATGCCAATTAACTTTCATATTTTTTTATTCATCTCGGTGTAAAGAATGTTAAAACATAATCAAATGAAAATATAAGGCTTCTTTATAATATTATTGTAGATTGGAATCTTACCTTCACACCTCCGTTTGATTATTTTCAATATACATAAGGTATATTTCAAAAATACAATGTTGTATTTTGAATGTTTGTTTTAAAGCTTTTAGAAGTTGTATCGGAATTTTACAAGAAAATTTATAAAGATTTTGCATCTAGTGTCTAAATCGTCAATATCTTCTTTATTGAATAAAAAAAAAGCAAACAGAATGGTAAATTACAACAAGTATCCTCCTAATTTTCAGGGTTGATTTTAGACAGACACAAACGGCTTGTTTTGTATATTATACAAGTTTTACGATTGAGAATATCAATAACAAATCTTATGAAGTTTCTTTAAAAAAGGATATATAAACGGTTGGTGGTTGGATGATTCGAACCTAAATATATTTATTGATCATTTCGTACTTTTCTGTATCTTTGTCCGACGATCGTGCAATCGTCATTTTTTTTATATCGTGTTTATTATAAAATATGGGCCCATAGGCAATATTATGAGTATAAAAAAATCTATTTATAAAAATTAAGTTAATGCGAAAACTATATTTATAATATTATCGTATTGATAAGACATATAGTATATACAAATCTTAAGAAACTCGCGATAACCTCTTCACCTGCGGCCCGAGGCGCGTGCGCATGACGCGGACGGCGGCGCGGCCCCTCCCACGTCGAAAAGTGTTGACCCGCGTAAATACGTTCGCGCTCCTATTGTTTGGATTACGGGAGTATCGATAGCGACGGTGCTGCTAAATGGCCCTATTCTTCTGTTTTAAAATTGTCTTTGGTCGTCGTGTCTTCTCGTCCCCTGGGTATCAGAAGATTACTCGAAGATTATTCGCTTCGGTCAAGGAATCTTCTGATTGTGATCTTTTTCTTTGTCTCAATGAAGTCAATTTTGTTCTTCAGCATTTTTTTTTTTAGATTTACTTCCTTTAAGCGTTCCTATAAAAAGAACATACTTGATTGAAAAGGTGATTTTTCGAAAAAGTTGACCAGATACGTCAACTTTTAACATAACGTAACTTTTAACGTTGCGTAACAAGGTCGACACTTAGACTACTTCTGTATATTTCACTTTAGGAAAAATTGCAGTTTTTTGCGGTGCTTTTAAATCTCCCGAATATTGAATAAGAGATTTGAAAATAACATTTTTTTTTTACTACCAAAAATTTTCAATTAATGGCATATTGATATTATTTTTCATATTAAAAAATTTAATTTGTACTGAATTATCTTCGTAAAAAGCTTGAAAATCATAATAAGAAGGATGGTATATTCCTCATCAAAATACCAGATATGTATAAAATATAACTTATATACTTGCAAAATATTAACTTCTGAATAAATGAACAAAAACTATACTGCCTTGTCTTAGGTCTTTAATTTTGACGTTTGACTTTCAATCACCGCCATCAATCGAGGCAAACGATACTAATCTGTTTAATTTACGTCACTTCGCAAACCTCTCATCGATTATATTCTCCTGCTTTTCATTATAATTATGAAAATTTCTGATCATGTCTCTTGAATACAAAATGTAATACCTCCAACGTTCAAATACTTTCATATTCATCTCAGTATTCGTCATTCAGTCGTTGAAATAAAAGGCCAATCACAAATCAGAATCGCCCAGAGCTCTGTACAATATATTATTTCCTCATAAGCTTTACGGTACCGGTAGTAGTTAAAGAATAATGGGGTTAGAGAGAGAGGTTAAAAGAGTTATTAAACTTTTTGGTTTCTTTGGAAAATATGAATCTATGAAAGTTTCTGTCTTCCTGCACCGGATATATCAGACCTTCAGTGATCAAATATTAGACCGTTTAGCTTTCAAATTTTGAAGATAATAACGAAGCAGGTGTTAATTAATGAAAAGTTAACGTGGCTGATATAAAATATTTTGAAACCATCTTAAATATTACATTTGTATAGTAAAAATGTTCTTAAACTCATCTTTCACTATTGTTAATGAATATTTGAATGTAATAATAAGATTACGTGACAAAATATATGAATGTGTGGATTCTATTCTCAACACACCTTCTCCGTCATTTATCTTAGACATTCCTCTGATAACAGCTAGGTCTCTCGGAGTCTGCACTTCGTTACTCATTTATGTTTTTTTTTTATAATCACGTTGGACCCGCGAATCGAGTAGACGCTCTTGCTCTAGGTCGTGATATTGTAGTAATCTGTTTTATGGAACAGATTAGTGGAAATTTTATAATAAAAATCCGACATAGTCAGAAATAAAGGGGTACAATCGCAGTAGTGCGATATTTGTAATGGCACACTAAATGTATCATTGCAATAATAAATCATTCGGCTGTATTTTTATCTTACATTAGTAATAGATATTTAAAGATCATACAAACTTTCCTCAGCGAAGTTCCATTTTAATTGTGCAAGCTGTATAGTGTCCAAATGAAGTATGGACGTTGTATAGTATACATATCTATCAGCCTTTTGCCATAAAGTTAATAGCTAGTATCCAAGCAATGAAAAATACCGGCCAAGTGCGTGTCGGGCCACGTGCAGTGTAGGATTCCGTAGTTATATGATCACAATATATAGACTTAGAAGGAGGTTTTTTTTTGATACTATTATTATTTTACAACTCTATCGAGGGTTCAAAGATTAAACTTAGATGAAAGGAAATACATAGAAAAGCAGAAGGCGTATATTCAGAAATATAGAGTCACAGTAAATCTATACGAAATCAGTTGAACGCTTTCGTTGTTGATCGCACTTGTGAACGCACTGATCGCAGAAATAGATCAACACTCCCGCACCTTCACTTCGCTACTTATACCTGCCGACTGTCCGTCCAAAATGTTCTTGAAATATAAATAAATACATAAATTATTTACAACAACTAAATCGTAAATATGTCACATATGGCATAAAAAAAAAACAATTTTTTTCTGTCGAAAAGCCCACTTCAGAAAAAAATCCATTTGAAGCGAATGTAAACACACATCAAAAGCGCTGATTGAAGTGGAGACGAAGCGCACGGGAGGGACTGTTTACGCTTAGAGAATTCTGTTGTTGCACATTTTTCTTATAGGGCATTATTTTGTAGTTTTAACAATAGCTTACGAGCGCAGTTCGCAACGCTATAAATCTATTAATTAAGTTCAAGGTTTAAGGCTAATTACGTCTAAAACCGGGCCCACCTAGGACGGGTGTTAGGATTTTATGATTTTATATTTCTATAATTTTACATGGTTCATTTACTTGATTATATTTACTACCTATTTCACACAACCAGCAACGTTACCTAAGTAATTTTCAATGCGATTTGTACGAGATTCTGTTTTTTACTTCTCCAAATAAGGTTTATAAGTTGGTCGGCTATTACTCGTTAACTTGTATAGCCTACTTAGTTGTGATTGTTTACCTTTACCACCGTACGTACCACTTTGTTGGCGTAATTATTATGCATACCGATACCAAATTATAGCTCTCTAGTACTAACGGTGATGTGCTTTAAACTCTCATTTGAAACAATTATCTGTTAAAGTTAAAAACTAAGCACGTCAAAATACACAGTTTTAACTTCACAATTGGCAGTTGGCTAAATTAGTTTTAAAGATATTGACGTTTGTGACATTAAATTAATGCCATAAATGCCATATCTCTAAGATTACCGATATTTTGACATGATTCTTTTTTTACAGTTAACAGTTAACTATTGTAAATGAGAGTCTGAAACACACTGCTCTAAGAGTCTCCGACCTAAGCTATGGACACACAAACAGGTAGACGAACGGATGGACGGACAAGGCTACGCAACCCTAAAAACGTAAAATATCACAGCGCCCTTCGTACATGGTAATATTCTTAAGTTTAGATTTGAACAAGCCAACACGAAGCCTGGAGCAGTATTTCCCGCTTAACAATCGCGTACTAAGAATTCAGTTATTTCATTACCTATGTAGGATTTTCTAGACAATGAAAAATTACTATTGTTTCGAGACAATATATTGCATCTCATAAAATTACATTAGTATTTAAGTACATTCTCTTAATTCCCAATTATACTTAGCGTCATAGTACCATCAAAGATAACGTAGACATTGTAGGTGTTCAGAGAGTTATGAAATCTTTGTTATAAGATTAGGCAAAGATTCGAGATGAACTTTATCCTTTTTCTGTTTATTCATAATTTCTTGTCTTGTTAATGATGGTTTAAGGATGGATTTTTCTTGCTTTTGATGGTTTAAATTCTTTGTAAATTTTGTACCGGACAGCCGTTCATCCATTTATTTATCTTTTTGGGAATTTCTGAGTTACTTTCTCCAGTCTCTGCAGTATTAAATTTAAATTTGATAGTCATTTAGTATCTAGTCGAGCGACGTTACTAATGTTATTGATTGACATCAATACACTCTGATCTACACATTTATGAAGTATGCTAAATGTCCTTAGCTAGACTATTTTTCATAGCGTTTGATTTTGTCACAGCGTGGTGCTTGTGTAAATTAGTGAAACAATTTTTTTCGATTGAGGTGCATTCCCAAACAGGATTAAGGATCTCTTCACCTAGGTCATCTTCTGGAAGTATAGTTAAGTTTTGTATATTTTCTACGAAATGGTAAAATATGTATTTCCTTTATAATCATTAGTGTACTCGGCGCCGGCCCTGACTTTGATGAGGGTGGAGTGAGATTGTTTTTGAGCGCCCTCAAATCGGTGCTTTAATTTTCCAGAAATTCTAATTCGGCTTCATAATAAGTAAATAATAATTGCTAATTTTTCAAAATAAGTTATTATTACAAACATCAACACAATAAGCTTAAATTAACTTAAGTAACTTTAAGTATCGTAACACGGTTTTATGTGTTTCCGAAAGCAACATCAAAATTTAATTTTTTGTGAAAATTGTTTTTTGCATTTGGTTTTTTAGCGCCCCCAGTTACATGGCGCCCGGAGCAACCGCTCCACTCGCTCTAGCCTTAGGCCGGCGCTGAGTGTACTTGTATATTTACTGTTAAACACTAAAAAATATATATCGGATTATACCCATCGGTAATATCTGAAACACCCGAAGGTAACATTATTATATTGGCATCTATAATACAATAACTGAATAAGATGGTGCATTTTCAACTTGTAATTTGTGTTATAATGGTGAATACCATTAATTGTGGCAGATTTGTAGGGAATACTTTTTTTTAGATAATATACATCTATAAGATAATAATAGATAAAGATGTTAATCATAAAAGAACAATGGATGCCTTTACAGGCGAATAAAATACAAAGTAGTTACAAAAAGTTCACATAAATTATCAGGAAAAGAGTGTGTATCTTCAAGAAATGGATTTTGGTGTAGATCCAAATTTTCTTTGTGGCAAAAGGAGATAGTGTTCAATGCGGTGATGCCGTGGTGACGCGTGATGGCGTCAGTGATCGTGTTGCGACGCCGCCCGCACTGATACAAAAACCACACAAATTAAGATTACCATAGATAGAGGGCTTTGTGATATAATTTACATTTTTTATTGCATGGATACTAGCTAGGAATTTTGTTACTAAAGGCTGATAGATATGAATACTACACAATGTTAATATTATTACTAAAGAGACTACGCAGCGAAGTGCAAATTACGATAATTTCATTTATATTCATTTCAATTTCGGTTTTTATTATTTTACATAGTACTAACACATTCATTGCAGTATTAAGCGTAGCCAGTGAATAACGCTGTGAGTTAGAATATGTGATTATTTGGATGTTTTACGATGACAGTAGATTTTAAGGTCATGTTATTTTTACTCCATCTTTTTGAAAATTCCGCTATGTCTTTCTTAGCGAACAAACTCACTTACATATATTGTTAGAACGAGCTAATACATGCATTTTTCGGCACAATGCGCTGCTTTTTTTTATATAACGATTATCCATAAAAAAGTTCTTGCGCACATAACTTTGTATCAGACATTTGCATAATTTAATCTGTATTGTTATATAAATACGTCATGAAATTAGTTATGGCGCGAACTAACTTATCTTTACAGGGTACAGAAGCCATTGTTCTTCTGCCCGGGCGGGCCGATGACGTTGCGGCACGTCAGCGTAAACTTTGCGTATGACGTCAGGACGTCAACATCCGGGGCTTGGGGCGCGTACAAAGCGGTGGTACTTCCTCGATCAACAAATCGTGTCATATATTTCGGTTAGTTGATGATATTCTAAGAAATCTGTTCTAAAATCATCGTGGGATGACGCATTACATCGTACAATCCGTATTTACCTATTAACTAATGGATATATATGTACAGTACAGCATTCGGAGTCGACTAATGACGTATATCTTGGCGTTCCACATGTGTCACACCATAATACAATATTGATATCAAAGATTATACGTTTTCGGTTATATTTATTTCAGTGGGTTCTAAGTAAACGTCTACAGTGCGTGGATATCGAACTTTTAAAAGGTTTGAAACAAACATGTTTTTGGTGTTATCCAATTTCAAACCAATGCTGATAGTGAATAAAAGAAATCCCATTGCCCAGACCAGTACAATAAATAGAAAATTGACGTATGGCGATGACATAATGATTGGAGTATTTATTTCGTTTAAATGCAGTCGATATATTTGCAAAATATTGTACTGTGTTTGGATTTATGATAAGAATAATTATAAATATCTCAATAATGGTAAGCAGTGGATCGACATAAAACGAATCGTCGTATTAAACTAGTTAAAGTATTGTAAAATTACATCTAATGTAAATTGAATGTAAGTAACATGTGTAAATAGAATATATTAAATTTTTTAAGGTTATCGTATTGGCATTTTAAATAAATATTTTATATTTTATTATTTTTAATAGAGTTATTTACCATTAATGATTGATCAATCATTCTATTTACGGTAAGCTGTTTTACTTAATTATGTTATTAGTGTAAATAGTATTATTATTGGAAGCCTTTTTCTTAGAGTAAGTAAGAAATAGTGAACAAGATACTTTTTTGTAATCGCAGCAATTCATGTTTCGAATATGCAGATAGTACATAATATATATGAGTACGCGTGCGCCACGTGACACACGGTTCTATCTCTAGCACTGTTCTGAGGATTCCTGCCTCATTTTATGTGAAGCCTTTTAGTTTCTTAATGCTTTTTCTGTTCTATTAACTGACTATCGTCAGATGGTTTAATTTTCCACCAACTCTGCCTGTTTATGTAGCGAGGTATGTTCACTGTTCCCATAACGCTATATAATATTTTAATATTTCATATGAAACTTACCGATACACGCCACGTCATAATGCTTTTATTGAAGGGTTACATCTCCTAAGGAGCATTACACACTACTCGATCGTGGCCGATGCGTGACCTCGCCGAGGTCGAGGTGAGAAAAGATCGAATGACAAGTTTCGAAATCGATTAAGAATCGATTATCTCTCTGTACTTGTATTGTATGTGTATGTCTTACCATACGAAATATTGAATCGTGAGTGAGAGCTATCACAGAATAAACAATAGATCCCGGCTCTCGACTAACAAGGATCTGATTGTGTTTTGGATGGTGTGTGCGGCCATATAATTATCACTCAGTCGATATATTTGAATGGCGGATCCAGTCTTCAAATCAGGGGGTCACATAGTCGAGGTTCAGTCGGAACAGGCTCTAATTTCGGTTACAATAATATAAGCCCAATCTGGCCCAGAGGGGGTCAGAAGGACCCCCCTCCCTTAGCGTCGCAGTCATTGCTCGGCGTTTTGTTATTGATGTGTCCATTTGCCAATCGATAGGATTCGTGATATTTACGTTACATTCCAAATGCGGGCGACGGAACCCGACAACGAACGCCAAGTCGTCCGGGCCGTGGCGTCCGTCGGGCCGCGTCTCTCGGAACACTCGTGTTCGGATTTCGTGGATCGTCACTGACGATACCGCGACTCCGGCGCTGTTCGTGAGATGTCTTTGTATCGCTCGAATATTCTGCCCGGATTGTGTCCCCGGTCCGGTAACTGATTTTTATAAAAAAAAGCTTCGTGACTTTTCGTCGGGTCAGCTTGCGTGGCATCGACGGCGGGTCGCGCCAAAGGTAAAAACGTGACTCGTAAACGTAATCCGGAACATTTACGATTTATAGATTAACACTTAACAGATTGTCCATGCGTTATCTGTTAAGTGTTATGAATTACTTTTGGTGCAAACTAGCCATAAAATTAATGTATTTCAAAATGATGCGTTATTGTTATATGTTGTGAATCAAAGTATAGAAAATGAGGTCGCGAATATCGAACTGATACGAGACGTATCGCATTTCTAATAACTTATCAAGTGTACTTGAATAGATTCTAATAACGAATTTCACCGAAAAAAAAAGCAATAGGTAAACGTAAGTATATTAATTATCTTTTGGTGTAACCTGCTGTAATAGTTCGCTAATATATTTTTTATTACACTAATATGTTTTACTAATATCAATACGACAGTGGGAACATAAAGTGAGGTTTTAATATTTTGAACAAAAAATAAATAAAACTCAACACTTATATAAGTTGTTGTAAATTTGTTATATATGTAATGTAAGTATGCAATAGGAAAAAATATAACAAAGATTGATAAAAGTTATATGAGCTGTCTTTCAAAAGACTCATTTTGGAGATAAGGCCTTGTAAAAATCATCAGATTAAATTATGGGTATTATAGTATTACTGCGTTATAAGTATTTATTTTATGTATTTTTAGACTGAACGAAACTGAATCTTCTGATATTTTTCTACAATTTGATTGTATTATGTATGATAATTTTGTAAATAAAATTGTACAGTATTATTTTGACGATTTACGTGTTATTCAATTATTTAAATTCTTATTGTATCATACTGCAATACCAAGTTGTAAATAAAGATTAATCAATATAATTATTGAATTTTTATTTCGATACAGCCTTTCTCCTGTAATAAGAGATATATAAGAAAGTCTAGCTTTTTCAACTATAGACTCCTTCATTAATTTTACAAACTATTGTGACAAAAAGGATAACCTGTGCATTTTTTTTTACCGCGTTCACAAAACAAAATTCTGTTTTATTAATATAGTTTATGTAGCAACATTTGTACAGTACGATGCACGAAACTGAATTACCTGCGCATGATGCAATGCGCAGGTTCAACACTCCCCGACCCGTCCCCCGCGTTCCTATTTTACGCCATTAAGCGACGCTTTCGTAACTAACTTCACAGCGTCATAGTTTCGTTCGTTGTACTGTACTGTAATTACGATCATAACAAGCATGATCATTTAACGTCATTTTTACTAAAGTAAAACAGATCCACACTTAAATCTGGTATCCGACCATATCAACATTTCCATTAGAAAAAAAAAATCAAATGTAATTTCGATTGCAGGTTTCATAAGAGCTCGGTAGATTGGCACATACACTAGGGAACGGAATTAGAAGAATACTAAAAATTCTTTAAGTTTTCTAACATTCCAGTTTACTTTATGGCTTGCTTCTTCGCTCGTCATTGATTGGAATATGATCTAACTATGGCCATCTAGATAATGAATGAAGGATGTCTAGATCGCTGTAGACATTCAACCGATAACATATAATGTTTAGAATACAAACCGTGTGAATTTCTCGATATTAGATTTTATACACGTTTTAATGCAATTTTCAATGAACATTACTGGCCTAAACCTGCTAATTTGATATTTCGTGTTATAAGTTCCTATTTACTTAATTCACATTAATTTAATGGCAACCCCATGTTTCATCAACTGCCGTTTGTAGTACTGCCGGGTAATATAAAATAATTATCGTCACAAGAAGCGGCTGAACAGTACATTCTGGGACATCACATTGTATACGGAAGGAACAAGTGGTGAAAGCGAGCCAACACTATCCTTTGACGAAAGAGCGAGCGCCGTTTCTATCATAGTCGTGCCGCGCGGAGGCCGGCAGAATTTATGGCGGCGCGAACGGGTATACGACTGACGGCACAAGCTGCAAGAACAGATGCGTCAACAACTGCAGCAGAAATCCCCAGATTTTGGGTCTTAGTGTAAGGACCGCCATACTCCATCGGCGAGGAGACACACCTGTACAATCTACAACTCCAATCACCCCCGCGTGGTACATGGCCCATTGAAGGCAGATGCGCAACTCAGAACCGTGGACCAGCCGCACCCGTCGATAGCTCTTAGTTGTCGAACCGAACAAGCTGGCCCTTCCAGCCGCTGCTAAAGAGCACACGGTCAGATGTATAATTAAGTGCCACTTACTCGGAACGTAGTGTTAACTTTAGTGCGCATAAATCCTAGAAATGACAAGCTCGCTTAATGACTTCCTAATTAAATTGTAAGACTTCAGTAAATGTGTATATTTGTGCAGATGACCTAAATAATTTACAACCTGAACCCCATCTCCACAAATATCCATTCCCTTATTAGTCAGGCCGTTGGGAATCGAAGTCGCCATTGTGGCCGTCACGAGTCGCAAATCCTTTTATATCGTTACAAGGTGTTCATGGGGACATGGATCTTTTTCATTTAGGCTCTGGATGGCCATCATCAGATCATACTCGGATCGATACCGAGTAGAAAATCAAAGCTTTGATGTGATGTCGAATGTAATGATTAAAAATGCAAAAGAGTTTATATAGCGTAGGTACTTGTAATTCTATCTTCCGGTTAGTGTAGTCAGAGTTGGCAAACAAACAGAATACTTTAATCAGAGCTACATAGGTTCTGATAATAATTTCTATCTGCAAATAAATTCTGATAATCCTTAAACCGCTATTGCAATTCGGTGAGCACTTTGTCAATTGACAGTTAAGTAGGTTAGTATAAAAAACACAGAAAAACAATAGAAATTATAGTACATGCGCCACGTTAAGGACAAGGGTAATATCGGAGCTGAGAATAGGATCCTATGTTTTGACAAAAGACGACGAAAAATTTTAAATTATTTCTTTTTAAGACAGAAACTGCGTAAGGGCTTGTCGTGTGTGAATTAAATTGAACAAATAAAAAAAGAACTATTTTAAAATCAGACTTTTTTGACTCAAATGTTTCGGAAGGAAAAACATTCTGTAAAACTATATATTGATGTAAAACATCTATAGGCGCAGGGTAAACCGGATTGTTGGCGTGATGACGCTTGCTGTGGCGACGGGTGGCCACGCTATAGTAGGGTATATATAGTCTATTTATAGTAGAGTGCAGTGTGGCGACGGGTTGCTACTCCATACAATGGTATATATATATAGTCGAAATGTATACCGTAGTACACAACACCATCGAACCGAGTAAGAAGGGCTCGCACAGTCGCTTGCACATGGCGACCTGTCGCCACATAGTATACACTACCACTTGCGGACTATACATATATATCTATAGTATAGCGTGGCGACCTGTCACCACACCGTACACATTACTACATTTTGATTAATATTATTATATTTTTTATTTTCTATTAATATATAATATTATCACAGTAATAATTATTAATTATTACTGTGACAAGCAATTATCACAGTAATACCGTCAGATAAAGCATCGAATATAACTATTACTGAAGTCACGGTTGAAATGAATTAACTTGTGACAACTTGAAATTAATATTGAAATTTTGTATTTAATGAAAATAAATGTTTATTAAATAAATATTCATCTGTAAAAAATTCGTCATATTTAATTTTTCCATTATGCTATATTGACTTCCTGTCGTAATCTTATCTTTAATGCATATTACATAAACAAAAACTCGATTTTTCACATCTGCCAGGCGTCTCGTGACGAATCACATTTTTTATTTATTTATAATTTGAACTTATCCTCAAATCATAAATATTCAAATTAGAATTTGCCAGTATTTCAAAACGACAATTGCAAATATTAACCTGCAGTGTATTTATTAACAATTATTTTATTAATAATTAGCTACGCCAGAGTCCCCATTCGGGGTAAACATAGAAGGATTTTCTTCATTTGTAATATATGAAGTTATCAATTTTAATCATATTTAATAATAATTAATTAAATTAAACTTTTTTAGGCACGCCTCGATGCAGATGAATTCTTTTCGAACGAAAATAACGTTCATAAAATCTGTATCCTGCTTACGCGATTTCCGCATTCCTAACTCGAATTTAGAATTCATAGCCAAACCAAAAATTTCAGAGATTTTTTGAAAATTCAATCCAAAAGAAAGTAAAATGTGGTTCAAGTCTGTACAAGAATATCGTTTATTTTTAAATAGAACTCCTGAAAATTGATACTTTAATTCTTTAATAACAATAAAGAAATACATGTGGTTGAGTTATACTGTGCTTAATTTGGCTGCAGCACCAAAATGGACCAGGTCGACGGATGAAATGCCACATTCTCCCAAAATACAGATGTGATTAGCAGCTTCCACCGTTGCATTGCGTCCCGTGAATGACATTTCGGTTGAACCACTGCCCCTCTATCATTTCACTCCGTCCGTGATATATCTAATGATATCTGTATGCATCAGATTTCCTATTCTAACCTAAGAGGCCGGCAACACACTGGTGACTTTGTGGTTGCGAGTGGCAGTTGGCGGCGGTGACTAACGGTTCGCCTGCTAGTTTGCCCTCGAATATGGTATGAAGAAAATATTTTTCAGTGTTTTTAAAAATGCAGCCCGTGAAGAGGGAAATGGGGGAGCGAGAGTTTGTGTAGGTGTTCTATCAGTTTTGAAGCCAAGCTATTTTTTTTCTCTTATGAAATATGTTGAGAAAATGGAGGAAGATTGTTAATTATTTCTAACATAAAAACATAATATGTAAAATAATATCGTGCTTCTATTTTTTTACCACTGCGTTTTTGTTTTACAAGCATTTATTTGATATACCTTTTTTAGGAATGTCCATTTTTTTTTGGAATTAAATTTAATAACATGGCCTTCCTTCTCGTAGATATTTTTAACGCAAAAATTTTTGTGTGCATAATTTATAAGCGTTTAATAAACACTGTTATAAAGATGGCAGTATGTTATAATTTCAATTGCCTAATTCCTATCTCACACTGAGCAACAACCTCAAAATCGTAAATCCAATTTGTCCGAATATTTGCCTTAAATGTATATCGATTTACCTTGTACTTTTACTAAAGGAAATAATGTCTGCAATAAGTATACACATAAAACTTTATATGCACTGATACAAGAATCCTGATAAATATTATGTAAATGTGAAATATGTTTTTTTGATTGTGGCGCTTTTCAAGGTTCGACCGGCCCAAACTGTATTCAGAATGACTGGCGTGAATGCGATTCGAAACGCACATGGACCGTGGACCGGCGCGCCCACGCAACGCAAAAACTAACTGGGCTCAGTCAATCAATGTGCCACAAAATATGGATTTTATAAGCAGAACTACAAGTTGAAAAAACTTGATTATTACAAATAAACGACGCTTGTGTAGCGATGTGAGAAATAAACTTTGAATTCACATAAAAAAAAAAAACTGCTGTATCCGAAACGTATTAAATTTATTTAGTTCATTAATCTGGCGGGCGGCGGATTAACGGTGCACATGTTAAAGGAATAACATAGTTTCACTTTAATAGATTTTTCATATTCTTTCCGTAATTCTGAACGAATTCAAATAAATGTTGTTTAATCATATTCCATCTTTTGAATATGAATTTAAACCCTTAGAACCACAAACATTCTTGCAAAGATGTGTATTTGCAAGAAATGTAATTATGTTTTGACGTTTTCTAATTGTATGGCTATTGAACATGTTACAGATTACAGAAAAGAAAAAAATAATAAAAACTTTTTAAGCATGTATTTACAATGTAATGAAAAGCCAGTGAATTCTATAAATTTTATATGGGTATACGTTTTAAATTCGTCAAAAGGTATAATTTTTTTTTGTAGGAATTGAAATTTCTGTTTCCGTGCTGCTACAAGAGCAACCATTATATAATGATATTGTTTCGGTTTAAGCAGAATATGCACAAAATCCAAACACAAACATAGTATAAATATGGAAATCCTTCTGTTTTCTCATAATATTGGTGATAACTCTAATAAAATAGTTTTATATGTATACAATATTCTGAACAACACCGGGACTGTGATCAGAACCACTAACAGCGTCGCGATCGACACGGAAATAAAAAAGCTATTGTATAGTATTTTTTATCAACTTATGCAATTATAATTATTTATTTATTTTATTTATGCAGTATTTTTTTTGAGGACGTGCCCTAACGTCGAAACTCTAAGCAGGCATGAGTCACCAGATTGCGGGGCGAAGAGGGGGATTACGCATGCGCAGTAACCCCGATACAACCAATGGCACCTAGAGGCGAGTTGCTGAACTAAAGAGACTAGCGTGATACTTTAAAAAAGTCATTAAAAGTTCTGCTATTCATCGATAGATGGCAAAAGTAAAAAGTATCACCGCTGTGCCGGAGTGGGGGGTGTTAGATTATTTTTGTTACGGAATTTCTGGATTCGGTCTCCACGCTCAAGGCCCGCGATAGAAGCTATGCAATAGCTTAAAATCGAGTGTGCAGTGAGAATCGACACCGGTTCGGACCAAAACTAGAAGCGAGATTAGAATGGGAACAATACAGAAGACCAAAATATTTATGCTAAACCAAAGTGGCAGGCAAAAAAAAACAGCGAAATGATAATTAGCAAAAATCTAGGATTTACATCTCTTCCATTTAGTGAAGATATAAATAACCATAGGTTTTCTAATGACGCATATTTTTAGTGTCCATGCCTTATTAGGAAAATATGGAATTCTTATAAGATCACTTGCGGGTGTGTCACGATCATTTATTTGAGAATTCGTTAGAAATTTAAATAAAATTATAGTCAAATCACTGCAGCTTACTAATGGCGTTTTTGAATTAGTTATATATAAGGTGCAGGCTGAAGCTCCATACATTTGAAGAACGTCTCTTCTCTATATCGAAAAATTATCTCTTCTAGTTAATTTTTGTACGTATTGATAATGTGTTCGTAGCCATCATTCTGATTTATGAGATATATAACCGAAAGGAAATTTTTGTACTAGCGGTTTAGAGGTTATATTGAAATTTGTACATTTTAGTAACCTTTATTATTGAAAATATAACAGGTTAGGACGGCCCGTAACGTGCTGTTAAATAGTCAGTGCTCTATTTAACAGCACGTTACTGGCCGTCCCAACCTGTTATATCGCAATAAAAATCTTCTATTTGAGTAAAGTTTAATTTACAATATCCAAATACCACGCACACGCGTGCTAGCCAGAGACAAAGAGAGAAAAAAAACATAGAGGAGGGCCTAGGCAACGGCGAATTGTCTAAAGCGGGCCAGGGATGCTGCTGTTTGCGTTTAGTCCAATAATAACCCACAAAAATTATTCCAGAATTTAATGATTCCTTCGGTTCTTTTTTTGCTTTTCGAAAGTTTTTATTTTCGATACTATCACATTTAATACGCATATAAGGGGTTCATCGGCAAATATTGTTCACAGAAAATTGGCGACATACAATTTTAAGGATCGGAACCCTACGATCCTGCATGGAAGAATAATTGATGGATTTCAGTGAAAGAGATGTACAAAATCGTATCAAATGAAAGTAAAAACGCGCATTTAGGTCAGTTTATTCTACCTTAAATGATTTCACTCGAAATTGTTTGCAAGCGACGACACAATCACACGAATTATCTAATGTTTTACATACAATAAATGTCTGAAGTAAAAATCTACAAATACGAAGTTAATAATTAATTTAATAAACTGAATATAAAGATTAATAAGTATTTGATTCGATTTCCAATACATCATTTTTTGTGTTACTTAAAAGTTGAAAAGTTAAAAGTTGTTATTGTTTTATTTCTATTTACAAGAAAAAAAAAGGATTATAATTCATTATTTGCTCAAATGTATTTCACCTCACCTCGGCCGCAGCTAGTACAGAGATCTAACGAACTTGCTTACTAATTCTATTATATTTGGTGGCAATAATAATTAAAACAGACTTTTATACGTAATAAGTGGTAGCATTTGATCGTTCTCATAGGCATTTCCACTTTGAGGCCTCGTGGCCCAAGCGATACCGTCTGTTGTGATGTTGTAGTTATGTATGTGATTTCTAGCGTTTTTTATAACAGCATTTTAAGGTGGCAGTGATGTACTGTACAGCATTCTAATGCTGTGACATTGACTACTCCAATATTAATATTATTTATATGACAAAAAGAATGGATTACCAATGGATTACGTCTTGAGATACCGCGTTTATGACCCGTTTATAATATGTAGACTTAAGATTGAAAACACTCTACATGTCAGTTCACATCGTTTGAAACCTATGTCGTCAATACATTTGGAGGTAACTATGCATTATTATGCAACATTAAATAAATGATGCTTTCAAGCTTTATTCAGAAATACTGAAAGGTGAAATGCATGACTGTTTTTCAGTATTTCTGGTGAGAAAACGGATATTTTTCCTGAATAGCGTCGACGGATCAATACAGAAATGAACGGATTCTGTACCAAATTGTCAAATTAGACGAAATGTGTATCATTTTTAATTGAAGCCGAACAATGCAATACAAGGACTGGTGAAAAATCAATA
The DNA here is from genome assembly GCA_005406025.1 of Eumeta japonica. Classification (NCBI taxonomy): domain Eukaryota; kingdom Metazoa; phylum Arthropoda; class Insecta; order Lepidoptera; family Psychidae; genus Eumeta; species Eumeta japonica. Next base: position 323,642 of record BGZK01000001.1, read on the forward strand.
CAATCAGCTCACCACTCTAAACGCAAGTTTATCTATGGACAGGTAATGGTGACACTGTTTCATTACGAGCACGTGTAAATCACTACAGGTTCCTAAATTTTAGCAAATTAGCAACAATTGTATAGTAGTTCTTATAGTGAAAAACTTTAGAAAATGATGGCTAAATGTACAGAAAGAACAACCCATAATTATCGATTGATCATCTTATTATTTTACTTCGTATTATAAGCAAGTATGGACATGATATACATTTTTTCCCAAATATTACAATTAAATTAGAAAAAAAATTTGACCCTAAAGGCAACTTTCCGCTAAATTTATCCGTTTCGTAGTTATTTCATAAAAACGGTTTGTTTCGATTTCTTTCGACAACGATTTCTCGCAAACGAATCAATCTATTTTGACTCCGTTTGCGGCAATCGACGTGTTTTTACAGGGTCAAGAGGTGGTTAGAATTTGAAATCGATCGGTCAAGCCATTTTAAAGTAATTTTGAAAAAACCACTTTAAAAAATTTTTTTTCTTACTTTTTTGAAAATTTCTTAAAATCTACTGGTCCAAATCAACCCAAACTTTCAGGAAATCTAAGTTTGGTGAAACTCTTTAGAACACCGTTTAATAGGCTCGATTTGGTCAAGCCGTTTAAAAGTTATAAGAGGTTTACATACATCCAAACATACACATACACACACACACACACACACACACACACACACATATCCACACAGACATACGGACGTCATCTCAGGGATGATCAGGGAAGCTTCCTAGACCCTCAGAACGTCGAGATCTGATGAGAACTCGATTTTTGCAAAATGAGGTGAAACCAATAACTTCCCGAAAATTTTAGAAAATTTTTAATTTTCTTAACGGGAAGTTAAAAATCGAGAATTGGTTAACCGTGCAAGAAACTTCAAAACCTGGTATTTTCAAGTTCAAAGCTTTCAAAATTATGTATGCTAATGCAATTTGAGGCTGAAAGAAAAGATCAGTACAAACTTTTTCCGATTTCATGAACCCGATTTTAATTAATTTTGTCCTTTTTAATTTTGTCATGTCCGTCCGTCTGTCCGTTCGCTCGTATGTCACAGGCATTTTATTCAAAAACTACACGACGTACATTGATAAAATTTATAGAGTAGGTGTCTTGTGTGAGCCGCTACTTAGTTTGGTAATAAAATAACAAAAATGAATATTTCAAGGGGGGACACTCCATACATGTAACAGAAGCTGAAAAAAATGTTTTTCAGCAAACAGCTACGTACAATACATAATTCGACAGTTATTTTAAAAAAACTTTAAGATTCATAAGCGATTTTTGTGATTACATGAATAATTTCAGAACTAAACAAATAAATTGAACAATCGCTCCGAATGTTGCAGAGATTGTGTCCTGCCCCTCTATTTTCTAAACCGTATATCCAAAAAAATGAAAACAGTATCGAAGGTAACGTTTAATAAATACTTTCAACGAAAATTATTTTGAACAACATGAAATATACTGTTTTTGAGTTATTGCCGAAAAACTATGCTTCTCACCAAAAGGACGTAAGTGCCACGAAGATACGCTCTTTTGCTGATGCTTTTTAGTTTACACTAGTTTAAAGTGATAAGCGACATGCCTACTGGGTTTTTAGTTATAGGCGACTGAACTGCTATTCTGTGCGGCGAAACATGGAAAAGTATAATAACATATTTTTTTTTCATCTGCAGTGCATTTCTTTGTAATAATGGCTTCGGAGCCCTATAATGAGCACGGTCCGACATGCTCTTGGTCAGTTTATTTTATTTTTATTTACTTGCCACGGTCTTCTTTAATATAAACCGTTACATACGAGATTCTATTGCAATATATCATATGCTTTAACCATTACAAAACATTGGTCTGGATGAAAGTTGTTTCTATCGCATACTTTATTGATGCGTAAACTGAATGAATATTTGCGAAAAAATTTTAGATAAAAAATACAATTGTTTTATTCTTAACCTTTACAATATTTATATTTTCTGTTTTTACTGGATCGTCTACATCCGTTCCAGCCATATTTGAAGCTATCTGAAAAGATTGAGCTTATGTAGAAAGTTAAGGATTTGATAACACAGATTTTTGTCGTCGGTTCCCACCACTTTGGTCACCCTCGTTCATACCGGTCCCATTTTTCTGGGTTTCTTTTTTTTCTCAAACGATAAAAGTGACTCCTCTCCGTTTCGAAAAGTGGTTTTGCTCATTTACAAATGAGATTTAATATTTTCTTTTTAATTATAGTTTTTGTCTCGCCTCATTGACTCATTGTTTTTGTTTAATCTAAGTCCGTTGAGTGGTGTCGACGTTAGTTCACTTTATACTGAATAGTGGGCGCTGCCCATCACTTTCATTACGTACTTGTGGAATGTGGTATCAACTGTTCCCAAATCCATTTTCCCATTTTTTTTTACTTATGGTATCATTCAGAATATTCTTTCCCGGTACTAGATGTCTATCAATATCAGAAAATCCTAAGTCCTTCAAATACCCATACGTTTTATAATTAAACTTTGCATTACAAAATCAAAAATTGTTAACTCCACATTCGTTCAGGATCGATATTGCCCAAATTCAAAATCGGCGAATAGGATTTCGACGCCATTAAGTCAGTGGATCGTAATCTGCTTACGCGCAAGGTGTTGTATTTCGAGATTTTAGTAAGTTTTTTTTTTAATATTTGACTGTAAAAATGAGTGATTTTAATATTAGAATCGAATAATTGCTTATTTTATATCTAAAAAACAGAAAAGGAACCCGAAAAACTAGATAGTGGCTGTAAATAAACACGAAAGGTAAGTTTTAATGTCTATGAGCAGAGCTTCTAGATCCTAAAATTAAAAATACATTGTTCAGCTAAAAAATACCGGAGTTCCTAAAAAAAATGTAGTACATTTTAAAATCGATTACAGTAAAATTACATGGAAAGTTTCTTTAAATTATTGAGAGAAAAACAAGCTACTTTATTTATATATTTGATGTAAATTGTATACAAATCATAATAACTCAGTAACAAATCATTTCATAATGATTTCCTCGCGTTTTCATAGATTGTAGCCCTCGGTTGTAACCATAGGTCACCCTCGAAATCCTATCTTATTTGGGTTAAAATTTACACAATTTTCTGAATTCCAACGAATGGCTTGCTGTACTAACATGTTCCCTTTAATTATATTGGTGACCAGAGAATACCTCTCCTTAGTTTTAATATTATTAATTTCACTGAACCTCCGCTCGCATTCGGCGTTCGAGTGCGGCAAAGATAATATTTGCAGCATAAAACGAGGCAGAACGTGAAATCTATTGTCTCCATTGCCATCTTTCAATTGAGACAACTGGCGCTAAAACATGTTTGCTGGTTGATTTGCATTTAACTGTTTTACGTTCGCAGTAGTAATTAAGGCTCTCCATTCGTCGTCTGTTGATCATTTAATGTTTGGGGTTTTAGGCTTGGTAACACTGCAAATAGTGAAGACAAGACTGTTCTCTATCATCAGATAAGCAAGAATCGAGATTCAACTTTGTGATTGAGCTCAAAACCGGGTCATTTAGGCTGTATCGTTTCCGAATACTTAAGCATGCCTTAACGATAAAATTGAAACACTTCTATTTCAATATAGCGACTTCTTCAGTATTCGCGTGTAACTCTGGAATAGCAAGTTGATTAACGACACCCAATTCCTAGGTATGTGTCTTTCAGATTTATGAAATGTAGAGTATCAGTAAGATCGACTCCGTCGAGTGGGGTGCTTCTGAGATGATTTGGGATATATAGGGATAATATTTCTCTGTATTTTCATTTTATTATGGACTTCAATTATAACGGGATCTTCACTTTGAAAAAATGTATTTACACGAGTAAATTTGGGGAGCATCCAACATAAAAAATAAAAATATGCCTTGATGGTCTGATCATTCAAACGATTGTATATCGTTTGGCATTCTTGATCTTCCAGCCACTTATCCTCAAAATACAATCGCAGGGCATCCCATTGCTTCATTATTCTGTTTACAACATTAGACAGCAATAACCAACGCGTTTTGGCTGAATGCAGTATTTTGTGTACGTCGGTGTCATTAATGATTGAAATTCTTTTAACTCTGCTTGACGTTTGCCACTATTTTTAAAATAATTATATATTAATCGAGTCAATTTTCCTGCATCATGAGGCAATTCTTTACAAGCATCGGCGGCGTATAAGTGTAAAGAGTGGCGCAGGCATTTTATGATGATAATACCTGGGCACAGCTGCCTAAATCGCGAGGACACCGAATTACAACAGCTCATCATAGTATTGGAGCCATCGGATACAAACCTAATTATATTTTCAAAAGGCACATAACTGTCATGAAATGATTTTATTATAGAATTATATAACTCTTCAGCCGTAGTTGAATAATCGCCAGTCAGGTCCAGTCTTTTATTATCAAAAATTTTAATTGGATCCCAGAATCGACTAACTGTATGTCCTGAATAGCGATCATAATATTTTACCACGACGCACATAGTTTTTGCCATAGCAACATCGGTACTTCAATCTACCATTATAGAAATTTTTCGCGTTCCAAAACATCGATTAAATAATCTTTCTCAGATGCTCCGACTACGTTATCTATTACCTTTTGTAATTTAGTATGTTTAAGATTAATGTTACTGGAAATTTTAAAATCTGAAAATATTTTTGAAAGTAAATCTATAAGATGATCCATCACTATGTGCGATATTTTATGCTCTGCCATAAAGGCGGACAATTTTATTTCAGCAATTTTCCGTTGCTCATCATCACTTACATGTTGCTGACTCTTAAAAATATTATCAATGATACGCACATGCGATAGACCAGGAAGGCGTTGCTTATGTTTAGCACCTTCGCTATGTCTTCTAATACCACCCAAGTCAGCAATTAAAGAAGATTCGCAAACAGTGCATATGCATTTGTAAGAAGAATTTTGGTCTCGTTTTAGCCACTTACACAGTCTTGTAATTGCAGCCATACATCACGAAATTTTTGCCGATATTTCTTTTTTGCATTCGACGGTCCAACGCTGCGCACTTCACTTTCTTCATTACTTGAGTTCATTTTTTACAATAAGTATAATAATATGGCATTCAATTTTAAGATCACCTCTTACTACAGGTAAAAAGAAAACCAATCTAAAAGTAATGAAAGAGACGGAAAATAAAGTAATCGTTTGTGAGACAGAGATGACAAGATTTTGTAAGTTGCTTTTGCGCTTGTTCAGGCAGTGTGATTTCAGTCATTGCGGAATTCCCTGGAAAACCGTTTAAAAGGCAGGCAACGACAAAGACAAAACTACTCTATTGTTTATGGATAAATTTTATTCAAGGTATATTTCGATTTACACAATTGATTTGATAAATTTAGATGTTCAGAAAATAAATACAGTATACCCATACATTGTATTCTGTCATAACAGTATACCGTAAAAAAGTCAAAATTACAGTAAATTTATTGTAATTACAGTCAATCTGGAGGCACTGTCTATGAGTTACTAGTTAGTACATGTTTTTTTGTAGTTTTAGATTCGTACATTATATGTGCATAGTCTAAAATTTTGATGAATATTATACAAATTTATTTATTTGAAAATATCAAAAAACAACATATTTTAGGGGCTATTTTTAATCAATCATTTTTTTTATTTTTGTTAATATTGATGTGTAATTTTTATTAAACATATTTCGCCTTTCCAGCTCGGAGAAATCACATTTAACACCCAAAAAAGTGCAGCTAAACTGTAATTTACTTTTTCTAGAAAAAGAAAATTGAATTTAGGACGCAAACCAATAAGTACAAGTTTAATTTTCTTTAAATAGATTTTCTTAAATATTTTATACAGGTTCTCCTAGCTGGAGACGTGAAACATTGTATGTCGAATATTTGAATCCTTTGCTTACTCTGGTTCCAAAATAAGTAGTCTAAGTAATACAATAATCTGCTTTACTCTTTTACTGAAAAATAACTATTTTCTTTTATAGATATTCCAAGAAATTGCCTCCAGGAAAGCCAAATTGTCACCACAATACAACTACCTATAAATTTGCCACTTTTAATTGCCACGACATCATAAGCTTTTGTGGATCATTTTATGCAACAAAAAAATACCAAGACAACTTCATACTAAAACACTGTACAGGAAAGAATGTATTACGTAGACGGCCTAAATCAGGTGATAAATCTTTAAAAATCCTTAATCATTTAATACTATGTGAAAACGCAAAAAAAATGAAACAGTCTGTGCGTGTAAAGAAGCTTTCCTTTGGATATTACAAAGAAAGAAGGCTGAGCAAAATCTACAATTAAAAGATATCGAAAGACAGGATGTACGCTACACGAAACAAGAGGAGGAGACAGGAAATCGTTGAAATATTCAAAGAAAACTAAAGAGGTAGTAGAATTTTTAAAAACCATAAAAATAGACGAATCCCACTATTGTAGAAAAAGAGTAAGAAGTTATATGTCCCATCAGATCTAAGTATTAGAAAGTTATCTAAAATGTTTGTAAATAAATGTAGTGAAGAAGAAAAATCAGAGTTAATAGTTAAAGAATCATATTTTCGGATGATTTTTAATACAAAATTTAATATCGGTTTCGGAATTCCACGAACTGACGTTTGTTCGAAATGTATAGAATTGTCAGAAAGAATAAAAATAGAAAAAGATGCGCAGAAAAAGAATACACTCGAAACTGAGAAAAAAATACGTAATTTGAGAACGAAAGCTTTTACTACATATTTACAAGTTACTGAAGATAATTTAAAGATAGTAAGTTTTGATTGTTAAAAAAATCAAGTTCTATTCGCGTCAGTTTTACATATTCAACTTCACAGTAGTGGAAGGCGATTCCCATGCAAATTGAAATAAGGAAAATGTTGTAGTATGGAAAGAAAATATGTATAACAAAAGCCCAAATGAAATTTCAAGTTGTTTGTATAATTATTTGTGTAACATGAATCTTGATGCTATTAGAAAATTACGTTTAATGACCGACGGGTGTTCGGGACAAAACAACAATTTTATTGTTCTTGGAATGGTCTTGAAATGGTTCAGAGATTGTGCCCCAAGAACTCTAAGAACAATAGAAATCATATATCCCGTTCCTGAACACTTGTATATCCCTCCGGACAGTGTTTTCGGCAACATAAGGACGAGTAAAGAAAAAAGAAGTAATAATTACACCACAAGAATATGAATAGATTTTCGGGGAAAGTGCTATAGTTCGTAAATTAGGCGTAGAGGTGTCGAACACAGATCGAAAAGAAACTGTGCGTGAAACTCTGAAAAAAACGAAAATTTGCATTTTCAATTTAAACAATGCAAAAGGTTTGCATTGCGCAGAGGTAAGGTGGATATTTTAGCCAGAGGAGAGACATCGTACCAAAATGATCTTTGTGTACAAAGATTACCACAAGAGGAAAAACTTCATCAGATATACAACCATGTGACATTCCAATGGGAGTGCCATTAAAATCAACCAAAGTTAGAGACGTTGATAACCTTTTAAGCCAACATTTAGGCCCTGACTGGAAATCGTACGAAAACTTAACTTTTTACAAACAAATTATTACATATGAACAGACAATCAAAGATGACGGAGAAGATGAAATAAATTATTTGTGTGATGAAAGAATTGAAGAAGCGTCAGAGATTTATGTATGATCATATTTTTCGAAGGCAATGTTTTTTTTTAGATATATTTTTTTGTAATGGAGTACAAAGCCATAATTTTTGTTATTAGTGTCAACTCTGATTAATTTACTTATAGATGTAAGTTTCAAATTATTCCAAATCCGTATTCGTCATCTTAAATAATACTCAAATAATATTTGAGTAATATTTCAAATAAGCTAAATCAATGTACGTGCTGACTAAACCAGTAAAACAAACGTTAAATAAATCATTTTATTGCTAAGTGTCATGAACTGAAGTTAGGAATAATTGATACCAAACTCCACACTTGTCCATAATGAAATCAGATGATGAAGATGAAAATGTTTTTGTGTAGGCGGCGGATGGATCTTTACAGTGATATACTTTATTAGCACCAAGCTTTTAAAAGTACATGTTTTTGGTGCAGAGATGTTTTGGGATTACCCTCAAATCATATATTCAAGGAACTCACTACAAAAAAGTTGAAAAAAATCGTTTTAGTCAAAGTTTATCAAACAGAATCCAAATTTTTAGACAAGGTAACCTTTTGAATTTTGCATACAACATTGACCAGTCGATTCCTATAGAAGTTATTTGCAAATTCGCATTTTTTATTCGTTTCCCAGATATCTCTCTATTGAATTTTGTAACTCGAAACTACCCGATTTTAATGAGCGTTAGATATTCGACAAAATTAATTAAGAATTGAAGCTAAACAAATTTTGATAATGACTGATATAATATTTTTAAATTTATTCCAGTACTCATTTAATTTGAATCTAGTTTTTAGAGATTAGTCAAAATTTAGCCAATTGATCGAGTTCAATATTTAAGAGAATCGTAAATGAATGAAGCCGTTTTGAATTCCCTAATAATTTTGACTGTGGTTGTTACACCGGTAGTGATGTCATATCAACACAAATAATCAATATATTATAAAATTAAGTGTACAATGTGCGTGCCGCAAAAACTCAAAAACGAATTAAGGTAAGATCAAGGGACTACTTGAGATAATAGCCCTTTATCCACTCTTGATCAAAAATTATTTTTATTTTTATCAAATGGAAGGTGACCTTATCTTCGAAGATATAAGGGCTGAAAGTTTTGCCTTCTAAAACCTTCTACAATAGTTCAAAGCCTTCGTGGATATTCGAGAGCACTCTACAACATTCGAGAATATTTCAGGATGTATATTATATATAATAGTATATACAGGATGTATTGTATATTAGAATATTCCCATAAACTCCAAAACATCCTGGAAAACTTTGGAATGTAATAGAATGCTCTCGAATACTTATGGATGCTTTTGACTGTTGTAGAAATTTCTAGAGAGTCAAACTTTCATCCTTTATATCTCCAAAAAGTATACCTCTTAGGTAGAAACCGAAATATTCTTGATTAAGAACTTTCCAGAATGTTTTAGACTGTTCGCGGACAGTCTGAAACATTCAAGAAATTTTTACAACAATCCAGAACATTAATCACTATTAATAATGAAGTATTAATGGTCTGAAACTTTTAAGAACATTCTAGAACATTCCAAAACACCCGTTGGTGAGGATATAAAAGCACTGTAAATCATGAGTCCGAAAATCGGTTACCTATCAGTCACGAAGAGAAGAACTTGAACAAAGTGAAAACTTCAAAATACTGTTGTGAGTATATAAAAATAAACAGTGATATGTGAGCACTAAAATTTATACACGGTGACAAAATATAAATTCAATATAAAATTGTACCTAGTGTATTTATTGATAAAAAGTTAAATTGATTTATGTTTTGTTGTACAACACCCAATTGTAAAAGAGGCCAGTTCTGAAGCGAAACGGCGAAAAACGAAGAGAACAAACAAAAAATTTAAACTTCTGAAGAACGTGAATACATTTAAGTTTCCATCGAACTAGGAGGAGCACTGTGAGAAATAGGAAAACCAAAGAACCAAAAAATGAATGAATTGAAAATTCAATAATTGCGACACGATTGTGTAATAATCAACTGCGAACGAAAGCTATCTCTGAAAATATTATTCTACTAGAGACACGGATGAGGAAAAGTGAGCAGTACAAACAAAGAATGAAGCATTCCACTACGGCCCGACGCAATTATGTCACAAGCACAGACGCGTCGTAATCTGAAAAGTGGATAACGCTTGCTCATTTTAGAACGCGAAAAAAGTTAGTCGATTCTGCTGCATGAGTGGAAAAATTTCATTAACACCTCTGGAAACACCTCCACAGGTATTTATACATAACATGAGTGGGGAAACTCTTGATCAAATCATTTTCTCAAAATATAAAAGCGTATAACGCCTGCTCTCAAATGATTTCTTTCGGCGCTACTTCGGTCACAACTAACAGATATAAAGTTGATTACGTTTTTTCAATCCATAAACCTATCTCAAAATGGAAACATTGCAACTACTGCTCGAAAAAAGATTCTAAATTTTTGCTAGTATATTTAAACAGTGCCATCTGTTAGATTGCAAAATTTATCCCGGTATTTCATTTAAATAGTGGTATCTCTTACATCGAAAAATTTATCTTAGTATTTTATTTAAGTAGTGCCATGTGTTACTTCGTAAAATATAGTTCAGTGCTTTACTTAAATACTCCCATCTGATAGATCGCAACATTTATCTCGGTATTTTGTATAATAGAGTGTCATCTGTTAGATCGCAAAGCATAACTCAATATTTTATTTAAACATTTCCATCTGTAAGATCACAAAATTTCGTCAGTATTTTATTTAAACAGTGCCATAAGTTAGATCGCAAAATTTATCTCAGTGTTTTATTTAAACATTGCCATCTGTTAGATTTTAAAACTTTCTCAGTATTTTAATTAAACTGTGCCATCTGTTAGATTGAAAAATTTTGTCCGTATTTTATTTGAACAGTGCCATCTGCCATAACGAAAACTTTATTTTAATATTTTATTTAAATAGTGCCATCTGTTAGATCACAATATTATGTCATTACTTTATTTAAACAGTGCCATCTATTAGTTTGGAAAATCTATCTCAGTACATCATTTAAATAATGCCATTTGTTACATCAAAAAAATTTATCTTAGTATTTTATTTAAATAGTGCCATCTGTTGAATCGCAAAATATATTTCGTTACTTTATATAATACAGGTCATCTGTTCGATCGCAAAATTTACCCTGAATGTTTTATTTAAGTAATGCCGTCTGTTAGATCGAAAAAATTATCTTAGTATTTTATTTCAATAGTACCATCTGTTACTTCGTAAAATATAGCTCAGTGTTTTATTTGAACAATGCTGTCTGTAAGATCACAAAATCTTGTCGGTATTTTGTTTAAACAGTGCCATCTGTTAGATCGCAAAACATAACTCAGTATTTTACTTAAATACTGCCATCTGTTAGATCGTCAAATTTATCTCATTATTTTATTAAACAAGAAGCTTCTTGAGTAAAATAGACTATTGACATGTCACTTTAGCCTTTTTTACATATCTGTCATATTACAGATTTTAAAAATTATTTCATTTATAAAAAGCTACACTGTCCTTAAGTAATATAATATAAATTTTATTATGGTACTATGGTAGTATTTGTCTCGGCTTAATACAAATTGGAACTGTGACTACCAGCAGAATCGAAATTGCAAAAGGGACGATGAGCAGAATCGAAAGCAGAGACCGGGAAGATTAAAATCGAGAATGGGACCAAGATTGAAATTGGCTTTAGGACCAGAATTAGAATCAAAGTCGAGGTCGGAATCGCAATAGGAAACAGTACCGAGGTGAAAATTGAGAGCGGAACTGGAATCGAAAAGAGGGTCAGAATCTAAATTTATTTAAATTGAAACCAGGTTTGTAATTAAAAGCGAGACCGCTATCGGAAACAAAAGAGAAACGCATCGGCATCGAAAACGGGACCGGGATCGAATTCAACACCAGGATAGTGATCAAGAACGTGATTAAGATTGTAATCGATCGATATATAAGATGAAGGAATACACTCACACACACAACACAACTTCCGCGTAGATATGTAGTCTACGCGGGCGGAACCGCGGGTGGAAGCTAGTTTATGAATAAAATATATACAGAAAGAAATGCAGTAATGATCAATGTATTTTTTTAAAATAATTTTTATTCATTTATTAATATGTAAAAAGGGCAAGTAATTGTTTTGCATTACACCAATTCAGCCCGGCTTAATAGAATTCGGGAACCTGCATAGCCCATAGTCTTTGAGTCCAGAGGATCGACTCCAGGTTTTTGTCATTTCCTGACCTTCCATCCCTCTGTTCTTATTTTCCATCTGACAAAATTGGGTTTTGTTGTTAATATCGCTGATATCAAAATTGATAGGAAGACTGACTCTTAGATTTTCTTCACGGGATAGAATTAGTAACAATAAAAGCCGCAGAAGAACCGAATAACCGTCATAGTTCGCCATAATCGTCAAGGCTATGGAAGTAAGTAAAATAATAAGTAAACAAGACGACTGGTTGAGTGTCGACCACGAAGCGGTCCTCGCAATGTGGAACAATGGCCCATCAGGTACACCGCCACAGGTGACTCGCCCCAGCTCGCAGGCCACAACTGCACGATTCAGAGCCAGTGGTGTACATATTGCAGCTGGAAAGAATCAACACTTCGCGGACAGGTGATAATTATACTATCCTTGCACATTATAAAATGCAACATCTCTCTGTGTCTGTTTGCCTGTCCGTTTGTGCACTTATAACATGAAAATTATTGGTCCAGTTTATACCTACGATCCTTTTTTTAACATAGAATCATATCATCTGGCTAGCTTTAATCTATACCAAGTTTTATCTACGGTTTTGCTCGCATGAACATAGCATGAACTCTTCACTTGCCGATTAGGAACAGGGAGTAGGTTGCTGATTAATCCGATGGAGGATTAAGATCGACACCGATATGAGATTGGAATCGCCGGTAAGACCGGTATCAGACTCGAGATCGTGGTTGACAGCGTCAGATTAGACGATACAGTAGACGAAGTAATTTATTCTATATCTATAAGGTCGGAAGCGTGGGCGAAAACTAGATATTTATATGAAGGTCTTATAACCAGTAATCCAGGTTTTATTTTATTATACTGATAAATATTTAAGAAGCTACTTAGATTATTGTTTCTTCATGATAAATGATATCGAAATTTTTATATAAACGTAGTAACTACAAGATTCACATTGAAAATATTGTTTATCTAAAGTATGTTTCAGTAGTTTGAAAGAGCAAATGTTGAACGATATAGAAATCTAATTTAATGTATTGATTCGTCTTTGCTCTTTTGTTTGTGTAATTGGAATCAAATAATTAAATGGACGAACAATTTACTATTCTGTACTGTCTTATGTTATTCTGACCAGGTGCCGCGTAACTACGTATAAAAGCAAATGACGTTTTCTTATACGTCTGATTTTTTTATGTTCATATTAATGTATTTGTGAATAGATATATATATATTGCGTTTACGTTTATGTGGTTACACAGATTGATGATAAAACTTTTAGCATTCGTAATACCTCTTAAATAAGTACTTACCATTCTACATTGCAGTTATTTTTACGGAGGTCTGAGACGTGGGTGTCGGTGATCATGTTGGTGACTCTCAAAAAGATGAAGTCCTTCAATACCGACTTAAAGTGTAATACTAATTCTAAATATAATACTAAAAGAAGTGTGTCAGCTCCGACGCACGAATGGAGTTTACTGCTTTAAGATGATATCGTACATATAGATTAGTATAATGGTAAATGAAAGCATCTATTATATTATTCAAAGCATAATACACAATTCATTTATTTGTGTTAATAGTAAAACAATTAATTCGTCATTTAAGAAAATATTGAAAATAATTATGTTATATAATAAAATTTTTAGTAAGATTGATTTTCTCTATAATTGACGTTACTTGCGTAATGTTTATCACAGGAACAATAGCGGTATCATTAAACACTGAAACAATTGGTTTATGGTAACTGAAATATGATACATGAATGTCGGAAGATACGTGTGTGATAAATCGTGAAAACATCGCATCAATAGTTGTACCATATCTAGTTGTCCCTAGTGATCTGTCAGAAATTAAATCTAAGTTCAGTTCATCTTTCAGAAATTGTACTAAACGGAAACCATCTTCTTTATTAAAATCAATATTAAAATCTCCACCAAGTATAAGTGGAAGTTCATGGTAACGTTTCTTCAATAGTTTTGAACCCCCCTTCTGTATACACTAAGAATGATTCGTGGAGAAAATATATTATGTTTGTCACATTCTGATTGATTGAAATGTAAACAGTAACCATGACGATTTATTTATTTCAGTAACCATGACGATAGCGTAATGTCATTTATCTAACACTTGATTTTACTCCCATAAAATTCCATACCCCGGGCCTTAATATGAAATCGATTCTTAAGGAGTAAACTCCAAAAAAACTAATAACTAATTCTAATCGGAATTCTAGACGAACACTCAGAAGAAATACGCTTTGAAACATGAATGGGGAAAGCTTTAGTTTTTTTAAAGATTTCGTATTGCTCTGATTTAACTCTACAAAACGTGATTCTTTGCATTATAAATAATTATCTATTATATAAACTTGCATAATAAATGAATATATTAATCAAACATAGATTTGCGATCTCTTTCAGAATCTACATTTTTGCAAATATTCATTTACAACTTAATTATATTTCGGCTATAACGTATGTAGTCGCAGCGGAGAGCCGAGTGTGTGCGTTATTCACAAACATGGTGTGACGGGCGTTCACGCGGACAAGCGCGCGGGACAGGCGGCGTTCACCCACCTCGCCAGGGTGGATTATTCACCTCGTCCTCTACCTTCACGCCCCCGGGGCGCCCACAGATTTACGGGCTGCTGTCGACGCAAGTGCGAAGGTTTGCGACATGCTACAAGCGCCGATGACCTGCAACTCATTATTAAGTTGCGCCGATTTTGCATTATCTTCGCAGGCCGAGGAGCTTTCGGTTCGCGTCGACGCGCATTGCATTCGCCCATTCACGCTTACACTGTTCGATCTTTTAGCAATCTCTACCTGTCGATCTGTATGTACCACACCAGTTGTGAAATTGAATTGTACTTCAATAATATTAGGGTGTTTACGTACAATATCATACAAGCGGATTAACATGAGCAAGTAAAATTATATATCTGAAATTTTTTGTATTACTTTAAGTGAATTATTTCTGTATATATATTTCTAAAACGACCCTAACGATTTAGATATTAATTTATATTTCGATATGCTTTTGCCGTTCAAGTTTATCTATATAGGTGTCTTCCGGAGGCACGAAATAAAAAGATATTTTAAACATTGCTTTATTTAACGCCATTACGTAGGATATTAAGGTAATTTTAAGGTGTTATGCTATTGATTTTAAATAACGAATGGCGTTAATAAAATATTTAAATCGAACTATGAATTGAAAAAAAAATTAAAAACAAACCCAGTATATCACTGATAAATGTGATTACTGAATTGTGAAATCGTAGATGGTGTTAATTTTTTAGACGTCAGATTTTCATTTATTTTGATTTACATTTTTATACTGAACACCATCTATGCCTTTATAATTCAGTAAGCATTATCTATTTATGGACAATTAGCTTGTTTATATATATATATATATATATTTTTTTTGATTGTATATTCCACAATCGGCAGTTATTTTTAAGGTACCTTGTCAAAATGGCAAAAACGGAACCCTTATAATTTCGTCATGTCCGTTCGTCCGTCCGTTCGTTCGCATGTCACAGGCATTTTATTCCAAAAGTACAAGACGTATATTGATAAAATTTATAGTGTAAGTGTCTTGTATAAGCCGCAACTTAGTTTGGTGATTAAATGACTAGGGGCGGCACACCATACATTTTACAGAAGCTGAAAAAAATTTTTTTTTCAGTAACCATCAACAAGTGGTACATATTTCGACAGTTGTTTTAAAACACTTAAGATATTTCGGTAATTTTTGTAATTACCTGAATAATTTCGGAAATAATAGCTCCAAAATAAGCAGAAGTGTCCCCCCCGCTCTATTTTTTAAACCATATTTTCAAAAAAAAAAAATAACGAAGGTAACAACGCTCAGTAAATACTTTTAACGAAAATTATTTCGAACATGGTCGGATATACTGTTTATAATTTAAAAATAAACGGAGATTTTGAGTCTAGTGGCATCTTAGTTAAAAAGGCCTCGCGAGGCCCCTTTAAGCACGAGGCCGTGGGCGAGGGCCCACTTCGCCCACGCCCAGCCACGCCACTGGCTTTAAATGAAAGTCATTTTGAACATGATCGGGTATACTGTTTTTGAGTTATTGTCGAAAAACTGCGCTTCTCAATAAAATGACGTAAGTGCCATGACGATACGCCCTTTTACGGATGCACTTTAGTTTACACTAGTTAAATAGTAATCGTCGACATACCTACTTGTTTTTCTGGTTACTGGCGACTAAATTGCTTATAACCATTCTGTGCGGAAAATATGGAAAAAGGGTAACAACGTAGTTTTTTCATCTATAGTGCAATTCTTTGTAACAACGGATTCAGAACCCTACAATGAGTATGATCTGCCATGCTCTTTGCCATTTTTTTTTTAATTTAGCTTGTGGAATAAATATGTTTTTTATATATAAATATAATGTCTAATTTGACATCTTTTATTTGTTATTAATTTAAAAAAAAAAAAAAATTAAGTCATATCCGCCATATTGATATTAATATGACGGTATACAGGCTCAATGCATACAGCACTTTATGAAGCACCTAACGACACACCATTTCTTCAAAAATGATAGGTAGCTTATAGGAGCAACACGGGAACAGATGAACATTATTGATGAACACACAGCCTGTGAAAATCGTAACTTTCCGTAATCGGATAAGAAACCGACTATCCGTCACGTAAACCTTAACGAATACTTAAAACATCATCTTATAAATTATACGCAATCATCGAGTCAATGCAAACAAAGCAACAAACGACGGCTAGTAATATGTATATTTGAATTGTTCTGTTTAAACCCTTGGATAATTAACAGAGCACAATTTATACCTAATCATTTTTTTAATGTCCTCTAAATGCCGCCGTAATGACCTTGAATCATCTCACATAGCCTAAACCGGCGGAGGATAAAGATGGTTTCAACGATACCGGATAGTTCATTTTCGAATTACCATAAATAGTCCAGGAACGACACGGGAACGGATGAACACACATTACGATTTTACCAGTGCACATAAATATTAATACCCAAAGTCGGGTAATATACTTGGCAAATTTTGTACTCACGTAGTATTACGTTATGTATCTAAATAGTTATTGTTGAAAACGAACATAGTTTTTCCACGGGATGTTATCGTATTTCCACGACAAATTCGAAAGAGAACGAGCATAGGGCGGTCGCCCGCATGCGGTAAGGCACGGGCACACGAGCGATTTATAAACGAGCCTAACGTCGGCAGATCGGTGTGGTCATCGTAGCTGCTGGGAGCGCCGTGACGGCACCGAAGGAATATGCACCGCCGGTGAGGAGCTGTGTCCCTCCGATGGGCTAGTGAAGAGAACTCCGTTAAATCTGTACCCACCGCGAAAATGCACACTTGTTAATATTTGATGGTGCGGTGTGTGACGTGTACCGAGACATCGGCGAGTGCGTGTCGGCGGGGAGCGCGCGGCGTCCGCGCGGTATGGGCGGGAGGGATTTGAGATTCGAGTGCTGGTCGGCGGTGTGCGGGCGCGGGGCGCGCGACGGCCGGGTCAGCGCCCCCCGTAGCGGCGGCGCGCGCGGGAGGCGGCGGCGGGCGCGCCAATGTCAGGGCCGGTGCAGCCGACGGTCAGCTGACGTCTGGCGGCGCGCGGGGGACCTCGACGGCGGCCGCGCCGCGAGCTGCAGTCGAGGTCTGCGCGTCGTGAGTATCGGACGCTTTTCGAGATCGCCGTCAGTGTGATCGGTCATCTTTTCGTTGCGCTATAAATAGGAGAAGATCCGACGGCGGCGCCGCGCGCTACTCGGGCGCCGGGACTGTCTCCCCGAGTCAGGTACCTGAAGTAGCGCGCGGAGCCGTCGTCGCCGCCCAGCCACCGCAGCCCGTCCGCCGTACGCCCGCCGCACGCCCATTGTACTTCATCAGGTGCTCTGGTGATGAGCATTCCAGGCGCTTGTTGGAGTACACTTACCGTGTCGGCGAACGCCACCACTCCGTCACGGCGACGACACGAGTCCATAGGAGCACGTGTCGCGGAGAACCCCGACGAGCGACGAGCACGTGTCGAGCACGTCTTCGGCTCACTTTTCTGGAGACGTCTGAAAGGCAGGTAAGACGAGGGGGACCGCGTGGGCCCGAGCGAGGGCGCCGTGACTCATCCGCGCGGCGGCCGCGGGTTGGTGACCGCTGCAGGCGCAGCCGTCGCCGCCCACGCGCCATGCAACCGACGTCGCCGATTTCGCGAGTCCTATCGTTTTCGTTTCGCGAGTCGCTGAACTCTCTCCGACTTGTCCGACCGCGCCGGTGCACTTTTTTAAACCGGTCTTAACGTCTGGATGCCGTGGCCTCGTGCGCCGATGAATCATCACCGCCGCCCGCCGCGTCGCCGCTGCTCCTACGCCGCTCTCGAGCCCTTCGTCTACGCCGGGATTTCCTAACCGATAATCGCTCACACCTCAAATGAAGACTTAATCGAAGAAAATCAAACGACACGCTGGCGATTCCGACCGAGTAAAAAATTCCTTGAAATTCGGCGACATTGAGTTTTATCCGTGCGCCGTATTTATTTTGGCAGACGAGATCGGCGCGCCCGCCCGCGGTAGGGCGGCGGCGCGCCCGGATTCGAACCCGGTCGGGCCGGAGCGCGCCCGCGCCGCCGGCGCCGCTCGTCCACAGACCCCATTCCTGACGTTCCTAATGCATTCCACGATTATGAATTATTTTTCTATGAGATCTAAACGACATGATATTACAAGAAAAATGTAATTTTAGGATAGCATTTTCATTTGTTGATGCCATTAGAATTATGGATGCGTGTAAATATTATTCGGTTAAATGGCTCATTCTCTCTCGAACTTTATAATTATGCATCTTGTTACTACTTTACTTTCGGCTTCTTGATAGTTCGCAGGAGACCACGAGAAAAACAAATAATATAATTAATTGATGAATTTATGAAAATTATGAAAAAATCCACTCGGATTCGAAATACATACGTCAAATGAAAAATGATCAATGGGTAATATTTATAATCGGCATTAAATATTATAAATAGAAAAAGATATATATTAGAAAATCTACAAGAACACAGATAATGAAATTTTGTTTCTTTAAAATGAGTACCGATACAATGTTATCTTATTTTAAAATGTCCTAAGTATAAACAAAAGGTTTTATTTTTGTACGTTCTGCCTCTTGCTAGGATAATAATAAGCTGAGTTTTTTCAAACAGTAATCAATAATAGTGGGTTTCATTATTATAAAGTCTTCTATAATAAAACATAAAACTGTTAACATTTATAAAATCATCGCAATACTTCAATACGATGGAATGTTCTTTTTGTGTTGAAAACCGACCAACTTCATAAAATGTGAAATATTCGGTTTTATGAATGGACTACAGTACCTATACTATATAAAAAAATTCCTAACTAAAAATTCCGTCATCCTTCGTCAACAGATGGCGCTGTCTTGTCGTTGCAACATGCATCTTTTAGTCAAAGTATTCTTTTAATATTTTAAACAAAAGAGGTCACTGTAGGAGAGGTATTGCTTTGAAATGCTTTCCTTGTAAACTTTACGATTGTTTTACATGATCCACTTTAAATACTACGAAAGAAATATCACTGCATTTTTTTGGCTTGGGCTTCATTGTAACACTAAATTGTACAATTGATTACAAACTTCTTACAATTATACGTTTTCTATATGTGGTTTTTGTACAGAAATACGAATATTTAAGTTATAATAATATTTTACCTAATTTCCTATTAAAGTTACATTACCGATGGGCGCAAACTGAAATTAAGATCATTGTTGCCTATAGAAACTGTAAACACTTTTTCAGTCGCAATTTAAAACAAAAATGCTGTGGCAGTACTTTACCAAACCGATAAATTGTATTACGTTTAATTGTTGGCTGTATTATTAAAAGGTAAAATAGAGAATTGTCTTTTTTTTTTGAAAGGAGTACTATAAATTAGGGTCATGGACATATAAAATAGGCGGACCAAATACTGCTAAGCAACGACCTATTCCCTAAAGCAAGTCGGCTCACTGTAAACGAGCTGTATAATGCCGTATGCACCTACGTACGTCTGCCGTTGTCGTTTCTTACTTAAAAGTTCGTCCGCCTATATTTTCGTCCATTATTAGCGCATAGCCCCTGAGTGCTCAAATCCGTCTGCACTTGCGTTACGGCACGCACTCATCGGCATTATTGAATTTCGCGTAAAAATAAGTATCGCGTCATCGATATCTTTCCCAAAATCAAGGAATTCGGTGTGGTAGGTTCTCGGTTTTGAACACGTTATCGCGTTGAAATCATTGCTTTCGGCGGTGCATGCGCGTCGGTGTTGATTCATCTCGGTGACGCACTGTATTTTATGCACTGTGAAAAATTTAGCTTCGCGAAGTCATAGCTTCTTTTACGAAGGCGTTGAACAGATTAAGATGAGATTTCGTTTAGGTGGATGCTTGTAGTATTTTTGTTTTACAAATTGATCGATTGCCCACTTGGTCTGATCGTCGCTGCCCCCTCTTCCCTGCGTGACAATGGACAGTGCATTAAATATAAGATAAATATACAGTGTCCTTTATTGCTAATCATTCCTCTCCATAGTATTTCATGTCGCCGTAGTGACCGAACAGGGCTCTCTTAATCGCCTACAATTCTATTCTCATATAGTGTCCGCCCGCGATTCCGCTCGCGTGAATCTGGAATTAATTCCTTTACTCGACTGGTCTTCGCCTACGACTCCGTTCACGTCGACATTAAATCTCTATTTCTGTTCCGTCTCGTTTTCAGTTCAGTTGCGGTTCCCATTATCTGATCCCAATTTCATTCCATGAACCAAACCTAATTTTATTTAGTTAAATTAGCAATTACAGAGTTATATTTACCAATCACAATGTCAGTTGCTATCGCGCAGAAACCGTACATTTTGCGCTATAAAAAGTTTAGAACTTTGGTCTTTGTCACCCCGTAAGACTGCAGCTCATAAACTACCTACATGATCTCTAAGAAGAAATCATTTTCCTATCTGCAACCAATATTAATAAATCGGTCCATTTTGGTGTCAATTCTAATCCTGACCTTCATCTTAATATTGATGATTTTAATTCTGATTCCGTTCTCATATTCCATTAGAATCTATTCAGCTCTTTAAGAGTATTTGAATAGTAAACATTGCATCGAAATGTCACATTTATAAAAATATAGCTTATGCATGCGTCTTAGCGCGCATGAACATAAAAAGAGTTTCTTATTTACATAAATTGAGTTCCACAGGAATCCCTTTTATTTATTAAACTTATATTTCCAAAAATGTTTATTGTTTATTTGTAGGGACTAAATTTTCTCAACAATTCCATCTCTATATGTGATTGAGGGCGCTAATGTGCCGCTTTACGTGGGTGAGAATGTGTGACGTCATAAGAATTCTTCACTAAGGATACGTTCCACGTTTTTAGCAAATGTCACTATATTCTGAAAAAATCTTAAACTGAAACGTTCCTTTAGCAGTCCTTTACTCCTCAACTTCTAACACCCTCTTAAACCAATGCACTTTCCCAATGTAAAAGCAGTTAGGAAATCTATTTTTTCATTTTTATTATACAATCATATTTAATCTTTTTTATTGCTTATTATGTTTTTGAATGTGTTCATTTTCACAGGCATATAAATGAAAATTATAGTACATTTTTTTTTGTATACTAATCTTATTTCAAACATTTATAAGAAATTCCTCTCTACTATTTTTCCTAACGACATTTAACTATTAGGGAATACTAGGTAAAATTTTAAAATAAAATAGGAGAGGGCATGGTGAGCCCGAGAAATATTATGTGTCCTATTACATAAGGGCAGAGGGGTCAAGAATAGTCTATAGGTACGTGCGTTCATAGAACACGTCTCGACATCGGCTAAAACCACAGGCTCGAACGCCGTGCGGACGAGCCGTTCCATCAACGATGAACGACATCGCCAAAACTGTACAAAACATTTTTTTTTTCCAAAATTTTAATTTCTATAATGTTTCAAGTAACTAGATTTTATTCAAATTTTCAATTTAAAATTTTACAAAATTTCAGAAATTAAAATCTTTTCAAAATTTATTTTTCTTTAATATGAAATTATTGTATTGTCATCGGTTCTTGATAAATTTACAAAGTTTAAATGAAATCTGAGCGTTCGAAGTGGATGAAAATCGAGTCCAAAGGAGTCGGTGACGAACAAAAAAACATACATACATACAGGTGAAGCTAATAAAAGCGTGTTAAAACCATGATTCTTGTAAAAGAATAATTGCTGTTCGATCGACACCCATGACTAATGAACGACGTTGTGAACATTTTGCCGTCGAACTTCTTCGGACTTGAGATTTGCTCGGCGCATAAATTTCGTAAAACGGAAAACGTGTAGGTATTTAATAGGAATAGGTGACAATTAAAAATGAAGTTACCTAAACACATTCTATGACTTCACACATTTTCGTCACCCACTCCTGCTCCCTGTCCCTCTGAAATCACATATTCGCTATCTTATTATACTGAATCTGAATAAGCCGGAAACTACTAATCGCCTTCTGAAAATAATAGCGGAATCGACTGCATTTACAATTGCCGGCGCTGAAAATATACCTATGGCCTAACTTCAGTGCACACGTTCAGGGTCGAATATAGATGCATTTTTTCAACTCGACACGAACAGCATATTATTGTCCATGAGCACTATAGCTGTCCTTTTCACTCGCGTAAACTTCGTCGGTGGAGTACGAAATAGACGGAAAAATTCAGAACTCTGGTATACAACGTTTATATTTTGGATAACGATGTATTTAACTGCACACACACGAGCTTGCTTTTGTCGCCGTCAGCTTTTGATTTTTTATACGTATATGGGCATATACCAGAGCAATAGACAGAGACCGTAGATCTCCAGTTGGTACTATCCCTCATCTTTCTCCATTAATGCAAATTTTTGGTGTAAGCTCGTGGGTTTCTGGTGCGTAAATTTTGGTTTAATTTTTATATCCTACAAATTGGAATTTAGAAAAGTAAATGAATATGTTATTTTTTTTTCATGTTCTACTTTGTTAAAGCCCGGTATGTACAAGAAAAGTACCTTTGCATTGAGTGCTATATTTAAATGTGTGTACCGACTCTAACCGTGTGGCCAATCAATTCAGTACAATATTGTAATTAGTGTGTCACAAATAAAGCACTGAACTTAAAATTATGAAAAAAGCTTTAATGAAAACTATAGAGAAGTGGATAGATTTCGCAGATTTTTAAAGAATTCGTGTTTTTTACTTTCCTAGTTTTTGACATTTTGCAAAGGACAATAATAATAATGTTAACTATCTACTTGTCATAAAGTGCGTTAGTTAAAAATGTTACGTATGCATGCCTGTCTGCCTCAAGTTTTATTCATTTTTGATGTGAAACATTTATCGGCATTCCTCGACGGCCGCCGTGACGGCAGATGGCATGACGCTCTCCTACGTCGTCATGGCCCTCTACGCTGTTGCTCTATACTTCTTTGTGTGTATACGCATGTATGTGTGGCACATAAACTATATATTTCGTTACTTTTCAATGAGTATTATATTAATATTCTGTATGGATTATTATAATAAAAAGGTATGTTTATTTTATTACTGAAACCGTGTGTTTGTATTTATTTTACACCATATTTATTTATTAGTTTTCCTTAATAATAAATTGTTTAAATGACCATTAAGGTGACGCAGTGATGAACTATGTTGCGTAGAGCCCCGCAACCCGCGCACATCGCGGTACTTCATACTCGCGCCCATTTGCTGATTTTTAAAGGTCATATGACAAAACAGTTTTTTTTAACATTTTTTTAAATAAAAATTAGCATTTATATCGATAAAACCAAATTACATCTTCAAGTGTTTCTTATGAATTAATCTGCATGAAAAATTGAGAGGCTTAAATCGGTCCCATTTGTATGTAAAATGTAAATTTCTGTTTTAAATCTTTGATTTTTTTTTTTGCCATATATAAAAGTTAATAAATCGTGTAACGGTAATAGACAAAGTCAATAACATGAAGAATCACTTCACTTGTTTGGTATTTTCTGACAAAAATCGAGATCCCTACCACCAAAGTTTCTAATTCTCCATATACTCCATATGTCGCCAACGGCCTTCTGTATTATTGGTTCTACATCTCTTCCTCGACTTGCGTTGTATGTCCCGACATGCATGGTTTTACACGGAAGCTTTGCACGGTTTTAGGTTTTGCACGGAATTAGAATTGAATTCTGAACGTCTGCAGAAACAAACTACCTGGTCACTGTGGTAGGTACTCCTTTTCTAGACCGACCGGCTGATGTTGACACCACTTCTTGAACTGCACGGGCTTCGCAGTTCTGTTTAGGATTCCAGTGAGTACCTAATTAAAAAAAATATGTGCATGTTCATTTACCACACCCTATTTCCGTATATAAAATAAAAATGATGGACAAGTCGCAAATGTGGCTTTTTCCTTATCTTACGAAAACATTAGTTTGATATACCGGAATCTATATATATATATATATATATATATATATATATATATATATATATATATATATATATATAGTTTGTAATTGAACATATTTATAAAAAACTTGATAACAATTCTCCTACGATAGTCACATTCTTGGACCTAGCAAAGGCTTTTGACACAGTCAACCACTCGATTTTGTTAGAAAAATTAGAAGCGTATGGAATAAGGAGAGTTGTTCTGGAGTTGTTGGAGGACTACTTGTCTAATAGATTTCAACGTGTTAAAATTAATGGTATAATGAGTTCAAAAATGAAGGTATCTGTTGGTGTTCCTCAAGGGACGATTCTTGGTCCTTTACTTTTTATACTATATATAAATGATGTCTTTGAACTGCTCCCTGACGGGTCAATAGTTTCTTATGCTGATGATACGGCAGTTCTTTGCTCGGGTAAAAATTGGAATGAAGTTCAAGAAAGAACTACAAAGTGGTTGGAAACATTAAATGTATGGCTATGTATTAATCAACTGTCCTTAAATATAGACAAGACTACATATATTACTTTTGGATGCTATTCGGACAGTGTTCCTAATGTCTCTGATGTATATATAGATAATAAAAAACTAAATAAAGTAAATTTCTGTAAATACCTGGGTATAATACTTGATTCATGTATGAAATGGGATTTTCATATAAAAGAACTGATTAAGAAAATTAAGTACTTTGTTTTTGGTTTTTATAAGTTGAGTTTAATTATGAATGTAAAAACTTTAAGAATAATTTATCAGGCCTTAGCTGAAAGTGTAATAAATTATGGTATAAATGCTTGGGGAGGTGCGTATAGCAATGCGTTAAATTCACTAGTCCGAATTCAAAATAAGTTAATTAAAAAATTAGCAGTGAGTCTGTTTTAGGAGTTAAAATCATTCATAATTAGTTCTATCATGCTGCACTACGACCAATGTAAGAATAAATATAGCAATATAATGGTAAATACTAGAAATAAATCAATTTCATTACCAAAGAGAAAGAGAACTATATCGTCGAAAAGTACCAGTTATGTTGCAGTTAAATATTATAATGAACTTCCAAATAGTCTAAAAATGTTAGCTGGTAGTAAGAAATCCATTAAGATAAAACTGACTAAGTGGATAAAAAACTTTGATATTGAGTAGTGAGTTTCTGTAGTTTCTTAGGTTTGGGTTTTTGTAGTTTTTAAGTTATGAAATTATAGTAATTAATTTATAGTATAAGCAATGTTGGATATATTATGCCAGTCCTATGTACAGATGGAAATCATCTCTATGGGACAGATATTCTTGTTTTTTATACATGTAATCTACTCTGTATACTTTTCGGAATATCTGTAATTGTTTTACTGGTAATAAATAAATTTGAAAAATTTGAAATATACAAAAACATTGCTTAGAATTGATTAAGAATTATAAAAAGCCAAAATAAAAGCTATATATATATAGGACCAAGAATCGTCCCTTGAGGAACACCAACAGATACCTTCATTTTTGAACTCATTATACCATTAATTTTAACACGTTGAAATCTATTAGACAAGTAGTCCTCCAACAACTCCAGAACAACTCCCCTTATTCCATACGCTTCTAATTTTTCTAACAAAATCGAGTGGTTGACTGTGTCAAAAGCCTTTGCTAGGTCCAAGAATGTGACTATCGTAGGAGAATTGTTATCAAGTTTTTTATAAATATGTTCAATTACAAAACTTATTGCATCACTAGTTCCTCTATTTCTAACGAAACCAAACTCTTTGTCAGATATTAATTTGTGTTTATCGATAAAGCTGATTAATCTTCTATATACCAATTTTTCAAAAATTTTAGCTATATTTGATATTAATGATATTGGTCTATAATTTGAGGGCGACCGCCTGTCACCTGATTTTAAATATAGGTACAATTTCAGCAGCTTTTAATGCACAAGGCCAAATACCTTTATTCATACATAAATTGAAGATATGTGCTAACGACTCACTAATATTGCCAGCAATAGTTTTTAATATTTTACAACTTATTCCATCTACACCACCAGTTTTATTCTTTAACTCAGTAATTATTTTCTCAACTTCTGAAGGTTGTAGGCACTAGGAAAATGCTGTAGGGTTAAGCTCATAGGTTTTTTATAGAGTTTTATTTTTATTTATTTTAGAAGCTAAGATATTTCCACATTACTGAAATATTTAACCAGGCAATCCATAATTGATTTTTGATCAGTTACTTCAGTTTCCTCCCAAATCAGAGACTCAATATCATTACATTGATTTTTACCAATCTTATCCTTAATATATTGCCATAACTTTTTTTATCTTTACATTCAACTACTTCTTTATTAACAAAATTTTGTTTTGCAGTTTTAATAACCCTACTTAAAATTTTACAATATTTATAATATTCCTTTTAAAGGAATATTATTTTTATCCTTAACCACAAAGATACAAAAACTCCTTCCTTTTGCACGAGGTTATTATGCCACTAGTTACCCAATCATTTCTTGGGAGATTTTCTTCTGTTTAGGTAATGGTTTCTTGTATGACTTCTCCATGATACTATGTATTTTTTCAATAAGAAGATTAACAGCTTCATCCGGAGATTGGTAGTTCAGAATATCACACCAATTTATTTGACCACTATTTCTGTTCAACTTTTTGTAGTTTATTACTGGTTTATCTGGTGATTTAAACACTTTTTTACACATATTTGACTTTAATAATGTTGTTGTCTTAATTTTTTTTTAAATCGTTTAGTGCCCCTACTATAAGAAATATTTAAATGCGTTTAATGACTAATAATTTTAACATATGATCATACTAAATATGTCTACTTTTTAATTCAATAGATAAAACATGGAAAATAAATAAAATGTCATGTTTTAAATACTTATTTTTGGAATATACTAATAAGTAGATAATATAATAGACTTGTCCAAATTCTTAACAGTTTATTGTATTAGCACAGCTGCATGTAGTAGAAGACACATCAAAAATAGTCTTTAGGCATAAATTTACATAATGCATGTATTTAAGATTATTATCGTAAAGTAAGCTGAAAAAAAAAGATCATTGGCAAATTCCAATTCTGTGCGTCCAGTTTTTTTTTTTTCGTCGCAGTCTACGCATAAATATACAGAGTTCACATATTTCTATGTTCATATTTTTAATAAATTGTGCGGCAGTCCCTTTATATTTTTAGGGGTCACTATCCGTGTAGCTTCAAGTGATTCTTGATATTTATTTCGTTATTAACACCATTGAACGTAAAGAAGTTTACCTTTTAATAGGCCCAAAAAGTGTAATTTTAAAAATAGGATTATTAAACATTTTAAAAGGTGTCATTTTAAAATGACTAACAATAGGATGAAAGAATGCAACTGAAACAAAAGATGAATCGACTTGAAATAAACATACATCGATATACGATGACTTTTTGTAAACAAGGAATGTCGACGAACGTCAGAAATGTAATCCTGAGACTAAATACGAAGCAGAAAATGACAATGCGAATAATTGGTATCATAGAGGAACGAAGTAAAGTTTCCCTAACATCGAGAAAATGAGATGTTAGCGCTAAAATAATAGAATGGCCTATTAAAGAAATATACATCAAAGAGTAATGAAGACTTGTAATGAAGGTATGCGATGTCAATGAGAGAATTAACATCAGTGAGGAAGGTAACGATTGATTGCGTCAAGAATTGAGCGTAGGGAGTAAAAAAATGGAATTAAGTATAGATTTAGTGTCTGATAAACTCTTGTACAAAGTGAGGAAAAGGTTAACCAAAACAGGTTGGAACACGCCAGACTTTATGTGTGAAGGAAATCAAAAACGATGACGAATCTCTATTCAGCCAACAAAAGCGCATAGCAAAAATTCTATCAGTAGTGTTTTAACGTGTAAGAAAACAGTAACAGATGTTAATACCACAGCAACCGAATATTTGAATGATGAGGAAAATCAACTTTGTACGAAAGAAGTTGTAAAAAGTGAAGAAAAATATAAAAACAAAGAAATCTATTGAACATAATAGGGGCTCTTCAAAGATGCTTAAAGAAAACGGAGGTGTAAGTCTGATGCACTAAGTTCTTTACAATAGTTGAAAGGAAAGCAACGTACATAAATACAAAATGTAACATTAAAGAATATAGGGACGGTAGAATTACGAGACTTATCGCACCACATATTTTTTGGCCTTGTTAGTAAATCGTATGAAAAAAATATTACAAAAGTAGGTTGTAGATGAGACTAAAAGTAATATTGGTGATTTAAAAGTGGGGTGTCGGAAAGGAATGCCATATGCGAATTACGTTATTTGTCGCTGGGAACAAACAGATAGGTTTTATTTTCTGTTCATTTTATTCACAAAGACGGCATTAATAGATTAGGAAACAGCTTATGATCTAGTCGAAAGGAATGATCTATAGAAGATGTCACGTATGATGTGGTTGGCGTGTCGATAAGGGTACTGTAGGATCTATATGGGGTAACCAGTGCCAGCATCAGAAGTGAAACTCAAACTGATTGGTTTAACATTTGTAAAAGTATCAGACAATTATATATATATATATATGTGTGTGTGTATATTACCATCACCATGATTGTTCTACCTATATTTTTGGGGTGATTTGAAAAAATATAAATGTGTACTAAAAATCATTGAGTTTTCATCAAACGCTTTCTTACACTCATCGCTACGTAACCGAACCTAGCATGACAATGAACAGGCTTCTTTGTAGAGTTTGTTTCTCACAGATACTGAAAAAAAGTTAATGCAGGCAAAATAATGAATGGAGTGTTGCGTGCTGTTATTAACAGCAAACATATTTCATGGCATTTTATCAGCTTGGCTCCGCGTAATCAAGTCTTAATTCCTATATTTACCTAGGCTAGTATAAATTGAGTACGTCAGAGGAAATGTGGTTTTATAGCCATCAGAGCGTATGTGCTATCTTTTACACATTTTAAACGGAAGATATCTTCAAACCACACTCACTATTGCTTGCTTCGTTGTTGTTGCTGTTGAAAGCTTCAATGATGTAGTAACTATAACGAAAAATGGTATGTTGAAGACGTAAGAAATTAATCGACGGAGGAAGTCGTATCGGTTCGTCTATGTTCGTTTATGTTCATAGAAGGTAATGTAATATTTGTGATGTTGACTACACTGTTGCAAGTTTTAGTAGAGTATAGTGTATAATCTATGCTCTCTCTTTCTATGGTTCACTATGCCTGTGTAAGAATGTTAAGATTTAGTACATTTTCTATTTTGTTAAAACCTCTTGTTTTACTCTATTCACAACAATATACATTTTATTAAAAAATGTATGTAATACGACGGAACTGCGTAAAAGCATCACAGCAAGTAGATATGAGTGGTCTCGAAGTACTCATCCCTGAAATAGGCCTGAGGTTTTGCTGTTTTTGGCAATGTTTCGTTTTCGTTATTTTTCTACATAGATCACAATTTCTATTCTGAAATTTTTCAATCAGATCCGTCATATACAACTTTAAAATTTCCTAGATTCAATGGATTTGATATATGTACTGATAGATGGACGAATACGTCATGAATATGTCGTCTGTATATGTTATGAGAAGACTTAATTACTGGCTGAAAAGAATATAACCTTGCGTGTCGTGCAGAGGGGACAATTTGTTGTCATATCGTAATTGAATAGCTTTTATTGTTCAGCTCATGCTGACCATTGAAACTTTTCTAATATAGCAATTATTCTGTACTGATACAAGTTACACTACGTTCACTTGAGAGCTCGGATCTCCGAGATAAGGATACGGAATCGTATATACTCCCCATCCTAAATCAAAGCGTATCGCGAATTTCGCGTTAAAGATTCTAAAAAATTATCCAACGTGTTCTTTGCCTAGGCTGTCAACGCTCCATTATCACTTTAACGGACACAAAACTTCTTTAGTACGTATTAAAATTCTAACCACTTTGAGTGAATAGGTTGCTGATTTTTTTTAACCGCTTTTGGAAGCTATAATTATGTTAATGCACCTAATGTTGTTCATGTCCAATATGCTAGAGTTCAGAGGAAAAGGCTACAATATTCAGAAAACAAAAGATATTTACAGAATCAAAATGATAATATAAAAAAAACATCAATTTTACGGCGAACAAAGTCTAAAATGGACCCACATAAGGCTAGTGTTAAGGATGTCATGGTTTTATATTATAATTTCGTATGTTTCGTAAATTTATGTTTACTATCTATTTTACACAACCAACATTACCTAAGTAACTTTCAGGAGAATTCGAAGGAAATTTTGCTTTTTCTTACTTATATATATTTTATAAATTCGTCGACCACTACTCGTCCGACTAGTAAAAGCTGCTTATCTATGGTAGTTTTCGTTTTAACTTCTTTGTATACACTACTTACCTTACTTACTTTACCTTTTAGGTTTGGAAGAAGGATAAATTTGAACATCAAAACTTACTTTTAAAGCTTAATATTTCATAAACATATCTCTAAATCGATAAACACGTTGCCCAGTGTTTTTGAATGAGCTTTCTAACGATACCTCAAGCGATAGGCTAGACGAGAAAAAAAAATCATCTATACTTAATTTGTAGGGGAAACGCCCTAGAAAAATTCGTTATCAAAATTTTATTCTACCACTTTGTCGGCGTGATTAATATGTATACCCATACCAAATTACAGTTTTATAGTACTATGTGTCTCTGAGCTAAGTCGGGGGCATACAGACAGACAGGCGGACGGAAGGACGAACATGGAGAAACTATAAAGATTCCTTGCTGACTACGGAACCATAACGAGATTACGGAGTCTTGGCAACAATTATGTGTTCTAAATTTTGTTTCTCACAAACCTATTGAGTGGGATATCAAAATGAAGCGTTTTAAAAGAAAATCACAAAAATTTATGCAACTTGTCTATATAAAAGTAGTTTGAAATGATGAATTTGAAATGATAAATAGTAATAAACAAATTACATCATCTCAGAAACCAATTTGACGACTCACATTATTCCAATTAATATTTCAACGTCTTTGACCGCCTACAATGTCTTTTTACCCGGCTGTAAATTGTAAGATATAACTATGATAAATTTCTGTAAAAGAAATTTATCATGGTTTCATAGTTTCGTCATGTCCGTCCGTCCGTGTGTCATAGGCATTTTACTCAAAAACTACAAAATGTATATTGATGAAATTTTTAGTGTAGGTGTCTTGTATAAGCCGCTACTTAATTTGGTGGTTAAATAACAAAAATAAATATTTATAGGGGGGCTTTCCACACATGTAACAGAAGCTGAAAAAATTTTTTTTCAACAAACATCAACGTGTGGCACATATTTTGACCGTTCTTTTAAAAATATTTTAAGGTTTTTAAGCATTTTTTTTGATTAAGTGAATATTTTCGGAACTAATCACTCCGAAATTAGCAAAAATTGTGTCCCCCACTTTATTTTAAACCGTAATTCTAAAAATGTCAAAGGTAACGCTCAATGAATACTTTCAATGAAAATTATTTTGAACATAATCAGATATACCGTTCATGAGTTATATTCGAAAAAGTGCGTTTGTCAACAAAAAGAACGAAAAATGTAATGAAGGTTGCTCTTTTGTTGGTGATTTTTAAGTTACACTATTTTAAGAATAATAGTCGACATATCTACTCGTTTCTTTAGTTACAGGCGACTAAAGCACTTACACTTTCTACGTGTGAGAAACATGGAAAAAAAGTGTAACAACGTAGTTTATCATGTGTAGTGCATTTCTTTATAGTAACGGATTCGGAACCCTACATAGAGCATGACCCGACATGCTCTTGGCCGGTCTTATTATATATCTCACAGCAATTTTTAATTTGTAGATAAACATGAAACTGTTTCAACAGGAATGGAGCAGGTGAGTGACTTTTATAATAACTATGTCGAACATCGATGTGATAACGACTCACCGTTAATACCGGCCGTTATATGCTACCACACGTGTGTGTAGTACACACACATAGGTACCGAGGTCTACTAAAGTTTCACTATAAGGGTTCCGTATTAAACTTTTTAATCATGAAACTTTCAACATTTCTATGTAATTGAGACGACCGCTATTTTTTCCTCTCGCCTTATTCTGCATAAGGCGTTGTTCTCATTTGAGATTCAAACTAGAAGTTTTATTAGAAATTAGAAACTTTGTTACGGCACCACCGTAGAACGATCTGTCACCGCCGCTGCGCACTCAAAGGACGTTTAGTCTGGCCCCTGACATTGTACCTGCTCAACTGCTCTCAATAGCGCGCGCCCTACATAGCTCTTGTATTGTGCTATATTTTTTGCGAAGTACTTTGATACAAATATCGTTCTATCGAGTAGCTGTATTTTATTCAAATCGCCATTTCTAAAAGAAACACTTGACGATTGTTTTTATTGTTTTTACGATCTAATATAATCTATATGGTATGACCGCTGATCATAGGGATATTCTTTAATATTATATATATATATATTCCTATGTGTGTGTGTGTGTGAGGCACAGCCCTTGTTCCTTCGATACTGGTCGGTTCGGTTCGTAAACCTAAAGACTGCTGCCACTCGTGCGGTAACAACGTCTGACGTCAGCGACTCGACTCGCTGTCCGGGGCGAGTAACAATTTAATTTAGGAGTTGTGAAATTAAAAACTTATTGCGACCCATGTCTGGGATTTGCCCCAAGCACCTTCTGACTCCGTAGAGATGCCTTTGATCGCCGAACCAATCACGCTCTGAGTAATACATAAATAAAAGACATGAATAATATAATCCAATCGATATAAATCGCTATATTTAATTAACTAGAAAATGCTCCGAGCTAATACAACTAAATGCGCAGGTTGTGTGAATACTTATAAGTATCGCAAAAAAAATAAAAGCCAATTTTTCATTTCTAATTCAGTCACGAAAACTAGTGACGACATTTGCGACGTGGTTCTGCATCGCGACAAGAGCGACATCTGCACAATGCAGTTTCAAGTGTGAAAAATTTCAAAATGTCCGACGCGCAGTCGCGTCGCCCATCCCTGTAGCCGGCCGTCGCGCCTGACACATTCGCCGGGTACACCGACGTTCGCGTCGTCGCGGAATGTAACGTAGATTAACCTATTTCTGTAACGTAAATCTGGTCCAAGGTGATAGCGTGTAAACTATGCTCTTTCAACGTTCGCGCCGTTTTATTGCGTTTCTTGTATTAGATAGTTTCCGCCTCGCGGCGGAGATTTGAAATTCGTCATAGCCTATATCATGTATAAATAAAATAAATGAAACGGCCCCGTTGTCGATACCGATCCGGGTCCCGGTTCCGTTCCCCGCCTCGCTTTCAATTTTTATACATCGTACAGCCCCACTACCTCCTCACTCTCTTGGAGGAAATGTGTTTTTACATTTTATAATAAGCGATATCGATATCAACTTTCGTAGACATAGTTCACTCTATGAGAAAAGTTTCATACAAACTCAATCCCCACTTTTACCTTACTTAAAAGTGAATTTTGATAAATCCCTTCTTAGTGGATCCGTACCGTATACCAACTATCCTCAGACCAATTTGTATCTTAATTGGATCTATAATTTCGGAGATTTCGTAATCGGTAGATAGACAACGATGGCAATAGTGTTTAACACCATATACACCGAAAGCTTAATTTATCTAGTTTAAAAATAAATCTTCTATAAGTCAGCAATGGAAGCGTTCAGCGAGGTAACATAACGGAAAGACTTTGTTAATCTTCGATTTCGCACCCCATTTATTTTTTTTACCATGGGCTATGTATATAAATTTATTCTTATGGAGTAAACTCCAAAAGATAAAATGTATAATAATTTTACAAAAGGTTTTGAACAATATCTGAACTGAAAGGATTTATTGACGTCAGTTGTATTTATTAAAATAAACAATTCTTGAAATGTATTATAGACCGCCATTTTTAATTTTGGTTATTTGTATATTAGGTATACAAAGAACCAAATCATATAAAAATAAACATATGCATGTAAAATATTTACACATTGATTAATAAATATTATTCGATCGGGTATATGTTTAAATTTGGTGCATTGTCGTTAAATTATGTACGTATAAAATTAACAGAGTAGTATCTGTTACCACCTGTTTGTCGAGAGGTTGCGGCCAAATGAGAAATGGCATACCAAATTTTTTAAAGTTTTTATATGTGTTTCTTTAAAATAAATTATAATTAATATTGAAAAGAAGTTAACCAAATTGTTCAGAGAAAACTAGTTGATTGGCTAACTTGACGGGATATACAGACTTCACCGTGCGTTTAAAAAGTTAAGTTTTATTTAAAGAACGCTTGGCCATATTGTTATTACCATCTCTACAGAAACGTATTCCTCTACTAATAATTATCCAAAAAAATGCATTTTGATTAAAAAAGAGATGGATGCAGAAATTACGCAGTAAATAGAAAACACTGACAGTAAACAACCTCGCGGGGCCAGTGGGTATATACTTTTTATAAGATTTTATTTAATTTGAGTAAATTAATTCATAAAGGTCAATTTTCGCAAATCAATTTTAACTCATTTCTATTTATACACGGTTTAAAATTTTACGTATGCATGCGTGAACCGTAGCGACAGAAAAATCGGCTCGTCTTCACACGAGAAAATATGAGATTCGAAACTTGAGGAAGACGAATTTGGCAGTGAGTTTTAAACTTCAAATAAATTAAACCTAGACAAAACAAAATAAATAAATTCGTAAAATTTCACGTCTAGGAGAATACGCTGCACTGTCGTCCTCGAACTTGTCATCACGTCAGTGAAAAAGATCTCAGAAAGAAGAAAAAGATTCAGCCTGAGCTGGACCAGCGTGGAGCTGTTAAGACAGAAGTCCCTCGGTCCGAAATGGAAGATTATGAAGGGGACTACTATCTACTACTATTATTATCATATACTATACTATTCAACCAATATCCATCGTGCTTGGCACACATTGATGGACTCACTCTTTTTGCTGATTAAACACTAAACACACACGTTTTTTATTGGCCTGTAACCGGAAAAGCGTTTATATTGTTAGCAGGAGTAAGATTGCTTCAGAAGATATCTGTATCATATCGCCAGAAAGGAGCCATCGACCGAGTGTCACCACTGTGACGGTAGCCTCGACGACACCGCTCAACGTATGCTGGAAACACCCTGGGCAGTGCAGCGCGCGGCCCTAAGGGCTGTGGTGGCGGATGACCTCTCGTTACCGACCACTACGGAGAGGATGATCGATAATGATGAGTTATGGGAGGCCGTACGAAACTTCAGTGTAAAAATATATGTCACAGGAGGAAGTGGCGGAATGAAAACGCGAAGACAGCTACCTGCGTGAAATCAGCCGCCGACTTATTGGGCGCGGAAGAAATTAAGATACGTTCCTCCCAGCTTCACTCTCAATTTATGTCCGAGGGCGGTGGATATGCAGAAATGCGCCGCCATTTAAGGGCACGAGATGACTTGCGACATATTTGCACACGTTGTCTCTTTAATCGCCAAGCCGGCGCACGACCGCAAGATGAAAAACTTACGTCGCCAGGGCAGCGGATGAATGCTCAAGGGTACCCGAGGTCCGAGCACAAGTCTACGTGAAGGACGCCATGGGGTTTTAGCCGGTAGGAGTCCGACATAACTCGGTTGGCCATCCTCAGGTGTCAGGTATCCATGGTGTTTTCTCATGTAAAAAAAGGCATGGGGAAGATTCATCTAGAAATAATTGAAACACAGCGACATTTTGAAGATGACACACCGTTCAAAAGAGCTTATACTAAGGTTCAGTGCGATTTCTTAAATAAGACGAATATCACTAAACTAAATTTATACACGTAATTGATTAATAAATTTCCCTTTAAAAGTACAAGAAGGTCAAATAAATTACAAATACTTTTTATACGCCATTACTAAAACGCCATCTGCCTTTCCATTAACATGGTTTCTTTATACCTTAAATGCCTTCTGAATTAAAGCAAAAGTTTAATTAACTCGACGACAAGCTTTAATTTACTAAATAATTAAAGGCAGCTGAAAGGAGTAAAACTAAGTCGACGAAAACAAAAAAAAATACAAAGCGCTCCTAGAAGACTTCAAACGACAACCTTCTCGTTTTGTTGCCGAAAGCAAGAACGTCCCCAAAGTCCGGCCCGACCTTGGGACGGTCACGGAATATCGCGAAGGGCTCCGACGCCGAATGCCTTTTGTAGGCACGACTCGAACTCGATGCGAAACAATTTTAAACTTTACGCGAGATATAAAATATGTCCCTGTTTATTGATAATTTTTTATTCGCCATCCGAAAATATCTAGTCTATTGTAAATAGATTTCGCTATAAAAGTACGGTCCTCACTGCACGAAAGTCGATATGATTTGATATCACACACCATACAAATTATTGGAATTTGAAAAATGTCTGGCAAAATAAAAAATTCTGAGCTATTGCTCAAATTTTTATTTATATAAACCACAGGTCGGCCCAGAATATCCCGCATTGTTTTGAGTAGTGTTTTCGAAAGCGCGACAATATTATAGTACACATATTCACGCTATTCGAAACCGATGAAAATCGCAGATTTGAAATTTTTTAATTTTGTAAATTTAAAATTGCTCATTTTTCGTTTCAAATTAATTAGAGGAATTTAGAACAAAAAGCAAATTATTTGTCTTTCAATTATTTTTTCGAAGATATCTTTGAAACGAAGTAACTGATTTGAACGTATTTAAAATTTATAATCAATCAGCAAAAAATTAAAATCTATTTCGAAAAAAAATATTATTTAATTTTTTTTAAATAACCATAAACATATAGTTTTTGATTAAATAGACCGATTTACCGAACCGACCAACTTTACGAACGCTGTTTTATTTTTGAGATTTTACAAAGTGTCTCAAGTCGATTGGTATCAAATTTTCAGAAAATCTAAGCTCATACAAGGCTTTTCAAATACTGTAAACTTGATTTCAATCGATCTATCCGTTCAAAAGATATTCAAGAGTTACTTACTCAATGCTAACACACACATACTGGCATTCCTCTGAAAATGACAAAAAATGTTTTAGGACTTTAAAACGGCGACTTAGGTAGAAATCTTGATTTTCGAAAGTGGGACTAAAACAATTAATTTCTGAATTTTCTGAAATATTTTTAGCAGAAAGCTCTTAGCGGAAAGTTGAAAATTATTTTTTCCGGAGATATGGCAAATCGGATTATATTTATGCAGCAAAATATGTTATTAGTTTTAATACACTGTTAAATTAGATATTTTGGAAGGAATTTTTTTTCTGAATTCGACTATAATTAATCTAATTTCATAATGAGAGTCCATTTTGTATAAGAAATGAATATGACTGTTTCATTACACCATCCAAACAGTGAGCCTAAAACGACTAACATCCATACTTGTGAACGCCACTAAACGCTAAAAATGCTATCAACGGCTGTGAGGTCGTTGTGTTTGCGAAAATTTTGAAAACAAGTAGCTCATAGCGTGATCGAGCGCATCGGGCCGTTCGTGAATGTGGATGTTAAGTCTTAGGATTACGTACGAAATTGGAACCCTTCAACGTACGTCACATATAATGTGGTACAATGTACTTAGATGTATATATGATAGCTTTGTGGTCGTCATGCCCATATACATAAATCAAAAAAACTTGGGTCATTTATTCTTCAGATGATTACTTTGGACAAGTTCGATGATAACCAAAATCGGTCGTTAGTATGGAATTGGTGGCCATTTAATATTTTAAGAATATTGCAAGTGATAATTCGGTGTTTTTAACCTAATAATTAAAGATTTAAATGAAAGGATTTAGCTGAGCTTTAGGATTTTTTGTACTTATTAATACAACTCTGTATATTGTGACATGGAGAAATCTAGTTTCATTTCGGATGCCGAATAGCATTTTTTTTGCTTCGTCTTATTTTAATCAAATTTCATTTGATTTGTCAATTTCGTCGTTCGAGTCCACACAAACTACTGCTATTTCATTGTTTGTATGCACAAGTATCAATAGTCTTACTCGTTTACTCATCGGTCGATTGCCTATATAGTTGGTGATGTGAACGCGCAAGCCGACCCTCCTATCTGCTCCGTATCTGCTGTTAAACCACGCCCTTTAAACGATTACAAATTTTCGAGGTGTCCTATTACTTTAACTCTGTTCACTGTCCTCTAGTATTCTTATCTTATTGCTTGCAATCATCAGACAGCTCTGTTGTCGGCACTTCGAGAGACGCTGGACCGTGGCCGGCTCGACATTGCGCAGAGGACGTCCCAGAGGTCAGCCGCTGCGACATTGGGGTGGCCTTTAAACAAACGAACAACAATAAGTCTCTGGGTGGGAACCGATCGCTACTGTAACTCGAGAGCGGATGGTAAACCGATACAATACCGTCCTTTATGAATTGTTCGATTGAACCGCGGAACAGAGATGTGCTGGTGCTGTCCTTTGCAAATGAAAAAAAGAAATGCTTAGCTAAAAAGTTACAAACCGTATCACACCGTTCGAGCACAAATAGAATTGTTCTCTTCGGTCGTCAGGAACCGCCTCGGGCGTTGACTCGACGAAGTACAGTCACTCTAATGAATCGGTCTCCTTAAGCATTTATGGGGCGACGGAGCACGTCCACACGTTGCAGAGAACTGTGAGTAATACAAAAAAAATGTATAATCGACCGCTTTGCTTATAGTTTGCGAACTGCGAGAAAGTTTTTGATTCCATTAAAATCTGTTCGGTGTTATGCAGTATTTATACAGCCGTACGCTATCGAACGTGGTGTATCCAGAAGTCGAAATGTTTATGTCACAAAATCACTATGTTTATTCGACTACAGAACAAAAACAGGGCCTTAATAGAAATGTAAACAAGGTTATAAATATTCGACAGTATTTTACCTTCGACAATATTCGTCACATTCTCGGATAGCATTTTCATAATTTTCAGTTGGAAATGTTTTGTCATCGGCATGAACGCTTAATACGTTCTCATCTTCGATTTCCTGATGATATAATGATAGAATCGCTGAATGAGTTCGGCGTCATGTTCAAAGCCCTGAGTAGGGCGTATGAACCTAAATATGAACCTGCTGAATAAGATGAAAATTGTGTCATGTAATTATTTGAATGTTGTACCCGATAATAACTATATCTAATTTTAAAGAGTTATTACTTTAGCATTCAATTGGATTCGGCAGCATTCGGGAAATTACTCAGGTTTTCGAAAGGAAAACATCCCAGCACACTGCAAAAATTAATCATTCGAATCGAAAGCTTGAATAACGTGAAGAATTTGCATTCATTCATTTCAAGCAAACCAATATTTTTGTTGTTTTAACCAACCATTGGTTCGATTAATCTCATTTGTTCAATTATGCACAATATTCGTTATTACTAGAAATTACTCAGCTAACGCAGCGAAAATTTTTCTAAGTTCGGACACGGTGAAAAAACTTCTTTTTCAACTCACCTTTACCCATTCGATTGTTTATAAGCATTCTGAAAACGTTATTTTTAAATTGTTTTGTTCATGAACAATAAGTGCAGTGCTTAAGGATAGCAAATTCAGAAATGCTGGCGACGCGACAGCCGCGCTCGGACAACGGGGAGAATCGACGAACAAGGCGTCGACCGCGACGTCACAGCCTAACGCGCTCGGTCGGCCGCCGTCGACATGCTACGTTCGCGTCAGGTTTTTTATGAGTGCAGTGCCGCGGCATATTCCCTTATTTCATATCGAGGTAGCTGCACCATGAGCCCTCCACTCGGGCTATTTAGAGTCGGGAGCTGCTAACGATGGCTGTCACCAATGCGGCGACAACTTGCACACAGTTCAACGTGTTTTCGAAGCGCGAAGTCGAGTTAAAAAGACATCGGCCAGTTCATCCGTGTTCAGGACCGAAGCCGACGCGTCTCGGTTCGACGATGACGCACTTGACCGGTCGGCGGACATCGCTCTACTACAACACGGATATTACATATTAATAAGCGATTGTCTCTGGTATAGAGCGTTGATGAAATTAGCCTTAGGCGCTTCGGAATGGGATCCAACAAATTGGCATATAATATAATACGGAGAGCGACGCTTCGTATAGTGCCGCAAGTTCATTCGCTTTTCTTAGATTTTATTTATATGAAAGAAATAATACAATTCAATAAGAGGGGCTGTTGGGTATAAAGATAGAAGAAAATGGCGGGATAGAACACCATTTCTTTCGTTTATAACATATATACGCAACGTACACATTTATTTTTCTACGTGTAACAAGAAACTTATCGATAAAAATCACTATTTTCACTCCTTATCACTAATTAGTCATAACGATATGTCTAAATTAGTAAGAGAACGGTGTATTTTTTGTTATGAAAGTCTGATTTTAACACAGATTTACTAATTTTGATGGTTCGCAAAATAGTTTTATGCGTTTGCTCAGATAAACATTCCATGTGCGTATACGATAGAGAAGCATTTCTGTGTAAATTCGCAATTTATCGTCTTTATAGAACAGTCTCTGGGCAACCGAGTTTTGTTTGGCGTCTTTCAGAAAAGGTGCTGATGTCCATTATCAAAAATAATTATTTAGACGCACAGCATGTGTATTAGCAATATGCTAATTTTTCTGTTACCAGCTCTCACATTAATGACGTGACATAATTCCATCTGTGTAATTAAGTAATGTAGTGCAATATGTTGTTAAGAACGCTACGTCAAACCTCCTACTAGTATCTCGGTATTACATACAAATAGCACAGCTGAAATACAATCACCTCGAAGTTCGCTGTATAAGCAACGCTTGGGAAATAAATATTTTTATGGCATTTTTCTGAGTTAGACATCTGACAACAGACAACAGAAAAATTTAAAAAGCAAAATGTTATCAAACTACGAATTTTTTTCAAAATCGTTAGGGCTGCTTCCGAGGTATCGATATATAAGTTTACATATATTTATATACAAGAATTGTTGACTTGAAATAATAAAATATATATCAAAATAAAGATCAGAAATTTAAATATTTTTATTTGAACAGAATTCGCGTGACCGACACTTCTGTCATATCAATATAGTTAGTTGTCATAGTAGTCACCTCGTTCTAGGTAGCCGGAGTTAGGTAACGATTTCGGTCGGCGGTGCCGGTGAGTCAACGCCGGCCCGAGTCATCGGCCGCGATCCGTGTCACGTCGAAATTCGCATTACACAAAACTGATCAGCACTTACGATGTCGCCCCGCTGCGTCCCGCCGCGCCCCTCCCCCGCGCCGGCTAGTTACGCTTCCGGTATAGACTAAATCTTCCGGCTAATTAGCGACATCTGGTGCCTGGTTTAGTTTTACGAATACCTGTATAGCCTTTTATGACACACATTTTAAATCCAATTATTATCTCCTAAAAACAGTTAGACCGCACTAGTGCGGTCTGTTTTTTATGGATTAATTATTTATTAAATATATATATACATATACATATATTATTATATTTAAATATTATTATTTAATTGCTCATTAAAGCCCCTACCGATACTGTACGGAAATGCTGTATATTTTAATGACGTATGCTGTCGACGAGACGTAAAAAATTACGTCCCGGCGAGATCAAGAATCAAGTGATCTCTGCGCCAACTAGCGGCACGCCAACGGAATATCGCTAGTTACATTGCAAAAGTTTGAAAGCATGAATTTTTGCTTTCGTTGTAAAAGTGATGCTTTAATAAATGTGTTGATCGTAATTCAGACGCTGAAAACGTTAACGCGCCCGCTATCCAACCTTGCAATTAAATCGAACACTTTTCGCGTGTGAGTATCTTGTCCGTGAGGTCATAGAGGGCACCTCTATGTCCTCACGGAATACAAGATACTTGCCGTATTGTAAGTTCTAATTTAGCTTTACTTGCTGCCTGTCTGTCTGTTTATTCATATAGAATCTCACAAGCCAATTTCAAAATGGTTCCCGTTATCGAATAAACAAAAATTCGACCCATATTTTGATAACGTGATGGTGTTGATTTAAACGGCGAGTCGACGAGAGTCGCCTCCCCACAAACCGACACATAGATCGATTTAAACGTCACCAACAAACTCTGAACGCCGCTTCATAGAACTATTACATGACACAATAGTAAAATAAAAAAGACCAATAGGTTATTTTTCGCCATAAGTCCACTGGTGTATCTGTGCGACAGCCGCGAAATTGCCAAGTTCATACTTTTTGACGAAGATGTAGACTTTATACTTAAACGCTTGGCTCTTTACAAGATCTGTTTAACAATGAAAGCGTTACGAATTTGTGAATCTTGACAATCAATTTTACATGGAATATTTTTGGTGGTATTTCAAATCCTCTTGTAAGATGCTTTAGTTCTTTTCATTTTTTTGGGCTGTATTTCTAGCTATTCCTTTCTTCACAAACTATAACCCATTCTCTTTTTGATCGTTTTGTATTAATCTGGGATTTCATAATAATTTACTATCTGTAAAAAATTTTATATAGAGACCGGCACCCCTCGTAGTGGTTTGAGAGTGTGAGTCTAGATTTCTTACATTTTTTATTGTATGTGTGCTAATCCTGGCCTACATTATAAGTTTCAGTTTTCTAGGACTTCGGGAAATACCCTAGTTTTACATATGTACTGATCTGAAGAGATACTTAGTGTTTTTTTGGTTCGTCGTGGTGCTTTTAGAAATATTCCTTCCGAGTAATTTGTCATTGATGTTGATTCAGATAAGCATAAACTAAGATATGATAAATGGCACTCCTTTTATAATATTGAATGCATCCATTTTTTGGTAACAGAAATATTCAAAAAATCGTATGCGTTACACATAACTAAAGCTTTGCTTTCGTTTGCATTTTATTTCTATTTTCTCAGTCACGTTTGTTGGTTGTAGTATACATACACACCGCAATAAAAAATTGTTAGACGTCACTTTGACAGAACGAATCGTTTTGGCGCGATCCATAAAGTCTACATTTTAATAATGCGTGTATTTTGTTAAAAATAAGCTGAAATATAAAAATAGTACACAATACCGTTGGGCATTTTATTTTTTTCACTATTCCAATAAAATATATTGATGTTGGTAATGAAATTCAAAGTAAATCTATTTAACTCTTCACTCTTAATTATGTATTTTTTATTCACCTTTAAATGTCACGTTTATAAGACAACTAAAAAAGACTGATGCTATCGTATAGCAACATATTAAAATAAATATCGTTGTTTATTAATTTTATAATTATTCCTTCTTAAATGGACAATTTAATGACAGTTTTTAAACGGGACGGTGTAATAACAGTTTAATGGTCTCATATATCGTTTTTTTATATATCATTTCATACACGGTTGCTTGCACAGTCAGTCACAAGAAATTATTTATAGCTTTAATTTTCGCAGATTAATTAATGCCACATATAATCAATAATTAATTAAATACACATATAAACACTGCCATCTGACGATGAAATAAAATATAAAATACTTTTTGCGTGGCGACGCTTCGACTCAACTTTTACGATGCTTGCGCCAACGTATGACGGATCTAAAAAAGATGTTTCTTTTCTCAAAAGATCTCAAAAAAAAAACAACTTTTTTAGATCCTTCTCTGA
Organism: Eumeta japonica; assembly: GCA_005406025.1. Taxonomy (NCBI): domain Eukaryota; kingdom Metazoa; phylum Arthropoda; class Insecta; order Lepidoptera; family Psychidae; genus Eumeta; species Eumeta japonica. Next base: position 367,747 of record BGZK01000001.1, read on the forward strand.
GTTTTCAAGTGTAATATAACCAAGTAATAAACATCGAGAAGTTTTAATATAATAATATACATATTTCGTGACAGTTTTTAGCACGAGTCCGTTTGGTATATATTAAAAATATAATTTTTCAGCATGGATACTATATTAGCGATTCTCGCACCAGATATACAAACTCTATTTTTATATAAATATTTAAAAAGTAATTGTGAAAAAATGAATTGTAAAAATTTTCACGTACATATTTACTTGTTGATTTACAAAATGCAGATAATGTATACCCATAACAAAAATCTTTCGCTCATGACAATTATCTCTATCAATCATCGCTGTTTAATCACATAAGAAATACTAGCGCTGTTTCGTTTTGATCACAATACCATAATTTTTTTTCACGGCGGAAACGGGGGCTAAACCTAGTGTAAATTTAGTAATGTTTAGGATATTATCAGAATATACTTGTAAAATTTTCGACTTCTCTTTATAGAAATGTTATTTTGTAAGGGACATACGGTAGTGTAAGAAGATATGTAGAATATTGACATCAACTTCCTCTACTTTGTGGTCTTTGCGTCGTAGAGTTCGATATCTTTGCCTCTTCAAATGTATTATTGGAAAAGGCGCTTAGTGATTTGAAAGACATCGCGGATCACGCGGCGAAATGTGGAGATTGATGAGAAACAGTTTATAAAGTGATTGTACCTGTTGATAAAATCTGTCAAAAGATCTCCAAAGCCAGAAGGCTTCGCGATGTCGTCTCATGTTGTCTTCCATGGCATAAATGTGTTTGTTCAGTATTTGTTTATACTTTGGCACGAATTCATAACGCCCTTGCCTTTAGAGGCCTTGCTTGCCACCGTGAATTACTAAAAGTATTTAACGATCTTTAATGGATTTCCAGCTCCACGCTTTTACTTACGGCAGTGAAAGTTGAGCTCGACAGAAGAATATTGAGCGTAGAATCAGTACAGAGGACTTGCGTTGTACGTATACAATGCCCTTAAAAGAAAAAATAGTAATAGTTATATGAGGTGAACTATATTAGGAGCGGGGTGCTTTGTAAAGGAGATATAAGGACTAGACTAGAAAAAGGTATGTTGAGGTGGTTCGGGCGTATGGAAAGGTGAATGTATGCACTGATTTTGATTCAATATGCTGTTTCGACGTAGCTCATTAATATGTTCGAAGTATGAACAACGAATAGCAAGCAGTTTTTGCGCTTTGCAGGCATGAAAAAATGTAGCGGAGCCGATTTTAATGCAAATCTCATTAACACAGTGTTGGGAACAGGTTTGCGTGCCTCAAAAATATTATAAGTCGGTCCGCCATCTTGAATGGTAGTTTGGTTTTGTGCCTTAACACGCGGAATATGTCTTTTTATCATTGGTTGTGTCAAGCGAGACATACCACAATCTTTTAATTTGATATTGAGGGGCCTGAATCTTAACTTTTGTCAACGGACAAATGGGAAAATGATATTATGTTTACATTAAAGTCCCATAGAAGAATACATTGCTTGTATATTAAAGACTCCCGATCAAGTATAAAAATATATTATCATATTTTTGTAACAATGTGTTTTTATGAATATAGAATAATACTGAATTAGTCTGAAAAAGTGATAAATGGCACTTGTGAACCATTTATCACTTTTTCAAGTTTTTTTTTTGAGCTGGATTTGTACCTTTCAAAAAGTTTCTAGATATTATTCCAAATTGAATGACACCTCAATCATAATTTTCGGTGGAAAAAAAAACCAAAAAAGTGGAAAATGGCACTTGTGAACCAGACTAGATACGATGGACGGTGAACCGATAGATCTATATTGAAGACTTATAAAAACCGATGGAGAAACTATAAAATTATAAACCATGGTCGCTGTTCTTTTCTTGCAAACTTACATGGCGTTACTAGTATCTGACGGCAAAATCCAGACCTACTGGATCTCTGGTCTGGATTTTGCCGTTCTAATTGCTAATTTGCTAATTGCTAATGTATTAGTCGTAGTATTGTTAGTTAAAAACAACATGTATGCAGTCAGTACGCGGTAAAAGTGAGACCTTAAGAAAACTAAATTACGAGAGAATGGTACGAATTCAGTAGCGGAAATTGGATTATATAAGTTTTATTTTTTGTCCCATTTTTTTTTTGCCGATATTGACGTTGATTTTCGGCATTACTTTTCGGCATAATTGAAAAGTATTTTATTACAATGATAAAAATATTCATAAAAACAATACATTTGAACGACCCACCGCGCCGGTCTATGACGTGGTTCTTCTTGGTGTTGTGATGTACAGTCGCATACAAGCACATATGTGTACAACGCTTTGTGGACAAGAGTAGGCAAGCTTCGGAACACTACACAGAGAGGCGACGATGATATTAGGAAACACTGTATATCTCTATTCTATCTCGTTCTCTTGCAGGCTATATCCTTTAGATATATATGTTTGTCTCCTTTTAGTGTGGTTTTTGTCGTTTCATCGAGTTTCAAATCGCACCGCTGCTAAGGAAGTTTTCACTTTAAAAAGGATTAATGGTTTTACTTGTTAAGTAGACGTTTTATACATGAAAAAGATAGTCGAATTTTAGAATAGTACGCAAACAACTTGGATATAGGTTTCAACAAAGTTGTTTTTATAGGTGCTAAACTAATTAGAAACTGCCCTTTTAATATTTAGTATTTTATAATATAGATTGAATTTGTTTAACAAAATAACATGGTAAAGCAATCCATATATTCATGCGTCTTATAAAACATGTCTGTTTCTGTTTGTCTATCCGTTTTGACGTGACAACGTCTTAAATTAGGTTGCGGCTGGGAGTCACTTATGAAAAAGTGTAACGCTCGGTAACGTTACGATGAGTCACCGAACGAGAGAGAGGCCCGCCGAATGCCTTGCGTCTCTCTCCCACTCAACTATGATCGGTCTGCCGCGCGCGCAGCACTAGAGAATTAGTGCATAGCTTGCAAATGTATTGCAAGTTATTGTATGTATATTGTATATAAATACGTATGTATGTGTAAAGGTAAAAATAAAATTTTGTTAATATGAAATTCAGTGCGAGATTCTTTGTATAAATTAATGTTTTAAATATAATTCTTTGTATAAATAAATGTTTTAAATTGTTACTATTATTTCATCCTTCTTCCTACTATACGAATGAATATTCACATTAAAATGATTTTACCATTCAAAGTCGTTGTCACGTAAAACTTTCGCCCGTATACCGACTTTACAGGCAACCAATTTTTTTTTTCCATTTGTACGCATGGCTCCGTGGTTCTTTTCTAATAATATACATAGCTCAATGACAGAATAACTCAATTACGGAGTAACTACCTTAAAAAATATTAGGCAGTAGTTCCCTATATTTTTTATCGTGAAATACGTAGGCGGTTGTTTACAACTTTTCACATGTTTGGTTGGAACGTTTCAGATCGCCATGTTGTTTGTTTACGTCGGGGGTGACATGTTAACGTTTTTGTCGTTAAAAATGATTTATGGTTTTTATATAAACCGCGATTCGAACGCTGACAAATCAGTTTTCTTTTGGCAATCAGTGCGTTTACAAGCTAAGTTTTAAGTTAAGATAGTTAAGGTGGTTCCGCGGTTGATTTTTGTGTCTCGATGTTACTCAATATACACTTTTTGTTCCTGAGTGAATGCTTTTTATTCTATCTCAGTGTCCGAAAACTTACAGGATTATTTTGTAACAAGGTACAATAGGGTAACGCTGGGTATTGGCGGTAACAATTGAAGGAAAAATAGCGACATTTGTTTGTCCTACTATTTGATAAGTGTCGCGGCAGCCGCCGCACGGGATGGACCGACACGTTTGCATTGCGTCACCCGCAATCGAGCTAGTTTCATAAGCGTTGCGCAACAATTGACTATTGCATGTCATGCGACCAAATAATTATTGCAGTACCCACATTCGAAAAATCATAACGGTTTAGTACAATTAATACATTCAAAATGGAGATTATTAGGGAAAACAAAGAATGGATAGCGGACACCGAATAGGGTTTTCGCTGCGAAATAATTCATGGCGCACCCGGTGACGAACAAGACGGGTGTTATAAAGTGACCTGTAGTAAGTGCAAACGTATCAAAATTATGATGATCTTTTACGAATTGATCGAAATACAAACGAAATTCAAGACTTTCAACTGCAAATACCTACCTAAAAAAAAGCAGTGCGATACGAAAAATCTCGCCATAGATCACAACCCGATCGGACGTAACGCCTTCAAGTTATGCTAGACGACCATTATACTGTCTATGAAAATGTTCGTTCCGCTATATGTTCCATACGCCTTAACCGGTCTTTGATATTTTTACATTTATCAATGTATTGTTTTTTTGTCCTCTTTTTAAGTATTTTTCGTAGGCTAATCGTTCGTAGGGTGTCAGAGTTATATTGAAAAAAAAAAATATTCATTAGTATATCAAAACTCCGGAACTATTGAAACGACGATCTCAGAGTTGACAACTTTGGACGTGACTCAAACGTACAAAAATTTTTCCCATAGGTCATAACTCTATCGCACGTAACGCCTCTGAGTTATGCTAAACGACCATTATACTTACTATGAAAATGTTCGATCCGCTATATCTCCCGAACGCCTTAGCCGATCATTTTTATAGAAACACTTTAGTTACATGAATACGAAACTTCAATAGAAACACAGATCATCGAAAAAAAATGTGCCTGCAAATCGATCATCGTTAAATGGTCTATACAGATGCTGGTGTCGCAAAAATTTTCGTAATATCAAAATGAGGTTACAAGAAGAATTCATTAACCTCTCAGCCACGCTCCGGAACCGCTATAAAACAAAGATGTATTGTGCCTGCAGAAAATCATTCCCTCCGTAAAGGGGAAACCTCCAGAACAACCACACACTTAACGACTTAGCGTTAGCAAGATTCTAGTGCTTTTACAAAAAGCACTAGAATCTTGCTGTAGAGAAACTAAAAGAGGTCGGATATGCTTCCAAAATTTACGAAAACAACTACAAAACGCCCACTCTGCAACGAGTTTTTGATATGTAAAAATTCATACGAAAAGCCGAGGAATAAACCCCGTTTAATTTCAACATTCATCCTGACGATAAAAATATAGATGCAAGTTACTAGCTGGATGGGGAATCCGTAAAGAGAATCTGAAAAGTGATGCATGTCAACATCGGGTATTTAAATCAAATCGCAACAAACAAGAATATCACAATCAGATTCAATGTCTATAAAAAGAGACAAATAACGGGCCGTCAAATAAGCTCATCAAATCTAAATGTTTTTACTAAACTGAAGAAACAACGATGCCACCACCTCCTCTGGCCCTTCTGATGTCTCCTCCAAAGGACAATAGTGAACAAACATGTTAGTACTCCGTAATGTAACATGTTAGGACTCGATAAAGGTGGAACTCCAAAAAATGGGAGAATGCCTCGCCATCTGATCTATCACCATTAAATCTATTACGGAAAATTTTCAACTCACCTGTGTCCGCATACAAATTCCAAAAATAATATCATCATATTTCTTTAAAAGTATCTATACTTAAAAAAGTATTCGATATTATTTCCTAATATCTATGAATAAAAACCTATTTTCTGTATTTTTTATTCAATTTTAGGCATAATAGTTTCGAAAATTAAGAAGGAATATTCAATTTCCATGTATTTCCTTAAATAAAAATAAAACCATTTTGTAAAATTATAAAAAAGAAACATGTTGAAGACCCTCACAATAAGGACTTTCATTTAATATCTCACATGGTACAGTTCTTAGAAGAAATTTTTTAACGCGGCTTGCAGGTGTTAGCTGGCAGTAATTGTTACGTAAGGGAAAAACGTTATGGCTCCTCCATTAGACTCTCGGCGACTTTCTCTCTCTCTCTCTCTCTCTCTCTCTCTAACAGACGTTAGTTATTAAGCAAGTGTGACGTTATACACGCGCGGCGTGGAGCTTATTTCGTGTTTCAACATTTTGATAAAAGTTATTAAAAAGTTACATACATTCGCAATGAATAACAATGTCATTATGGAAATTTATTTATGATTGTTTTTTGATTTTTATTCGGATCCGGAGATGGGGATTTCAATTTAAAGTCTTTAATAATAAACATATTTTGCATATTGTATTGTGTGAGGTGTTAATTCGCGGAAATCCATAATAGGCGCTTGCCTGCAACATGCATTAACATGCAGCATGCAACCCACCGCTGATTCTCGAATCTACTCCTCCACTACGAATCTCTATCCAAAGAATTGAATATTGATTCGAGAGGATTGACAGATATCGTACACCTAAGCAAGTGTTCATTTATATTTTGTTTTTATTTATTTTTTTTATTTCAATTAAAAAACATAAAATAATGAAATAAATTAATACCTGCTTAGGTGTTCGATATCTGTCAATCCTCTGGAATCAATATTCAATCATTTGGATAGAGATTCGTAGTGGAGAGGCAGATTCGAGGGTCAGCGGTGGGTTGCGTGCTGCATGTTAATGCATATTGCAGGCAAGCGTATATTTTGTACATATAAAAGTGACATCCTTTATTTTTTTTAAAATTACGCAATTTTGCTGCTTGACGAACTTAACGAAGTTTTTAATAAAAAAGACACTATTTAATGCTTTATTTAGTGTTTTTTATGCAACTTATAATTCACTATAGTATATGTATTATATCCAGTTTTAAGTAAACGAATATTTTTCTTTTAATATTATTGTATATAGGTATTATATAAGATATCCAAAGCTGTTAATTAATTTCACTGTTCCTGTTATTTAATAGAACATAATATAAAGCGAAAAGTACACGACACCTCTAGTTTTTTTGTCATTTCTAATTTACCCTCATATTTAAAATTCATTTATTTAGTTACATGTCCGCGTTTAGGAAACAAAGATATATAGCAAATGTCAACTTAATCGGACCAGTAAATTCAGAGCAAATTAGCTGTGACTGGTGGACAGACAAACAGACACACGAGTGATCTTATAAGGAAACCTTTTTTTTTTTTCATCTGGAGATATGGAACTCTAATAAAAGGGAAATCTCGTACAACAATGGTCAAAATCAAACTAGTGCAGAGACAGTATCCTAGGATTAATACTCGAGCTCTGCAAGTTGTAAGTTAGTGACGTACCACGTGAAGTACAGCAAGTACGATACTATCGCAGTACGTGGACGACCTCTTCGTACTGAACGCAGCAAAAAATCAGACTACTCACGTTTACCTACCCACACCACCAGAACAGCCGAACGAGTGACGTAAACGGTCGTACATTAATGTGGAAGGTGGGATTTATAATGCAACGTAGACGAAACGGAGTGCATTATGCCCGCATCCAAGAAACATGACGAAGGTTAACTTCTCTATGTCAAACTGAAAAATCGAAGGCTGGGTCACAAAAACGAAGTGAAAATGCATATCCATCAGGACTCATAGATTCTGTAGCGAAGTACATGAGGTTCAGACAATACGACCTTGTTCTCCCGTCGAATCGGAGAAATCAGCCACGTTATTGAGAAAGAAAAGCCCAAGTAATATCGGTAATCAAAAAAAATAATAATGACCTGTTTCAAGTGAAATTTCATTACCCAGGAAATAAAGATATATTTGATATGATTTGATTTAAAGCTGTTTTATAAACGCGCAGGCCATACATATTATAATTTGCATCTTTATTATTTATTTAATCCATTACTTTTACATTACATCCACAAACGATATTTTGACTATGTATTTTCGAGATTAAAAATGAAATCGAAATGAATACCTTTACCTATCTTTCAGGACATAAAATATATATATATATACCGCTAATACAAATCAATACTAATATAATAAAGCTGAGTGGTTCACTTATTTATTTATTTTTTAGTATAAAGCGATATTAAGGAGGACGGGTAAAAGAAAAAAACAGGCGCGAGGGAAAAACGGAATGAGACTTTGATGGAGAGACTGAGCGTGAGAAAGAAAAAGAGAGAAAGAGCCAACGACCAAAGAAGAACGATTTCAATCGGAATTAGGATCCAGATCGGGATTGAAAACAGAATCAGGATCAGGTTAAGAATTGAGGTTTCGACAAAAAAGAAATATCGATCAAGATTCCCTATCCATGCAGGAGGGGTAGCTAGAATTTAACAAAAGCTAGAATTTAAGCAAAACATGTTACGCATGTTTTGACCTTTCTTCGCTTAACACATGGCAAAAATTATATTACACTAGTAACAGTTCGAAGAACGAACGCATCGCGTTAGATACCAACACCAAAGCGGCGTGCACACGGTCAGTTGCGGGCGAGCCGGGGGGCCGTTTGAAACGGCAATCTCGTCAACAGGAAAATGCAGCGAATCAGAAATAACAGACAACGTATCGATGACAAGTCCCGTGCCGCGAACGCCGCTGAATCCGTTTGTTGGAAGGAGTCAGCGCAAAAAATCGATTTATTATAACGGGAAAAAGGAAACTGACATTTTTAGGGTTCCGTACCTTAAGACCCCTTACTCTCAGGGTTTCGTCGAGGTAAAAAGAATGAAATTAATACCGAATGTATGTAAATGTAATATGCTTTAAATACATATGTATAATGTATATAAAAATTTAACAAGTTAACAAGTAATGATTTTATCGTTACTCTGTTAAACATATCTTTTATTTCTAATAAATAGTCAATCACTTTTTTATTTTCTTTTTGGAATAAATCTGAAATATAGCAGTCGTTATTTTTTTTTTGCGTTTGACGCATTTTAAGTACCTATTTCTCTACGTCATTCGAATAACTATAAACGCACATATTATCTCAATACTTTAATATTGGGATAATATCCGTATGAATTTCGATAAAAATGCGCATGAAATAATGATTTAATTTTTAAAATGAAATCGCTATTCCATTTTCATGATTTATAATTAAAAACGATATTAAAAATGCTCCATAAATAAATATAAACATAAAACCTAAAATTATGATAAATAAACTAATGTCATATAAAAAAAGAATTGCATACAAATACTCTTTTCCGCTTTGTTAATGTACGGCGACTAAAACCGGCACAAGTAGAAAAACTATGCAAAAACTACATATTTCTATAAAACTAGTAGTATAATTTTCTTACTAGGTATATGCTAATGACAGCCCGATGAGCGTATCAAAACACCTTGATTTTTTTTCAGGGTTACCATATAAAATTATTTGCTAAATTGTGTGCTATAACGTGATATCAATACAGGCTAAGGAGATGATACAATTTTTTTACAGATATCTACAAGTATTCTAAACTGATCGATTAAACTATAAAAAAAACATATTTCATTTGTGCTCTTAAAATACCAAGTTTTTTGTTATATTTTGCTATTATTTATCTTTAGCTGTTTTTTTTTGTATCTATAATTTATGGCTTACATAGTACGTAGAGGCGTACTAACATAACATCCACTTAAGAATTCAAAAATCTGCTCGTCACGGAGGAGACAGGTAAAGTTTGATAACGAAGCTAGTACAAAACTAAGGTAACCGATTGATCTGTGTTGGACAATATTTAGATTAAATATTGTGAGATGTTACAGGCATTGTACTCTTAACAAAATATAAATAAAAAGCGGCACTATGTTTATTTACAAGTATAGATTCCATAATGATTATGTCGCATGATCAAAAAAGTTAACTAAATATACTTGAAAATCTTTTGCCTTTCGCATAGATTAAATAATTAGATACGCCAAAGAAAATAAAATTGTACCCAATATTGTAATTTAACGAAAAGTCAACTGCGAATATGAGTCAAAGGAAAGGGGATTATTATTTAAGACGGCCACCCTAAGCCAGAACAAGAGGTGCGCGCGCATCGCCTGATTTAATGGACGCGCGTGGAATGTTGGAAAGCGACTCGTCCCGGCTCGGTGCGCGCGCGTCGCGTCGCCTCCGTCCGCAAATACCGCACGCTATTGCACCATTTATTTGATATGTCTAAATTGTAATCAATTTACTTGAAAAATCCGTACGAGATGTAAGCGATAAGAGGGGACGACGGGTTCGTGAAATTTATTAATAGCGTCTTGTTCCAGATAATTATGTTAATTATAAATTAAAATTGAAAAAATACAAAAAGGGTGATCAATCTTATTACTTTAAGTGAGCAAACATTGTGTATAATGTATAAAAATTGAAAAATTAGTACCTCGGAAGCGGCCCTAATACTTTCAATGTAAAGTAATAAAATTGTGCTTTGAAAGTTTATCCATATATTTATATCCCCTTGAAAAAGTAGATTTTATTTTAATTATCCCTTCATGTCGCCATGTCGTAAACTTTTGATGTATTCACGTTGTTACTGTCATCGGTTCTCACCAACAAGTGGCACTAGACGACATAAATTAGACAGATGGCGCTACATGCGAAGGGCACACTGAAATGATGCGGGATAAAAAGAACAAAACGCATAACTAAATTATTTCTTTATTGTTTTTTCAAAGTATTCTTCATTGCAATTTATACATTTTTGAAAAGTAATCATTGAAGCAGAAATTCCAGTCTGAAGTTAATATTGTCCAAATGGCCGATTTGTGAGCTACTACTGTCGATTATGCATTTTCAAACAATGCAATAAATCTTACATTCTAGGAAATATAAAGAAATGATTAAGCTCAGGTAAATACTGTACAAGGATTGGTCAATAATTTAACGTTGTCCTGCCTCAAAATACCGTTTGTTTTATGAGCGGTGTGGGAGCTCGCGTTATCGCGATGTAAGATGATGCGATGTTTCGGGTTGTCTATACGAAGTTCTAACAAGCCATGGTGTACCAATCGGTAGTGACCATTTTATGTTCCTGTAATGAAATTGTAGCATTGTATAAGGAAAGCTTTGTTTCGATACAAATAAAGTTTTCTTAGACACGCTGCTGGAACGCATAAATAACATTCTTGATTGGCTTGAGTTCTTCTTCGAAGACCCGAATCACCGATTGGTGCATTCTTTCAGGCTCATGTAAATAAATATAAAATTCTTCACCTGAAACGATATTACAAACAGCATTGGATACCCCTTCATTGAACTGTTGCAGAGCAGACACCAGCATCAATTGACACGAGCTGTGTTTTGCTGATCAGACAAATTATAAAGTACCCCTCGGGAAATAGTATGAATTACAGTCATTGCAATATCCATAACCGCCTGAATCTATTACATATGTCGCATGTCGGTCACCTTGTACAATTTTATGCACAGCGACGACTTTTTCAGGAGTCGCCTCTATTTTTAGTCGACCTGTAGAAGGTGTTCGGTGTTGAGAAAGGCATGAAGTCGGCGTAACTCTGCGTACTATTGTCCTTTGACTAGGTGCTTCAAGGTCATAAATAGAAACAAGCTCAGCGAGGTACCCATCTGGAGGTAACTCTCGGCGAAAATTATGATAAATTATGGCTCAGTAATTTTCATGCGTAGACTCTATTTCCTTATCGACTTGCCAACTTTAAAATGAAGTGTTCTTTTTTTTAGACATCTTGCTATTATTCGTGTAAACCTCATCACGATCATAAAGAATGCTAGTATTCGCGTAACAAGAAAAGGTTTTATTCTAACTCTGTTCAAAGTACCCCATTTTCCCGATTATTTCGATGTAACCCTCGTTAATAAAATACATAGGTATTTTTGCGTATTATGTAGTGTATGTCTAAATGTTTATTTTTGAAAATGAAGATAAGCGAATTTACCCATGAAAAGTTGTCATATTCCCACGGTAAACTGAAACGTCGTCGTAAAATGTGATTGTCCAGGTACTTTTCTTCAAGTGGCACACGAGGCCGAAATGATATTTTACAGAAATTTTTCAAAATGGAAAATAAATATCAGGGTTTTCAAAAATATATGACCGATGAGTACCGAAAACAAACATATAGATATCACACAGAAAATGGTCGAAATAAATTACTAGGACCCTAAAACGTCAAGATCTGATGAAAATTTGACAAAAAAATAATAATTAAAAGAACAACACTTTGTTGTTTGAAAATCAGTTCGTTATTACGTACATAATAAATATTGACACGTTTGTGTAACATATAAATAAATGTATATAATACAAAATTTCAAGAAAGGAGTTGGTCGGTTTCAATGAGCCCTTACGTTAAACTGGCGGATATAATAGTTTGCGAAGGGGGCCATACAAATCCTGGTTCCCAAAAATCTGGGTGACTAGAAATCGAGCAATAACCCTTAAATTGATGTCCATCAATTAATTAGATCTAGCTTTGAAAGAAACTCTGAACTCAGAAACCTGATCATCTACATCTAATTTCGTCGTCGGCACTAAATTTCTCGCTCGACCCAATACAGCTGATTTGATTTTCCTGGACCTCTTTCTTTTTATAAAGGTATCATTGATCTCTGTCCGCATCGGAGAGTGAGTTTCTTCGGTCTCAGATGAGTTTAACTCTTTTTCCTTTGCTATTTCTTGTTTTTGTGTGCAGAAATTAATTCTATAATCATATCGCTGCAAATTTATTTGGAAGTTTACATTTTTCGATGTTGAAATATAGGCAATACGGTTTAATTTGCCCCGATCTCCGAGGCTACTGCGTCTCAACAAATCTTCAGAACAATATTGCTAAGGACATGACGTCACTGATTATATATAGTTGTTCAACGAAGCGCATATTTTTGCGTTATCGCCGAATGGACCATTCCGGCGGCATAAATATTATTTAGCGCTGTACGTAGACGAGAAAACTGCCTCATTTTCTTGAGATTATTTTTCCAAACTACCTCCGGCGGACGCAACTTATAACATGTACATCGAATTCAGATTTAGACTAACCCGACTCAGTTCTTTATTCCCGAAATGACCTGTTACCAGATCCGTGGACAAGGCATTTAGATTTTACACTGTAACTGTAAGTTTCATGCCCTGACCTGAACTGATTCAAAATATGCTTTAGTGAAAACCTATGAGGTAAAATTATGGTTTTCAAATACATCCTCCGAGAGATTCTCTAAGTTTCTGAAGACGAGAGTTTTCGTATCGAAGAAAATTTTTTTTTGTAGATTTTAAGGCAATACATTAAATATGCTCTAACAGTAAGTACTGAAATTCTATCTATTTTAGCTGTTTGTTTGCGCATTAGAACCATACAAAAATTACTGAACGAATACTTAAAGAAGAATGCGTATTTTTATATGGATCGCAGGTCCACTCAAGTCATGTAAAATGAGTGGAAAATTTAAAAATCCAAAATGACACTATGTAGACACTTCTGAAACCATAAATCGTTTATAAGAATTATTAATAATTTAAAGTTTGTATGCTACTTAAGGTAAAAATCTGAAATGATCTACAATTAGTGATATTCTCAATCAAATATAAGAAGGGGGTCTTCAAGAAAAGTATCTATTGCTTTTCTTAACGTTTTGGTCTGAAATATATATTTATTTCGACATAATAACATCTCAAACAAAGCTAGCATTACAAAAAATACATTGCTTGTCCTAGACTGTTATTAACAAAATACAAATTGTCCATTGAATATCCTTGCACCATTAAGAAGCTCAAGATATCAACTGAATGTTTCTATTATGCGTGTACGCAGTGTTGTTAACCCCGGCCGCGGGTGCAATGGCAATCAGCGCGTGCGCCTTGTTAGAAAACTTACGGTCCGTCCATTTGGATGCATCATGAAAGCAGATGCATACGGAGCGATTTCAAAAATTTCGATATTGGTCCATTCGAAATTAAACAAGCCGTCAAATGTAAGTGAAGTATGAAAACTTCAAAATATATTTTTTTAGCATCCTCCTAATCGCGAACCGATGAAATTATTCAATATTAAGAGCACGAGACGAGACAAAAGGATTGACAAATTAAAAAATATCAGACAGACAAAGGTTGACGTGGTCAGAACACAGCCGCATTTTTTTTATAACTTTTATTTAATTAATTACATATATTTGCATGTGTCAAATTGGTCGAAACGATCTTAACGCATTTCTACCACTGTAATTTTTGTGCCCATGAAACGATGGAGGAGTCTTCAAAATCTACGACTACACAATAATTTGTTGGTCTGCATGCAGTCATGAAATACCAAAGACCAGCGTCACCCAGTCCATTTGCATATTCGTCATAGCGATTTATCGCTTTTGACTTTACCAAATTATTTGTCTTTGATATAAATAACCTTATTTGTAAAGGATTATTTTACGATCAGTTTATTTTATAACTTTTTGATGTTAATTTTATAGTTTGTTCGATATCGTCTGTACCAGTGCTAAAAAAACTAGACACGCTTGTTTTGAATGAAAATTAAAATAACTTTAGCCTCTAGACAAAAGTTGCCATTTTTGGCATTTGAAAATGAGTGCCGTTTCTCGCAACGGTAAAGATCTATATTTCAAAGCCTCCATACTTCGACTATTATCTTTCGACGTCTGTCGACGATGAACCATTGTTTTCGATTTGGCATATCACTGCCGCCGCTTGCCGTGCGCCGTCACCGAGGAAAGTGCCACTAAACCCATGGACATTAAAAAGTTATACTTGTACAGTATACCTTTTTCATGGTTACTAAACTTTACTGAACTAACTGAACTGAAGTTGCTGGCGGAAATTCATGATTACTTCGTAGAACTAAACACTATTTATAATATAGTATTAGCTAATAGACATAGTAAGAAATGCATTGATGAACTCGTTAGCAAAAAGGAAAAAGTGTTACAAATGACAGTATCTATTCGATACAAAACCAACATCAAACTAAGCATGAAGCGAATGATGTGGGACAAGATTTCAATAATACTAAAAAAACACAATAGTTACATTGCCTTTAAAAGAGACAACAACTTTCAAATATTGTATAATAATAAATATAAAACAAAAAAAATCGGGAATGTACAAATTAACTTCCCACGAGTGCAAATCTATATACATAGGTTGAACTGGATGTTGTTACAAAATCATACACAAAAACTTATTTCAGTTTATAAGAACGTTAAAGACGAGAAATCTAATTTTGCCAATTCTTTGATAGAGACCGGTTGTAAAGTTAGTAACAATTATAAATTTGAAATTTTGCATGAATGCGAGAAAGGCTAAAATAAGAGATTCTGCAATCGTTTGAAGTTTTAAAACACAAGGTAGGTAGGTAGAGATAGGTTAATGACCAAATTAATATTTATAGATCGGAGTTCTTAGTCGCTTGCCTGTGACAATTTGACCAACGAATGGTTAATCCGTGGTAACTGACAAGCATGTCTATTTGTGACAGTGTGTGACTGTCGACGGAGGGTCTTCTGTCACCCTTGACGTACCAATCGCTGCATGACCGCACGTCACGCAAGATGGTTGGACGCGCATCTGCTGGCAGTTTTAATATTTCTGATACCCTGGTAGATGTGACTGTCTGAATTTTCCTGATGATGTACTTGAATTGGCATTAAACGTATGTAGAAGTTGTTTATAATTAATCGGCGGTTATATAAATAAAAAATGAACATTAATAATGAAATTTATTTTTAATGTAAAGTTTACGACACTCGATAATATTCTCTCAAATATTTTTCAAATGTTGTATGTCACTGGCCTGACTTCGCGAATAAAACCGGATAGACCGTTCATTAACGTCATAATAATAATTATTACACAAAAAAACACAGCGACATAAACAAAGCAGCGCAATAAATAAGTATGCTTAGATAAACGGGGTGCAATAAAACGTGGATACACCGCCACGATACGAATCCATTTATAACTCTCGCATAGCGATAACATTGACGGGGTCGCTAATTGAAATAGCAGTTAGCGGTCGGCCGCCCCGCGACCTGACCTCACCGCTACTTTCTACGCAGTCGGATTTCACAAAAAAAAAAAAATGATCTATGGTCGCTGAGACGAAGGACGTCGGTCCTATCTATTACGGCAACCTTTATCCGTACTCGCTTCTGACACAGGGTGACCATTGTGAATCAGGTTAAAGCACCGTCCGCGTGTTATCGCTTTGCGACGGACTTAATACTCTACTGTTGACTCCATTCGTTTCAGTCTAGCGGTCACCCGCTAGAATGGCTTCGGAACCCTCATTATAGGGTTCCGAAGCCATTTTATCAAAGAAATGTACTCACTACAGATGAAAAAAGTACGTTGTTACACTTTTTCCATGTTTCCCGCATGGAATAGTTATAAGTGCTTTAATCGCCTATAACTAGAAAAGCAAGTAGGTGTATTGACTACTGCTATTAAAATAGTATAAACTAAAGTGCATCCGCCAAAGAGCGTATCTTCATGGCATTTACGTCCTTTTGTTGAGAAGCGCAGTTTTTCGGTAATATTTTACCATGTTCAAAATAATTTTCGTTGAAAGTATTTATTAAGCGTCACCTTCGTTTTTTTTTCATATTTTTGGGTATAGGGTTTAGAAAATAGAGGGGACACAAACAACTTTCGGAACGAATATTTCCGAAATTATTCACGTAATCAGAAAACCACCGTAGAGACCTTAAAATGTTTTTAAAAGAACTGTCGAAGTATGTATCGCACGTTGATGTTTGTTGAAAAAAAATTTTTAAGCTTCTGTTACATGTATAGAGAGACCCCCCTAGAAATATTTATTTTTGTTATTTAACCACCACAATAAGTAGCGGCTCACACAAAACACCTTCACTATAAATTTCATTAATATATGCCCAGTAGTTTTTGAATAAAACGACTGTGACATACGGACGGACGTGACGAAACTATAAGGGTTCCGTTTTTGCCATTTTGGCTCGGAACCCTAAAAATAGTAAATTGCATATGGATTTCAAAAAATGAATAGCCGATAGCTATCCATAAACGATTTCGCGTGGAAAATGGTCAAATTCCCATGCCGATACGTTCAGCGGTTTTCGGCTGATGGTTGAACAAACAAAAATTGTTGCCAATTTATAAATATTTTTCAGAAGAAGGGAGACAGAGAAATGAAAACTGTTCCGAAAATCCGGAAATTATACTTATTTGCAAATGTTATAGACGATCGGGAGGCGGGTGATGTTTAAGCGTATTATACACGACCGCCACTGCCTCCGCCGATATATTGTGTTCGCGTATGCAATTATCACACAGCCTCACGGCATTTCACTTTATGTCATTGCCAGACGAGTTTCCTGGATGTTTATGATCGATGAGATGATGAAGTGATGAATGTCGCCGAGTGGCGAGTGTGAATGTTATAGTATTAGAGGGATCGCTCTGTTGAGGTTGTAGTTGTTTATTGACGACGCAGTTATTACGGGAGTGGCCGGCTTTTGACGGACGAGTTTTCTTGCGCCTGTTGACGAAAGTTTAATCGATAACCATGGGGGTTTTTTCCATAGCTTTATTCTTATTTTACAGCTCCTTTTTCGTATATTTCGAACCCCATTTCGTATACCTTAACATTTTTTATATTTGCAATTTATATTTATTTATGTATCGTGAAAGTTGTGTATCAATATTTGAGGTCATATTTAAGTAAGTTTTATTTTCTATGAATAAAATTAATATTTAATAAGACAGTAGACAGCACATATCATTTGAATTCTAGATTTTGTACAAACAGTTATGAATCTACTAACAACGAAATTTTTGATAAACTAAATATGAAAAATTTTATGATCCTTTTTGTACAAAACATGCGAACGTAAATTACACAAGGTTTATTTATTGTCAGCCGTTTTCAATCCGACATTGAAAATAGAAGTTTTCTCTTTGTATAAATATCTTGCCTTAGGAAAGAAATTCAGTATGAATCTTTTGAAGCATTATTTAGATCGGTTCTCTTATGATCATAGCAGAAACCGTTAACACTGTTGGAAATTGACGTCTTTCTTTGAATTGGTCACACCTGGTTTATTCTTAATGCCTTAGAATAACGTAATAAATACAATAGGTAGATAACAAATGCACCGACCGTTGCTTATCCTCGTATACGAGACTCGCAAATTAAATAAATCCTTAGATCTTGAACAATAAAATCGCATTTTATTCAGTGCAATTTTTGAATGGGGATCATTGAATCGTGTATAGGTGACGGGATCGGATTGGAATTGGCGATCGTCATCAAAATGGGATTTACGGCTGCGAAATTCAAATCACATCATCATCATCATCAAAAGTAAAAAAATACTTATTGCCAGATCGGCGGATAAAGTCGCGTGGGATGTTCAAAAGTTAAACAAGTAATAGGCAAATCGTAGGAGGCTGCCGACAGAAGTGAAAACTTGAATCGATGATATAACGGTTTTCTTTAGGGACTATAAAATTAATCGTAACATCAAAAATTAATATAGCATAATTTCTGAGTTAAAACCATTAATATTGGCCTGGATGTCATATCTATCAGCACTCCTAGCGACAATTTTATACACTTTCGTGTGTTCTTTTTATTATTAATCGAAACACATGATTGGCTGCGTAGGCCTAGTAAATTTCAAACAAAAATTAAATGTTCGTATTAAGGTTCCAAGTGCAATATTTAAGTTTCTTTTTTTTTAATTGAGTAAAACAACAATAATGTTGCAATTCAGTTAAATTTAAAAATATAGTTTTCACATATACAAAACAGTTTTTACATATATTGTTAACATTGGCATGTTGGTGACGTGAACTCATAAGATTTCATTCGTCCGAAAATCCTCTAACGTGCCTATACAAGTTTTCAATTTAATCAAATGTACAATTAGGGGCTCGCTCTGGAATGAAGTTTTTTATTCGTGGCTTCGATTTCTGAGCGCGTGGGTGAAAAACCTTTTGACCTCCGAGACCCGCCCCGCTATCCCAGGCTCTGACCTCGAAGACACGTCAGTTATGTCGATTTATATGTATTTTATTTACATTTTTTATTGCATCGTAAATCTTTTGCCATAATAAACATCGATTTGTAGATTTTATTAAAATACACGCATACCTACTTAATAATGTTTATAAATCAGTATTTATTATTATTAACGTTATTCTAGTGTAAATAACATTAATAACAGTGATATTTCTTTTAATTTACTAAATTTTCTATTTAATTTCCTTAAATTAGCACTAAGAAAATTATAAATTTCAAAAATTTCTTGAGGTTATATTCGTCATATTGACTTTTAAAAATCGAGTTTTCTTCAAACGTCGTGCTTTTGAGGTTTTAGGTAGCTCATTCTAACCTAACTTAGGTAGCTATCATGATAGTTTTTACGATCGTGTCTATGCGCGTGTGCCTGCATTAATATATATACATATATCCGTGTCACAAACACACATGTCCATGCACCGTCTGTAACTGTGTTGTACTTTTATAGTCATTAACCAGTTTTGATCGCTTTAGCGACACTCGAAAGGGTTTTGTTCGATTTAAAGTTTCTGAAAACTTTGACCGTGTGTCGTATAACTTTTCAACTAATAAATCGCATTATTAGAAATACTAATCGACTCTATTATCTTCTGAAAATAACGAATTCGTGGACCGCAACGAAATCGATTAATTTGATTAAGATGGGGAAAAATTAAAAAAAAGCCTTTCTTTTCTTCAAAGAATTTCTAAACGAGTCGATGTTTCTCAACCAACTAATTCTAATAAAACTACTACTCTCTTTTAGATTCTATGAAATTTTAAGCTCTATGCAATATCGCAGACATTTCGGTTAATAATTTCAAAAATCACATTTTATTCAAAATTCATTTCAAAACGGAATAAAGTTCAATCGTTAGAAGACTTCGTCTGATGCTGCGGCAGATCTTAGGAAAACGCAGCGAGCGACATCTCCGCTGCGAGATATCGCATCTTAGAACGAATAACTTGGTCACCTGTCACCACGCACTGAGCAGCAAACGGCACACATTGACACCTGCTCCTCCTTCACCGCGTCAAGCTTACACTTTACTCGATCGCCATATTTTTTTGATCCACGCCAGATAATTTAATTAACTTACAAATTGAAAAAAAAACACGCGCACGCGCTGAGCTCTCACCAACGGTTACGACTAATTACATAATGCGATTTCGAGTGTGGTATGTATTAATAAAATATTTAAAATATAGCTGACCAGAAAGAATTTCGAGTATTTCAATCAAATTGAAAGTAACACAAATATGTATGAATATAGTGATGATATTTTGTTTGCTTTAAGCAGGTACAAAAAAAAGTCTTTTTTTTAAATTGTATCATTTTTGAATAGTCAATGCTCCGTGAATTTATATAAATACATTTTTCCTTACTTGAAATTACATACATTAGTCATGAAGATAAGGAGATAATGTAGGCGAAGAATTTAACGGAAAAAATATGGATAGTAATGTTCGCTAAATAATATTTGCTTGATAAGGAAACGTAGAAAAGCTATTTATGAAATAAAATGTACGCTTACAATGTGTATATTTTTCCATAACCTCTCTTTTCATATGAATAGGATTCATCTGAAAAGAGACATTGTGGAAAAATAATAAAAATAGTAGGTACCCATTACAATAACAGATGGATGGCGTTTCTATGAAGTTCTAGGGTAAGGGAGAGACATTTACCTCGTTGTCAATTTTCCACTCACAAGATTATAAGTTTTTATAACTAGGAATACAACGCCAGAGGAAAAGTTTCTACTCTCGATTTTAACCCTATTTTTTTACATTTCTTGCATGGGTTTTTATTTAATAAATCACCATGTATATTAACTTTGATACTTCTCAAAACCGTTGATTTTTCATTTCGTTTCGGGTTTCTCTTAAATCAATTAAAATGGTATTGTGATTAGCCTTTTTTTTTACTACGCCTGCTCTTTTCGCTAAGTCTCGTACGTAAAATTCGTTTTCTCAGTGTTTCGGGTGCAATATTTACTTCGATGAGATCTTTCTTTCTTGAAGCATGACATGAAAAACGACAAATTGTAAATAATTTCATGCATACACGTATTTATATACGCATACGTATTTTATTATCATACATACATGAATATTACTAGCCGGTGCTTGTGCAGATAGCAAATTTATAATAGGCGGAGTATTCATTCGTAAGTCGTTGTTTTCTTAGATAGAAGCAGAAATGCGTTTTGAAGCGAGTAGAGGAATAAATGCTTCACTGAGAGAAATCCGTCACTTTGTGTTCATGTAGAAATTCCACGGATGTGACGTCATGGTAAAACAGAATGAAGCTTGTTCCCTTTACAACAAACAACATTAGGATATGACGTCATTAATTTGACGACGTTCGAGAAAGTTTGTCCTTTTTAGCATGCGATTACTTTATAAAACTATTACAACAATTCATATTAAGTACGTCAGAATTAAATGTCACATTAAGTCGTTTTATTCTTTTCCTACTTTAAAGTGCCATGACATTTCAAGAAGAATAGTTACAGGAATTTAAATTTAATTTGCTATAACATTGATACGGTTGATGTCACGTTGAACCTAAATTATTTCTATTTTGCTATTCTAGTATGTTGTCAGATTGCCACGAGGTGACAAATAATTCAAATACAACATGTCATATTGATCTCAATGGTATCCTATTCCATCAAAGTGACGTTACTGTATGCAACTACATGACGTCTATATGACCTCATTAGGATTCGAAACTATCACATTGCATTACAATTATATCATATAAAGATTATTTTGGTTCGAATCATCATCATCAATTTGCGTCTATCTCGTCCCAGTCTTGCCTGATGAGCTTCTGCTGATTCTGTCGTTCATATAGTCTTGTTTCGTTATTTTATTTCGGACACGCTATTCTGTTGTATCGGCATTGCGTTCAAGCTATTACGAGTATAATCAGCTATTCATCTGTGTGGTGCAGTATATCATGCTATTTACGTGGACGTTTAGTTCTAGAATTTTCGACTCCTTGACAAGGTACTGCATTGTTTAAACTGCAAGTGACCACTTTTTGAATCCTATTATAATATATGGTGTACCATTGTAGATACTTATATATTATTGAAGGAGAATACGATTCAAAAATGTCATTGAATAAATGCAAATGCACCATTTGACAAATGCAAATTGCAATACAACAAGTGAAATGTTAATACATTCCACGTATCATTTTGAAGGAGAAAACCGATTACAAATGAAAGGACGTAAATTGAAATTTGTATAAGCCCCATCGATACTTATGCTAGCTTTAGTTTAAGACATCCTATTAATATGGAACAAACAATAATCTATGTTCTTTTATTTAGGATAAGATGATATAGAATAACAGTTTTAACAATTAGTTACATAACATTTAAAGCAGGCAATCGTTAAAGTATTTTGTGATGGACTCATATCTTTGACGAGTTCAGTATCAATTCAAAAAGAGTCAGTGCTTTAAACTAAATAAACATAATAATGTTCATCAATGGTTACTCATAATAATTATTTATTACATGGAGCATATTGAAATGAGAAACTTGTTAAATCTGGATTAAAATAATAGTAACGTAATAAATTACACGAAATTTATTTTTCCTCGAAAATATGTATATAGAAAATATTAGACGAACAAAAACAAAAAATAAACTAAATTGAAAATTATTATATATAAAATATTGTAAGATCTTTATTTTAATACATAAATGTACTTATTTATTCTAATTACTTAAGTCTATGTGTAAGGTATTAGACAAATAAAAATAGAAATTAAATTTACTACACAATTATTACATTAAAAAATAAGGTACCTATTAAACCAAGAAACCCAAAAATTAAACAAGTCAAAAATCATTACAATTAAAAAATATTTCTTATTAACAATAATAGATGTATTTTTTTAGGTTAAATTTTGTTACAATACATACTAACCTAACGAAAACCTAATATAAATATGTCAAGAAAAATATAAAATTGTTCCACAAAAGAAGGACATCCGTAATATAAAAATTAAACATAAGAATGTCTGTTGCTCATAAAACCCGACTCAGCAAAGTTAACAAACCATGTAGAGGGCAACGCGTGCGCTTCTATAATAACTCCCAGGTGATGTTCAAAATTTACCATTTCTGGAACTTTTTCCTTCTGGAAATTTCATTTAAAAAAGTTACATGACAGGGACTATTTTATGTGTCTGAATTTATTATCAAAAAAAACGCCTGTGATTGAACTGCTCGGCTATCAGGTTGTTTCATGTGATTCCAAGTTGCAATAGTAATTGACTATTCATATTTAAGCAAAAAAGAACAACTCTTGGGTTTCCTGCCCGTTTTTCTCGAAGTGAATCACCATTTAGAGTGAGTGGTTATGTTAACGTCAAAAGAGTACAATAATGAAGTATTTCTGTTACCTGAGTTCTGCTTCCTATCTCTTTAAATAAATAATAAATAAAGATTTTGTGATTTGTTATACAAAGAATATTAATCAAAATCCTAACGTTTAGTGACGTAACATTTAAAGTCACGGGTGACTGTTAAAGTTTCATAGCTTTGGCGAGTTCGAGAACATGAAAAGTATTAATCTTTTTAATCAAATAAGCATCGTAATGCTCGTCAAAATAAAGGGTGGTTAATGAGTAGCAATGGAAATATATTTTATTATTAGCTATCAAGAGAATTTTGGAAACTGTAGCAAAAACAGGGACATTATATTTTTCGATCAATAGCAACGACTAAGTGTTCTCTCCACATAAATCCATTTACTGTAACCCACTGTGTAGAATATTAAAATTGTATGCCCCATTTACTCAAGTATTCTAGACTTTTCTTGGAAAGAATATTTTTTCCCATGAACATAAACATTGTTGTATCACTAATTGACATATCTCTAAGCATTAATTGATTTTTTTAGCAATTCTTTTCCAAATATTGATTCGACTGGATGATGAGCGAGCAATAATTTTCGAAATTTTATGTCGGGCTTCAAATCGCATGACCGAAAGGTAGCGTAGACTCCCAAATTCTTTTATCATATTAGGAAAATGAATCAAGAAGTAGTGCTTAGGTTTCAATGTATCTTTAGATAGAGTTAGGTATATGTAATGAATTAAATTCGGCTACATTTTCCACTACAGCTGGAGTAGAATTCTCGAACACTCTATGCTAAAACAATTTCTCAGTAATTTCTCGCAAGGATAAATACAACGACCATTTTTTATCCCCTTCTGAAGTATAATATCCAGCTATGAGTCCAAAATACCGAATGAAAATTAATATTTCGGATACAGACGTATTTACTTTAATATTACCACCTTCCAAGACGAAATCATTTGTTGGTTTGGTAGAGGAATCGGGTTCATAATTAAAATTTGAGATTAATTCCATCAAAGTTTCTACATTCAGAAATTTCTCTTTATGATAAAATTCTATTACAAATTGAAACACGCACCCAGCCGTCCTTTCTAAAATGTGATCCATTGAATCCATAGCAACTGGTGCGGCGAATTGCGCTGGTTGGAAATTTTGTTTCACAATAATGACACACTCAAAGGATAGAAAACAGAGAGGACTCACCTGTAGTACTTCAATTTCCCTCGAGTGGCCACCACTGGTCTCCTACGCGTTTTATTATGTGTAGCGGTGCGGGCGCGGGGTTCGAGTAGTCCGTTGCGATTTGGGGGCGGATCGGTACTAACAGATGAGAGGGTAGGGAGGCGCAACATGGAAAAGTTATAGGCAATGATGACAACCAGGATGGAATATGTGTCGTCATTGCAACACAAAACACCAACCAAATTACGGCGCAACCAGCAACATTATTAAAAAGATTGAATCCGTCTAAATTAGACAATGGACACTTTTTTTTAATACCTGTTTTTACTGAGTTAAACTCCTGTATTTGTTCGTTGTAATTAGATGAATTAGGTAGAAGAGATTGTTCTTCTACTAATATGGTTTGTAATTTTTTTTTTTTGTCAATCATGCAAATACGACGGCAATGATTGGCTGAAAAAGTTTCCGAAAAACCTAAAACAGCATTCAGACCCCGATTATCACCCTTTATGGATACAACACGGAAACGCAATATTCTATCAAATTTTGAATTTCTTACCCTAATTCCAGTCTTTCTTAAAAAGTTTAGTTGTTCTATAAAAAAAAAGCAAAAAATACCGCTATAGCCGGAATTAACTTTATCTGAACTATGACAAAGTACTAACAATAAAATATTATGTACTGACTAAAATAAATAAGGTGGTAAAAGGGCAATGATACATAAGTTCCACCTGACTTATAAATGCCCGCATGGCTTGATAAGGGATTACCTAAGTCAAACTCATCATAAAATAAAATGATTGGCAAAGTTAGTGATTGCGTTAAAAAAGAAAGTGATGCTTCATGATATGGTGGTTCGTTTTTTAACATTTCACGCCATACTGAACCATTTATAACATTGTCTATACATCTCGGCAAATTAGGGTTATTGTTATAATAATTATGTTGAGCTTCAACATGACTGATTTTAGACATAATTTCAAATGCACTCTTTAAACATTTTTTTTTTTTTGTAAAACTTTTCCTACAGGAATAACTTGCACTGTACAAGGTCGGCTTAATAACTCTGTGGAAGTTTCATAACGATAACTAATTATTCTTTCTATGGGTTCTATGCAATAGCCAGCTTCTATAAACTGTTGTAACCCTTCATACTTTCTTTTGTAATAGGACAATGTTTCCGGTAATAACAATGTAGTTTTGCGAAAAGTAGTCATAATTTCAGTGACATTTTGCTTAGTATTTTCATGCAAAATTTTTCTAGCTCATTTTCTAAACAATGCGAATTATTACAAAAAAAGCTTTTCGTATTATCTTCAGTAACTTGTACACAAGAACAGGGTACCATAGGATTAGAGTACAAGGAAGGAAAAAATTTTAGAACGGAGTTTGAGAGATTCATATTACAGTTACGAATTATTAAAATGAATTAAATTCGCTGTTTACGAAGTTGTCTCACATATTTTTAATGAAAAGTTGAGTGAAATCTTATTGCTGCTACTTTTACTGACGATTAGCGCCGTAAGCATGAATAGTTTTGAGATGTCAACAATGAATACTGCCCATGACATCCTTTTTCACCACAAGTATAAATCAACAATTGTTCATTTTTTCTATAAAGTCATTTATATTTATATGCTATGGCAATGATTTTAATTGAGACTAAGTTGTAACTTGCAGTCATAACAGATGAGCATTGCAAATAGCAATTAATTTTAATACAAGTGTATTAGATAATTATAATTAAAAAAAGTATTTTAGTGATCCTTAAATTTGGGTATTTTATCACCAAAACCGCAATTTTGCATAAATTCAATGAAGTTGTGAGATAATCGATCAAAATTAGTTTCAATATTATAAAAGCTTATATGGGGAAAAAACCATTGATCATAAGCTTTAACCTGATAATTTACTGCAATAGCGTAAATAATTTTATAACAAGCATCAAAAGCTAACAATATACTATAAATTTGTTAAAAGTACCCCCACGTAGACATTTTTATGTTCACAATTTCCAAAAGTTTGTCCTTTTCTGGGACAACAGTAGCAACATAAGATTGGAAATAGAAACCTTTTTGCGAACTTTGAGCGTCTTTCTTCGCTACAGGGTATTGTACATCTGAAGGTACAATGGCATAGAAAGCTTCCGCTACTTCAATTCTGGAGAATGAACAACTCTTAGACTTGCCTTGAGATGCAACTTTACGAATAGGCAGAACTGTCATAATACAAGGTAGTACAAGAAGAGCCATTGAATAAAGTTTTTCCTCGTCCTCGTCTGAAAGTAAATGACAATTGTATCGATTGCGTTGCATGTAATAATGGACAAATAAGCAACAAAAAGTAAATACTATGATACCTATAATTATATTTTTAATTTTTATGATTGCTTCTGGCTCTGAGTTTGTTTTTTTTTTGGTCACTTAAATGAGTTGTAATGTATAAAAATCTTGATATATTCTTTTTAAGTGAAGTTAAGCCTATTTTCGCATCACTGAATGCTACCCTTCTCGCTAAATAAACTAGAGGAATTCATTACGCAACTAACGAGAGGGGGTTGTTTAACATTGAAGTTCTTCAAAATAGATGACATAGCCGCTTTTGCATTTTTATTTCTACTTGATTCCAATTGTGCTTCCACCTCCCCAACAGTACGGGATGCCGCTGCCTTGGTCGCTTTTAATCCATTTCCTTGGGGATACAGTATTTCGAAGGCGTCAAGGAGTAAATGGTGACCTTATGGAGATTGGAGAGGAAGGTACCGATCGAAGTAGTCGTCAACGGTCCCCTCTAATACAAAGGACACGACCTATACTCGACCGTGTGTCGCCGGTTTTGCGCTAACTCACTCCACGGCATAGTTGAAGAAGACTGAAGCTTTTGTAAAAGTTAATCGACACCCTCTTCCGAGGTATCTGCGAAACAATGAAACATTTAATTTGATAGTTCTCTATAAATCACTATTACGTTAAAGATTATCGCAATAGATTCAAATTTATTTTGTTATGTATTTCTCTATGAAGCACAAATATTTGTTTTTGTGCACATAAATATCAAATTTTCTGTGATAGAAATAAATACATATTTAAATAAATATGTAACTTTTTATAATTGTATACACATATGCTTAGAAACACCCAAATTCAACTCAATACAAATATTAATTTCTAACTAAATAAATGTTTGTTTTGTGCGGGAATTGAACCACGGTTTCAACTAAATAGGATCACTACCAACTGCACCAATCAGACGGTCGATATATATATATATAATGAAACTAATTATGTCATTTATACGTAATTGAGGATTATTGTTTAAATAATAGCACAAGTAAAGAGATAATAAATCCAATCAATGTTAATTATTTCCAGATAAAACTAGATAAAATTTAAATTTTAGAAGATTTTGAATTTATTTATTTTCTAACTGGATTAAATATTTTTGTGTTGTTTATAAAGGGTATCAAGTTTCATAGGAAAACGTTGCATAATAATAATCAGGATTTGTATTTTTTGACATATACATTTTTTTTTAATTTATAGACGAAACCAAATAAGAAAGCGCTTTCTAAATTTTATATATTAACAACGCCTAAAAAATGAAGAATGTTGTTATATAGTTGCTAAAAAAATCTGCAGTCTAATTAATAAATAATACACGCGGCACGTAATTGGTAACTTCATGTGGTACTTTTTTTAATTACAATTAAAATCTATTGCAATTTTCCAACGGAACAGGCAAACAGGCAAGAAAGCGAGCTGATAAAAGTAATAAAAATGAGACATCACCTAGTGGCAGCTTATCAACTTCGATGTCGTTATAAATTTTTAACAGCGGTCTTTCGGGGTCTTTTAAGCCATCGGTAAAGATATTGGGACTACTTGTTTGCTTAAAAATTAGTTTCTTTTCATAAGGTGTAATATTTTTTACCTGAAATAGTGAAGCAGCAATATATGGGGTATAGTACGAGGGCACCGCTTCTCCAAATAACGATCTCTAATTTCTCCAGCCCACGTATATTAAGAGGATGCCATTCGATGGCTTGTCTTTCTCTTCGTCGAAGTAGTCTCGGAGAAGTAAGGCGCAGAGGGTAGTGTTCGGTTCTGTAGGTAACTGCCCCGGCAGCACCTTTTTCAAAAGTTATGTGCTTCGACGTTTTACATCAATCAAAGTCAAATTTAAAGTTCATAAAAAGCTTTAAGTTACAATATCGTAAAATTTGCTTGTGTTGTGCTCTAGCTTTATTGTATTTTTCTAGATTTAATTGCAATAACACCGCCCCCTTCCAAAAGAAAAAAAAAACCGAACCTAATGTAACCTAACTTATATAAATGTATTATAGTCATTTGTGGTTGATATGGATTTGATCACTTTTGTCAAAATTGTCTTTAATATATAATAAATATATATACTTAATGAAAATATTTACATACCAAGCTTTCAAAAAGCTAATGAATACTTATTATAATTTCATCATAGATTTTGTATAACAAACGACCAAACAGAATTATTTTTTCTGAGTTTCTAAGCTTTTTTTCCTCAAATATGTAAACATTCTCTAAATCATTGCACGGTTGTAAAAGCTTTTGAAGATTTTCGTCAGTGATTGACGTTGAGGGAGCGGTTTCTATTAGGTGTAGTTCTTCAGTTGTAAATGAATTAAGTTCCCATAAAATATGAAAAAAAATTGTTAAACAAAAATATTACGTTAATTAAATATTGCGCTCGAGAACAATGGAATGTATTTGCTAGTACAAAAACATTCAATTGTTTTCGAGCTCTGTTCCTCGCAAGTTAGTGCTTGCCAGGAACAACTGTTTTCTAGGTATTTTTTTTAAAACAGCCACCTCTGGCTAATCCGAAACTCTTGACTTAAGACCTAAGTTAACCTTGCTACGTTATTACTGTCTCAAGAGCTTTAAATAGAATATCGTTTATATTATATTGGTTCGTTTTATATAATTTCTGTTGTTATTACGCCTTTCGTTTTATGAATTTTAATCTAATATTTCTTTGAAATTTTGCCGAATAATAAGACTTTTATAAGAGATAAATATTAAAATGAGACGAGGACTTGAAAAAAATCGGCATTAATTCTTTAAATTTCGCTTTATACGTTCGTTAAATTTAATGAATTAAATTTTCCACTTTTCCGTAAATATTTTTTAACTATTTTCTAGACTACCTAACTGGTAACACCACATTCTACCTTCTATTCTCCTATAATGACACCCAGATCTGAGCGTTTGCGTAACCCTAAAAGACACGTTTTGTGCATTTGCAAATGTTTTCATGTTTATAATGTCGATACAAGATCATCCTAGTTCTTCAGGCAGTGATGCA
Source organism: Eumeta japonica (assembly GCA_005406025.1). NCBI lineage: Eukaryota > Metazoa > Arthropoda > Insecta > Lepidoptera > Psychidae > Eumeta > Eumeta japonica. The sequence continues at coordinate 397,492 of BGZK01000001.1, forward strand.
CGGGCGGTGTAGATTTTCATATTACCACATACATATTTAATATTACTTTTAGCAACATTTACGTGCTCTCCCTTCAAAATACTTGCGGTTTGAATAGAACCTTTTTATGTTACGGGTCCGTGGAAGAAATTTTCACCTCAGAAAAATATTGTATCTCTCTACATGCATTACCTACAAACTTACTACTATTTAATATTTTGAAAGACGAATACACGGTAGAATAACTTTCATTGGACAAGAAATGTTTACAAGATTGGAGCTTTTTAACTGAGGTGATTCTGAATATATTTCTAGGTTTCAATTGATTATCTTTACGTTGACGCAAAAGTTTGAGTTTTATCAGCGTTACCGGTACAGGATATTTTAATAGATAATTAATTATTCAATCGTCAAATACTTATTTGTTTAGACAGATGTCTTTCCTCGCGGGTGCCATGCGGAAGGTATACCTTTCCTCGATACGTAATTCGAGCAACATTTTGTCTTAATCGCGGGCCTCGTCTACAATTGTACAAAATATCTCTAAGTTCCCACTCTGAAAATTGGATTTTTTTTTTGTTAAATTTAGAATTTGTTGTTTACAAATTTCCGAAAATGGAGTTTTTATTAAATGTTGATGTTTTAGGGTGTCAGCAATCTATTTTCACCATTTTACGGGTGACATCTGTACATCTGCAGGTTGGCGTGCGTGCGTGCGCGTGCGCCCGCGCGGATGCAGTCAACCTCTTATAACTTTTGAACGAATCAACTCATCGAAACGCGGTTTGTGACCCATCCACTCATGGAAGCACCAAAGTGATCCACTCATTTAGACTTCCTGAAAGTTTGAACCGATTCCGTCAGGTAGATTTCGAGGAATCTCAAAAATAACATTGTCAGTAAAAGGTTTTACAGAAATAAGTTTTAGACCTTTACCGATCGATGCCAAAATCTAATCAACTCTTTTCTTCTAAAAATTACATCGATTGCCGTAAACTGTATGAAAATTGATTTCGTTGTTCAAGTGATTTTGATATAAAAACTTTTTCCAAAAAATTGTTATTTTCAATATTTTTTATAATACTCTACAAATTTTAAAATCTAACCAGGTCTTTTATTCAAAAAATAATATCGATTGACGTAAACTGCAACAACATCAGGTTGTTTCTTTGAGAGATATCGTTATCTAAAAATTAACAAAAAAATGTTTCTTCGAAATAACTTATAATTTGTTTATTAAATTGATGTCTGGTATGCGGACAACTTATTCTGCTCCATCACACGCCGTAAAGCATATGAAAATTAAACTCCGCGTTCGATATACATCGTAGTTGGAAATTTAAAAATAGCATTTTTGAATAAATCTAGATTTTTGAATCGCGCCCCTCCGCGGAATGAACCGGATCATTCAATCTATTAAGACTGTGTTTTTGGACTCGGAGAACTCAAAAAAGAACTAAGATGATTTTTTTTGAACTCGATCAGCTCAATTATACTAGGTATACTTTTGCACGCTTTGAGCTCGAAAGTACCAAAAAGTTTTAGGGATGGCGTGCAAGGTCGATCTACGTTCGAATTTTTGAGCTAGAAAAGCTCAAAATTTTACAGACAATTATATTTTTGACCTTGAGAAACTTAATTACAGCGGGATCATCATTAAATATTTTAAAGGAAAGTTTTAGGATTGGCCTGGAAAATCTACCGTTTTACAATTTCTTTTCAAATGATTTCAAATGAATGAAATTTACCTTTCAACATGTACAAATACATAATACAAATAATGCGATTCGGTGTGTATATATCTTTTAAGGCTACCAAACGTTCACATGAAAAAATAACAAGGAACCCTAATCATATCACTGCGCGTCTGTTTGTCTGTCACAGGCAATTTGTGCCGAAACTTCTCGACTGATTAAATCAAAAATTAGACACACATAAATTTTTGTAACTGAAAAACGTAAATAAATGAAGTTTGAAACTAAGGATCACTTATCGAGGGTAAATTAGAAAAGTAAAAAAATATATACGAACTGTACTACATCAAATGAAGGAGCTTGTTGTGAAGGTCTCAATTACTATTTATTTTTCATTTTATATTTTGAAACAAATAATTTTATTCAAGAAAATAGATAAAAATTGAGTATTCCTCCTTATCTCCGAAACCACTATGTCCAAAATTTTTGTAATAAAATGAAAATAAACAAATTAGTTCTGTGCTTACAGAAAGATCTACAATAAGTCTATAGTCTTAAAATGACATGGTAAATCTCCCAATATTGTTCCTAGAAATTTTCATTTGCGAGTGCTTCTGGTGCCACAAACGGGTTTGAGTCAGTTTAAAAAAGCATGGTAAAATATGTTCTCTGTACATCGTAAGGGAAACCCTTTCCACGCGAGTTTAACTGACAATTGCACAGTTCTCTTTATTTTAGGCCATCGACAAAGTACTATGCGTAATAAAGAACTCTAAACATCTTCTTAAGTAGATTTAGTATTTTCTATTAGGTATGTTGTGGTTGTTTGGCCATCTGGAAAGGATGAATGAAAGTAGACTGACAAAAAAAATCTATAGAGCGAATGTGCGTGATGGAAAGGTCGGCAAGGGTCGCCCTAGAAAATCCTATGCAGACCATATTGGTGGCATATTAAATAAGGGCCAAATTTAAGCACCCGAAACCGACGAGCTTGCATGAAAAGATTGATGGATGTCAGTGAGGCGAGAGAGATATGTATAGATCGTACCATGTGGAAATCTATAGTCTCTGCCTACCCTTGTGAGAAATAGGCGTGAGTTTATATTAATATTATCATTATATTTTGTGAACAGTTACTTATAAATCGATAAACATCCCAACGAGATTCGCTTTGGGCAATAGGCCAAGCGACGAACATTCAAAGACTACCGGTTTCTAGCTCTGTTTTAATTTTCAAGGAATGTGATATAAAAACAGGTTTATTTTTTGTGATTTTTTTAAAGTAGCCGTTTATCAATAAGGTTGAGATACATTTTCTTTCGTATAAGATTATTTTCTTATAATTTGATTGCTTGTGGGTTGACAACAAAGCCATGTACCTGTCAATATAAAAGCCATAACAAATTCCGAGTCTTTGTGTGAAAACTTATAGAAAAATTATCGGTCTTCGGAAGGTTCTGGATTCTATAGACTTTCTCGTCGAACTAGATTTTTATCGACTCACAGTTGACATTCCCTCGATCTTTCTATTTAAATCAAAGGACTACTTTTGTTTTTTATACCACATAGCTATTTTTTTCTTTGTGGGCCGTCATTGGATAAATACTAAAAATGCATTAAAATGTCTAAAATAGCTTTTTGCGGTAGGCAGTTACTATACATGTCAAAATTGGAGTGTTGCAGTTTATTTGCTTCCAATTTTGTTAATTTTACGTCCATCTCTATCTCCTGAATCAATCTGTGTTCAAAATCTTATTGCCAGTATCAGAGTATCAGAATAATAGATATTTATAAATGAATTCATGAACAATATACTTTGTGCATGATCTGTTAACAAGTTTTATACAATAAGTTTCAATTAACAGTCTAACCACTGTTCCGTATGAGCTCGCACGTGAATTTCAGTAAAACAATTGCCCATTTTCCAGATATGTATTTGCGCAAATGTTATTTTACATCAAACATTTGAAATTAATAAACAGTGCCTCGATACCCGTTTAACTTAAACTGAGCGCATTTGCAAATTTCGCTTCGTTGCCTTCGTTGATACGGAACCCTAGAAGCGAGAGATCGACTTCCATCTTAGCCGATCGTTGATGCATACAACTATCTATGCACACACCAAAAACGAACAACAAAGACACAGTATTCGTTTTTTGTGATTTCCGTCAATGTACTTTTTTTCTCGAAATACAATAACTGTAACAGTAGCTATTTCTATAATAAAAATTAGAATCAAAATCAACTTAACGCATTGGATTACTTATTTGCAGTACTTTGATAAAACTAATATTGATTGTTCCAATTCACGGGTCACCGATGATTGCGTTGCGGTGTTTACGTTACATAAAGCGCGTCATACGCAAACGTTGTGGCATCGACGGTCTTCAGACATACGTTGGCCTTGCTTGGACAGGTCGTCGCATCGGAATTGGACGACGAATTCAGGACAAATAAAGCATTTTATTGGCTTGCACGATATACTGTCGATATTTTTAGCAAAATGAAATAAAATTTCTATTTATGGTTGAATAAAAATAACGCCCCTATGTAATGGACTTACTTTGGTGTTGTTACATGGCTTTGTAAAATTCACAAGAAAGAAATGCTTAGAATTTATTAAGGAAACAATTCGTTTTTAATTAAATTTGAATAAGCGTGGATTGTAATTGTACTCAATTTGTCTACAGTAGTAATCTTTAATGATGTTTAAAGTTAGCCATTAATTTTAATCATTTTTATCTATCGTATAATCTTGTTGTAAAATATACATTTCGCTAGTTCGGACTGTAGAAGAAAAGATAAAAAGAAAACAAAATCATTATCAGTAAATAGTATAAATTACATTCGCTGTTCGCTTTGTTTATCCTGGAAGCAGGATCGAGAGTGGAACCGGCATCGAAGAGAATCAAAAGCGTAACTCGGAACAGAATCAAGAACGGTGTCGAAATTGCCTGAATCTGAATCAAGAGCAAAACTGCGATCGGTACTGACATCAAGTCGAATCGGTGCAGTAAGCAAAGATATTCGTTCTATGGCACGCGGGCGAAGCCACGAGAGGAAAACTAGCGATTCATAAATTCTAATGGAATATGAGAGACATAGGAAAGCCCTCCGTCACCGCGTTTGCTATAAAACTGTTGTAATGGTCGCGTTGCTTTACCGGTCACACAGGAATTTGTCATTTGTAATAATGATATGATTTTTCATGTTCCGTCGGCAACGTGCTCTGCCTACCCTAGGCCGACACCCACGCCGAAGGTACGCTCGGTTCCCTTAACAAATCTTGCATTTCGATTTTGTGAAATTTTGACAAATCGTAAAGACTTTAGATAATCCCATCGCTGTTCGGCCCTTGACAGGAGTTTTTTTTCATTTTAATATTCTTATGAACGATATGACAGGACAGGCTGAGACGACAAGAATCGATATAATGAACGATCGGGATCCAGAGCAGAATCAGGATCCGAAAAGAGATCGTGACTCGGAGCCCTTTTCTCGATCTGAATTGCGATCCCACTGCCCTTTCCGGTCATTGTATTCAGGACCAAAGCCATCCTCCTATTGATTACGTCAATACTCATTGTCTCGGTCACATGCTTGATTTCAAGGCGATCAGAAATAATGTCGTGTGACTTTTAACTTATTCCATTAAAAGAGATCCAATTAATCTTCTCTTTCAATCCGTGGGATTGAAAAGCGAGATTGGTCGGATCTCGTTCGAGATTATTCGATGCAAAAAATGATGAAAAACATTCAATATCCCCGGTAGACAGTGCCGCGGATGAAAATTAATATAAATAAAATTCTATAAATAAAGATAGTATTTGCAAGTATTATTCCGTTGCTGTGGGGGTACGACATTGACTACGAACTTAAACTTTGTTTACGACAAAGAGCTAGAAGGCCACATTATCGTTTGTATCTATAAATAAACCTATAAATAAGTTTCCCTTGATGGGAAAATAAAAGCGATATTATATAGGAAATAAAGAGAAGGCATTGTTTCGTGGATGGCTTTGAGTTTAATGTTCAGCGGTTTAACAGGTTCTTGAACCGGTAAATAATATGGACGGTCGAGATTTATATTTCCTGTATCGTTGCGGGATAATGAAATTTCGTCGTCTTTCTTAGTTCAAGATGGCCCTTAAGAAAGAAACGAAATTCGCGAAGCGACAGGTGTCATTTTTGTGTCCCGGCTTCGTAGACTTTAAGCAGAATATGCCGATGGACCTCTTATGTGGTCCTTGAATTCGATTATGCTCATTCCAACCCCTAGCTAGAAACTGGCTTTTGACGTCTCCGTCCACAATGCCTGGCATCAGACAATTTCGTGCTTGCATGCTTAAAATTCCAGCCGGAGTTTTCATCTGCTTTCACAACTTTTATAACGTCATCAGAACTGGGTTACACAACGACTAGTTTCTCCACTCTTCACTCTATGGAATGTAGACGTTCTTCTTTAATGATCACCAAATACCTCGGCTTTGATTCGCTTTCACTCTTTTTCCACTTGCTTCAACATTAAAATTCTGCTATCTGTATACCTATATTTAAGCATAATACTTCTAACTGACTGATTTCTCCCTAGATTTCCAGAAAACTGTAAGTCCGATTGACTTGAACTTTGGATAGTTATTCTTTTCGATATGTATATGCTCATAGGGGACGGCTTGTACGGAAACCCTATAAAAAAAAACTTTTATCATTTTATTTATATGCGGGCGGAGCTGGGGCCAAAAGCTGGTATATTTCGTAAAAAAATATTTCTGTTCAGGCATTGGATTGAGTTAATTGTAATCTTCTTTCGTTACAGCTTGCAGTCGACGACCAGTTAGGTGGTGATCGGGAGTAAGTGGGCAAAAATCAATTGTATCAACTGACCGAGTGGAAATTTCACGGTAGTTAAAAACATTTCTTATCTTATAGAACAAAATACTCCATTTTTTTAAAACAAAATAAAACATTGTTTAACATTTTATAAAGCAATACGTCTTAATAGTCATTATAACAGTTTCATTTTCTGACACAAAATTTGGAGATTATTAAAATATTTTGATATATTCGCTATTATTTACTATAATACAAGATTTTCAATTAATAATATATTGTATAAGATTTCTTATTAAAAAATAACATAATAGTAGAAATTGAACATAAAAAAATGCCTCGAATTTTATGAACTTTCAAGTATTAAAAGAAATGTATTCATAACAAATTTTCTTAAAGGGGGTGCGGTTTTCACACATTTTTAAATATAGGTCCAAAACTACGCAAGCGAGCTGCTTTCGCTTTAGCTTTTGGTACAGTTGAATGATAGTTCCAAGAACCTACTCCGTTCTCCTCTTCTATCAACTCAACCCGATCTCCAGCCATCAGATATCCTATTCTGTCCCAAGAGGCCGGCAGCGCACTGCTGTCTCCTCTGGACTCGCGAGTGTCTATGGGCGGCGGTGAACATCTACTCTTTGTTGACTCGCCTACTCGTTTGCCTCTCGGTTATGCTATAAAAAAAATAGAACATTTTTTTTTGCTTATAACAGTTTGTAAAGTTGATGACGGTTGTAATTAATGAAAATTAGTATTTTTTAATATAAGATAATTAATAACCATAAAATTGTATGAAACGCATAGTAATTACAGTAAACGTCGTCTATAATAGTTTCGATTTTTTTTAGGTACCCTAAAAACAGCAAATAGCGGCACATTTTATTCCTCAGAATAATTTTGAATATTTTTTGTTAATAAGCTCGTAATTTCTCAATATCAAATAAACAGTTTTTAATATTCAATTTTATTGAGATGTATTTTTAATCTTTTTGCTTATATTTCTCTTTTCAATAAACATAGTATAACAACTTAATTTATTTGCTTTATCCTCCTTAGTTCATTGTCACCAGCGTCTTGATGAAGTCATCCAAATACTGAGCTGCATGGATTCTCTTCATTTTAAGATTTAAGATTCATTTTAAGAATCTTTTTAATCAGTAATCTTACGCATTGTGACCATTTATAAAATTATTAATCGTGAAGTAATATCACATTTATCCGAAATAAATTGACTTTCCATTTAAATAAAAGCACTGTATTACAAAATATCAGCACCATAAAATATCATCATTAAATAATTTAAAATTTTGTTCACTATTTCATGTTTCAAATTCATATCTTTACATTATATACGCCACGTCAAAGTCACTTCGGCTAACATTTTTCTTAATATGCTTAATTTGCAGTTGGTCGATATATATATATATATATATATGTATATAGAAAAAATACCACTTCGCCGTTCACTGCCAATAAAATATTGACTCTAGAAGTGTGTCGTCAAACAGTAAAAGCAGAAACCGGGTGAAAGTAGCAGAAAAAACCAAAACAATCATTAGGAGGGTTTGCGACCGAACGAGTCTGAAATGACGAAGGGATATAATGTCGTTTTGCAGTAGTAATTCAAGTTGCAATACTGATGATTAATAACAAAGATATTATTACTTTAAGCAAATTTCGCTTTTATTCATCGTGAATCTAATCAACCATGGTTCCTTTGGTGACACCCCTAAATTATGTTTTATAATAACGTGTTACTAAGGAAACATTGTTAGGTATAAAGCTATGAAAATAAAATATCCGTGTTATCTTTTATATAATTTTACAAATAAAATTTTATTTGTATATTAGTAGATATTAAATAATTAAATGAAAACTAAATATCCTGTTGGGGGATTCCCGTCGGATATCCATGTGAACAATGCGAAGTAAGGAATAAAATCGAGAAGTTTCATTTAATATTTTGGAAAAAATGAACTCTAATTAAAATTACATATAAAACAATAAATTATATTAAAAAAACCCATAAGGTGTCTTTGGGACACTCGATTGGAACAAAGTTCTATTCGTAAATATATTTTATGAATTGAATAATAAGAATGAAATTAATTAAAACGTTTGAAAGTAATTAAATAAACAATAATAATATAAGTGAATAAATGGCAAGAAAAATTTGCAAGATATAAATAAACATTTTTTATTAATTATTAAAATCATTTAAAAAAAATGCAAGGAGGCAGACAGATAAAGAAGTATACAACTATACACTAAGCCTAGCTACACTATAATTCTTCGTTGCGGTAACACTTTTACGTGTAGCTCCCATCCGCGTGAGCGCCTGAGTGTAACATCTGATAAGGAATTTTGTTTCAAAAATACTAAATTTAAAGTAATAAAATTTAAAAGAAATTACATTATGTTATAATTTCTATAGTCAATTCCTATGCCAGCCGATCGTATTCGATCCAAAAAAACTACGTAGTTTCAAATCGATTAATTTCTACCTCCTTCTGTAGACCGTGAAGCTTTATATAGAACCTTCCCATCCGCCCGAGCTGCCACATGCTACACGGACCCTCCTTAAAAGTGTCGACGAGTGATGACGTAACAAAAATAATCATTTGAACAAGCGTACGACAAACGCTGAAGCTCCCGATTGTCATAAAAATTTTACGCTACCAGAAATCATTTATCGAACCATCCTACCATTTCATCAAAACCGTGCGCGATCAACATTTTCACTTCGTGTCCCGTCCAGCCAGCCGTTGATATTTCAGAGGCGAGTTGGCTCGGCGCTAGGCGCGGCCGGCCGCGACGCGAGCGTTCACCCGCGACCTTGTCGCGCCCTCCCCTCCTCCCACGCGCCGCCGCCCGCCGCCCCCGCCGATAGCCCCTCTCGCCCTCCCCGCCCTCGCCGCGCCCACGTACGAACCACCTATCTTCGGCGTCCTTCGACAAAGTTCTTTGCGCTCTCATGACCTAGGTCACGATTTACGTTTCGTGACAGAACGCATTCGTTATTCCAATTAAAGTTGTGCGCCGTTTCGCGTCGAGTCCGGCGCGGTCGCTCTCGCGGGCGAGGCTGAGTGCGGCGATATGCAAAAAGGAAGACCGTCCGCGCGCCGCCGTTCGATTGTTTTTTATCGCGACGGCCGCGAGAAATAAGCCGCATCCAGCCCCGGCCGCCCGCCCTCTTCGGCCGCTCGGGCGTCCCGCTGTAGGACGCTTTTTGGCACAACTCGCGTATCTAATTTAGAGAGACGCCGGATTAAAACTATAACAATGTATGCGGAGGACGACGGCGAATGCATTCGCGAAATCGTTTTTGGAATTCAGATTCGCGTTCAAGTATTCCACCGTTTCGGCAAATTTTGTTTGTACATTATAATGTATATACATATATATTTTAGAAGTTTGAATACGATACTCGACGCACGAAGTCTTATCTAATACGTTTTTTCCTTATAACATATTCTTTAAAAAAAAGTGGTTTTGTATAATAGCTAACAACTTTTTGAATCGATTGCCGAGCCTTAGGCGCATAAAAATATTTGATTTTATTCGTACTTTATAAACTAGGTGAATATACAACAGGTCACATTTAAACTAGCGATGTAACGATACCGATACCGATACCGATATATCGGCCGATATAATCGGCAGGCCGATATATCGGCATCGCCGATTTAAATACGCCGATTTAAATGATTTGCGCAACAGATTATCTGCTAGTAATTTGAATAAACTTTGTTTCCTTAACAAAAATCTTCCTAAAGTGAACTTTGATTATTAATATTGATTTACTTTTGATTTGATTCCTTGATAAATGTTACCCAAATAAATGTTGATATGATATTTTACCTTTTTTTTCATTATTTTTAATTTCCATTTTTGCCACACTACAGAATAGAGTGTCTATTTATTCTATGTAACATAAGTAGGTAAGTTTTATGCATATAAAGTACATCATTCTTTATTTACTGGGTGTATTTACTACTAAGCCATCGATATCGGTATCGGTATCGGTATCGCCGATTATTTTCCTCGATAATCGGTATCGGTATCGTATCGGCAAATTCATGTATCGTTACATCCCTAATTTAAACATTGGTACATTAGCAAAATCGATAAAATTGCACCATTTTTCTTTTAATACTGATTATAATTCAGGGTTGTAGCTATATCTCGCCATTAAATAGTCCTCTGTAGGTTTATCGAACTTTGCCCGTCGTCCAAACGTAACTTTATTTATAGGCGCCGGCGCGTGGCGAGCGGGGGTACCTACGCAGCGGAATAGCTACAGCAATGCGAATGCTCTCACTTACCCTTCACGAGTCCGAAACGACTTGGGGTAGGTCGCGGACGGGAGTCGGCGCTCCCCTCGGATCGAAGTGGGTGTTGGGAATACGTGAGGTGTCTTCCTCGGGTCAAGTCTCCCGTGTCCTCTGAGCGACTGTGTAGATGTCACTTTGTGAGAGTTATTGTTGTTTTTGTTTTTTTTTCTTCTTTTTCTCGTGCGCTATCGGAATATACTGTTCGGGCGGATTAATAATCGATAATACAGGGTCGCAACAGACGTTCAACTCGAACAATCGCTATTATATTGTGACACGTTTGTTTCTCATACACGAGTCACATTGATGTGTCGCGATGATACAGCGGTGTGTCAGCGTTAGCATGTGACGTTCAATTCAAAAATGGCGCTTGCTAGCTCGATCATCTGTCAATGAACAGTTCTAAATTTAGGTATATTCGTTTAATCAATAATAGGACTATTACAAAAATGAAAAAAAAAATTTGGTTGCCTGTAAAGTCGGTATACGGGCGAAAGTTTTACGTGACAACGACTTTGAATGGTAAAATCATTTTAATGTGAATATTCATTCGTATAGTAGGAAGAAGGATGAAATAATAGTAACAATTTAAAACATTTATTTATACAAAGAATTATATTTAAAACATTAATTTATACAAAGAATCTCGCACTGAATTTCATATTAACAAAATTTTATTTTTACCTTTACACATACATACGTATTTATATACAAATATACATACAATAACTTGCAATACATTTGCAAGCTATGCACTAATTCTCTAGTGCTGCGCGCGCGGCAGACCGATCATAGTTGAGTGGGAGAGAGACGCAAGGCATTCGGCGGGCCTCTCTCTCGTTCGGTGACTCATCGTTACGTTACCGAGCGTTACACTTTTTCATAAGTGACTCCCAGCCGCAACCTAATTTAAGACGTTGTCACGTCAAAAATCGTTAGGAATCCCATCGCCTGGCAGGATGACAATAAGTGTTTAGCCATCACACTCAATTAGTATCTCCACATCCGACATGATACCAAGAGTACTAGTAAGCTAGCTAGGTCCTACCTGTCACGTCCTAACGTGATAGGTAGAACCTGTTACCTATACTTAATGATAGATACAAAGGATCAAAATGTCCGTACGGAATAAACGAACATTTTACATGATGACATACGCGAATACAGTCTTCGCTCACGTCACCCGTAATGCACTGTACGTTGGTGGTACAAAATAAATTTTGTAGATGAATGACAGACGCTCCATGGTGGGTCAGTAACTCCATACTTCAGAGATCTTAAACTGCCAACCATCATAAAATACGTAAAGGACGCATCCGAGCGATTCTTCACCGCCGCGGAAAACCTCTTATATTCTCGGCCGTCGCATACCTATGAAGCTCCACCCCCACATTACTTCGTCTGCAAGCCATGGAATGTTTTTATTAGATTCGTCCGACGACCTAACCGCCGCAGTCGAAGGGCTGATAGAAGTGAACAATACGGTGAAAGACTAGAAGTAGAAATCCCCCTACTATCACTACGACCTTCGACGGTCAACCGACCGGTGCGCCTCCAACGCCTCCCGGCGTCCGGCTCAAGGACCCGGACCGTGGCGACGCCCTCTCGCGACTTCTTGTGTCGAGGTGCCTGATCATCGAGGCGTCGATGCAGTCATGCGTCGACGGCATCTCCGTGCCGGATTGGCCGCGTTAGACGAAGACGTCGAAACCTTGGGGTATCGGACGGATAGCCCATAACAGGTTTTTTCCTCCTTCTACCTCACAAGATGAGAACTATAAAAAAATGTTTCCCTCGATCCAATTCTGATCAAATTGTCCCAAAGGAAAACATACTCTTATAGAGAAAACACACATAACTACCGCCCGTTAAATTATTTTGTTATTGAACGATCATCCGTTTTTGAACACTATCCTGGTGCTGCTTGTGAATTCCAATCTCAAACCGTTGTTGATTTTAGTTCTGTCTTTCGAATCGTTAGTTATAGGTTTGGGTTCGTACAGAAATCCCATAGACAAAAGCACTTTCAAGTTTTTCCGGATAATTTTTTCAATATTTCTCTCCTTAAAAACCTTATTTGGACAATTAAAATATTTAAAATACCTAAATCGATCTAACCGTTTTCAAGTGGTGAGCTTAACAATAAACAATATTTCATTTTATTTAGATAGATTAATAAAAAAAAATGTTGAAACATTAATAATAAAATTAAAAAAAAACAACTCTAAGATTTAAATGCAAGCTTGTACCAGTGTTAAAACCTATGTATTTTATAGCTTTTTCCAGGGGCAAACGACTACGCGAGTAACCCGGGAGTAGGTGAGCACCGAAGCCCATGGTCAGTCGCGACCCCAAACGAGTCGCCAATGCATTGCCGGCCTCTTGGGTAGGAATAGAATGTATGACGGAAGATACAGTGGGCTGATGGAGGAAAGTGAGCCACCGGAATTCTCACTCATTGGATGATATGCACAGCGGAAGCTGCTACTTCATGTCTGATTCTGTGAAAATGTGGTATCTCGCTGTTGAGACCGGCCCATGTTCGAGCTCCAGTTGGGTAGCCAAGCATATAGATCGACTGCAATAATAGAGGTATGTCAAGTACAAAAATATAATGTATTTCCTAACAAGTTTAAAATATAGAGTTTCAAAATTATTAACAGTGTTTGCACTTGCTTGCTTTTATAATCACTCAAAATAATAATAAGGTGAATATGTGATTGTCGGTGTTTGTCTTTAAAACGAGATCTTTTGTCAGGTACTGCTTCTTATCGAATACGTTGACGAACATCACCCCATATAGTTCCAACGCAAAGTTGTATAAGTGCTCATCCATTCCCTCCGGAGTGAGGCTGCTCACATGTTCCGATGTATAATATCATATCTGACAACCGATGAAGTTTTTCTTTGCAATATATTCGCCTAATAACAATTTTAGGATAAACCGACATATTTTAAAAATTAGCAGCGATAGTAATTAACGAGATATTTATTTTAACCACATAATATAAATTCATTACAATAAGTGCTTGAAAACAGTAATACATAAATAATATGCCTTTATTCAATAGGTATGGAACTATATAATTGAATGTATATAATTCATTTGACTTTTACAGCATTTCTGTGTATATTATTTTTTCTGAATTTACTTAAGCGTTTTGACTCACTAGAGCACTTTTCAATGTTCTTTTACGCAGTATTTAAAAAAAAAAGCTAATTTTCTACTGTGGTCTTATTTTAAATTATTAATAAGAGATTTCTTCTGTAGTTCAATATTTACGTAAATGTCATCGAGCGTGTCTCATAAATAAAAGTAATATTCTTGTAGGTACTAAAAAGATATATTGATAAAATATGTCATCAAAAAATTCTAGAAGCCTACTACTATGATTTGTGACATATAATAAGTTTACATTGAAGTCTCCACAGATTACAATGTATTTACTTTTATCCTTGATTTTATATGAGTCTTGATCCATAATTGATTTAAGTAACTCATAAGAAAACGGGGTCTGTGTGCGCTCAAATAGTTTTTTTTTATATATATATATATACGCTTTGTTATTTCTTTATGAAATGTAAATACAAATGGGACCATATTCTATAGTTGTTTATAACAAGTCCCAAATCATTAATAAAATAAAAGGTATTAGATATAACATTTAAAGTACATTAGACATATATTATGACACTACAAATTAAACGACTTAGGTAAAACATATCAGTAAATTAAATAATGAAATAAGAATGATCAGACTATTAACTAAATGAACAAAAAATTACTATAATTTTTTCTTCTATACAAAAACGGTAATAACATACAAATTTCAAACTTGGTGTAATTACAGGGTATACTATAAAGTAACACAGCAAATAATAACAGTATAGCGTGAGACATTTAACGCTTAGACTTATCAGAATGAAAAAAAGTGTCTTATAAATATGACTCAAATATATAGTGTGGCCGTACGCAACCCTCGGCGTGTGAATACGACACGCACTTGACTGGTTTGATAAATTATTCTTTATTCATCCAGTTCGATAAGTCATAGGTACATTAGCCTGTGGGTACGATTCAAACGTGATGTCTTCCAATTCAAAGACAACGTTCTAACCTGACCCAGATTATTTTTATAATAAAAATATTATTTTTTCATTGTGCAGTAGATCAATAACAACTTCTCCATTATATTTCGTCGTGTCATGTCGTGTGTATTTGATGGTTCCTAAGAGCATGCCCTATCGAATAGTAGGATAGAAATGAAATTCATTTTATACTAGCGGTCGCCTACGACTCCTTCCGCGTCGACTTTGCTTCTGTGGGAATTAGATATTATCTCACAGCGAAAAGTAGCCTTCCGAAATTTATGATACCTATCTCAATATTCTTACTACCCCAAGTTTATAAACATCGGATTAGTAATTCCGTCGTTAGTAATATTATAAAAATGTATGTAGCTATACGTCTGTCTATCTATTTGTTACCTGTGCTGAATGGATCGTCATAAAATTTGACACAGAGGTAGCTTGGAATCCGGTTAAGGACATAAATAGCTTTTTATTGCAACGAAACTTTTTACCGCAATACCGAAACCCGTGCATACGAAATCGCGGGCGTTATCTATCAGAAAAACATCGAAATATGAAGCAGTAAAATACCTAATTAAATAGTAACAGGAAAGAAGGAATAATAAAATAAAAGAAAAAAAAATAGAATAGACAACAAAAAAGTAACAACAGTCAGAGACGTCTGCCCTTACACGTGTACGATTATGACTCCATAACCATAGACGTGTAAGGCCATTCTGGTCGAAACGTGATATTATATAGCTTACAGCATTCGTCAATAAATTGACTATTTAAAATTGAAAGATTTTTTCAAATCCGACTAATAGTGCCTGAGATTAGTGTGTTTTAAAAAAAACCAACAAAGAAACTCTTCCGCTTTATTATATTAGTATAGATTATATCAAAAAATGTGGTACGGAGCACTAATATGCAACTCTCTGGTTTTATTTGGTATTAATTAGAAATTACCAGGGCCTAACTAGTGCGAGTAGCCAGACAGCCTAATAAATTAATATACAGACATACTTCGTAATTTATTAATTTGAAATCCGAAAAAGGGACGTAGAGAAGAGAGAACGAAATCAAATAATACTAGTAATTTAAAGTTTAAACATTAACATTTACTACTATATACTAATTCTCAAAATTCATTTAAATTAAAATGTTAAAATTGAATTGCTTCAAGAAACATACCTATCTCTAATTTACTTGAGTTGGACTAGTTAATTTACTTAATTAACATTAATTAAAAAATTATACGTTTTTACCATTTCATTGTTAAAAAGTATAACAAGGCAATTAAAAGCTTTACAGGGTGAAGGGTGTGAAAACGCGTGTGTATGCGCCGGCTGTGGCTGTGTGCGTCCGACCTTGTGGCTCAGACGGCGCATGGGCGGCGCGTCTGGGCGGCCGGGGCCGTGGCCCACGGCGCGCGGCGAGGGGCTTGCGGCGCGGGCGGCGGGAGGTGCGCGCGCGCCGCCGCCGCCGGACGGACGTGTTCGCCAATTCCGCGCTCGATAAGGTCGTCGACATCCACCGTAGAGTTATAAAACGCGTTCGCGAAATTTAGGTGGTATTTTGAGACTATGACTAAAATTAATCTAACACGATGACGTACCACGTCAACGAAATTGTCGTTTACGTGGTTATTTATAATCGTTAGTCGTTATTTATAATTAAATACCCCACGCCCACATTGTTTATTTGATACGCGAAAACCACTCGGAAAGTATGTTCACTTTTATAAACAACAATGTTATTTCCTATTAAATTTTGACTTGAAAACGTCTGTTCGGCTCGTTAAGTACAGCGATTGTCGGTCAAGCTCTCTTGTGTTTCAAAATATCGTCATATTTCGATCTCTAATTATTGCGAGACTAATAATGCGATTGTAGCGGTTGAGGTCACAATGAATAGAGCATGTCTGTATCTGTTTATCGTGTCGTGTTTGTTTTCTCATGACGTCATCGGGCCGGTGTAAGCATCTGCGTGTGAATATTGTGAATTAACGTAGTGTAAAATTGTAAGTCAGTCTAGCCCGATAATGCTAGGATAATAATGATCCTCGTATCAAAGTAAAGTAAGAGTAGAACTCGAAGCAGAACAATAAAAATATTCCCCGAAATATATGAAAAAACCGTTATTAAAATGTAAATTGCAAAAAATTAATGATATCTTCTCGTATGAGTGGTAAACATGCGCGGAATCATAGAAAACGCAATCTCAACCTCGCATCAAAGTGACTTCAAAAAGTGAAAAAAGTCCAATGACGAGCAAATATTTCGGTTATTGTTATGTTTTTATTCCGACATTTTGACGGAAATCAACGGTGCAATCCTTGACAACGCTTTTGAAAATTTTTTTTCTGTACTATTTAGATCTATAAAAAAATAACTGATAAAGTGCGAATTAGATTCTGTACGATGTGATATTGAAACATAAGTCAGGCCGAACTATTCGTAGATTAAAAAAAATGTAATAAAAAAAAAAGCCGATTAGCGTGTAAGCAAAGTATCAATAAAAAAGTTACAGGATAATAAATTGAAAATTTTTCAATCAATGTTATGGGCTGGAAGAGAATTTTATTACAGCAAAAGTGCTAAATATCAATAAATTTTCATTATTTAATAAGGTATGTACTTATACATACTTTATTATATAATGAAAATAATATATTACAATACGTCTGAGTCGGAAGCCTACGTGTAATGCATCGATTCATCGCATGTAGTATTAATGTGCACTGTACATAATAACATTGACGTATAATTTTGTAATTAGACTCCAGTGTAATCACAGTGGAAAATACGGATGAAATGACATCAATTTCCACACAAAAAAATCGGAAGGAAGGGTTTGCAGTTTCAAATCCCACCCACGCCTTTGGTTGATTGAAAGAGGCAATTTAAATCCCTCGTTTTTTTTTTCATTTTTAGGTACACATTTTTATTTCATTGTTGGGTTTTGTATTATTACTTAAACATTTTTAGTTTTTTGTTTTTTTTGTCTACCCGTGTTTTGTTATCTTTTTCATTTGTTATAAAATTTGAGAGTACTTACCTACCCCAATGTCCAACGAGATTTGGGGCAGGCTGCCTTTAGTAGAAAGTAAAGCTCAAGGTAGCCTGCCCCTTACCGATTTAAACTAACTACATAATTAAGCTAAAATACCTCTTCAAAAATGAACATATATGTATATAATTAATGTTCTTTCGGGAGTAGTACGCAACTAACGACACCTCATTTGTTTTGTTTGCTGGAATCAGCTGAGGCATTTAGGCTGTACCTAAACCTTTGTTGTCAAATGTTCAGACTGTTGACTGCTTCTGGCGTCCGCCAGAATGAATTTATGATGACATCGTGCAGTCTATGGCACTCCTTGGAGCAGTACAAGTCTAACGATACCACATCTTCTCAGATCGATCAAAGACCTAAGCTGTAGGTGGTAACATAGATACACACATACACATTATCCTCTAGCCGTAGTTGGTTAAAAATAAAAATGCTAAGTACCAACACAAATTTCCACTAAAAAGAAAAAATAACAATCACAATTTTCTTATGAAACTGTGTGTTTACATGTCAAAAAAAAATTTTTTTGTTGTTAATTATTGTGCAAAATTCAAATACTTAGAGGTTGTGTCATTCCTTTTTGTTCCTATTTATTATTTTATAGTTTATCAAATTATGCTTTAGTTTTATTTGGAATAATAAGGAGATTTATCCTGAAATAGTCACTGGATATTTTATCGCACGACTCGTGATGCGAAGCATTTCAGAGTGCTTTAAGACCGAAAAATGTTTTTCGCCTCTTGTCATTAATTATTGTGCTGTACTCTAGTTAGTACAAGAAAATGGGAAAATTGGCATACCATTGTACATATAATTTAATGGAGATTAATTATGTCACTTACAAAAAAATGATTTTATGTAATAGTAACGAAAAAGTATCAAAATCATTAGGAAAACTTTCTCCATCAGTTAAAAAGGTACGTTGGATGAAATTTGAAAACAATATAACTTATGAAAAAATCCATTAATATAACCGTTTTTTATTAGTTTTAGAATTATAGCTAGTAGTTTCCTGTTAAATTATAAGCCATGCATTGTTAGATTATCCAAATTGTTTGAGATTAACCTCTATTAACAAGAAATTCGAAATTAAAACAAATTCACTAAACCTTGTCAAGCAATAATTACGTCAAACAAATGCTATTTTCTCTTTAATAAATGAGATTAATAACAATAACGATTCATTGACATTATACAGCAACTCAGTATTATAATAAATTACATAATATGAAATGAATTAATGTAATAAAAAAAAATCAAGAATTTAGTCCATAATAAAATGTGGAGGCTAATTCGATTAGTAAATGGGTCAGAATTATTATAACGAAAATCCAGAGTACTTTTGTTTTTTTTCTACAACACAATTTTTCATTTTCCAAGAAATTACATCAATAATACATTTTTGTAGAAGAAATAGATTTTATATTAAAGTTCTACTGTATTCATTGAAGTCGTTTGGCTAGGAAATTTTTGGAGTAAAAACGGAGGCATTGTTTCTTTTATATCTTATTAAGATCCGATTAAGAATTTAATGTATAAAATTCACTTCACTTTTAAATTACATGACACCAAATTACATAACTCCACGGAACAAGTGAAAAAAACCGATTGTTTTAAATGTTCCATATTTATTATTAACAATGTCAATATAATTAATTTAAAATTACCATAAATAGCTACGGCCAAATGATTAGTAATTATGTCGATTTTTATTCGATAGCAATACTAGTCACAAAGAAATATCGGCCGTAATATACAGGCAGCACTAACTACAATCTCATCTGAAAGATTCCTTCAGGACCTTTTAGATAGAACCTCAACAACTAGTTCTAGTTCATTTACTTTCTCCGCCATACCTATTTAGATACTGTGTAATTTAATACTAAGTAACGAAAATAACGGATAAGAAAAACCAATTTATATACCGTTTTGAAATTTCTAATAAATAAATAATATATTATCGTTAGGTCTGTTTTTGACAAAATATTATTTTGAATAAATCGATCAAGAGACGTTAAAGACATAAAAAACGGCAATAACATATTTGAAGGAAACACAGTTGAGATCGCCGAGGCACGTTGTTGTCCTCTAGGAGCAAAACAATCGTGCTATGTAAAATACAGTTAACTTATGTAAAATACAATTCTGTATCTAAAATCTAACATACCTAATACTTTTACTATTTCTAGAAATTTGATGATTATTAGCTACCGAGAAGAGCATTCAATTTTTTTCTGTTTGACAATCCGACAGCATTGTTTATGTACTGTTTACAAAAACAAATTTCAATACGCACCCATGAAACTCAATATGCGACTCCGAACGCCGCTTCGTAACTCCAAGACGGCGTCGATCGCTGCGCACACGCCGGTAAAGCGGCCGTACACGACGCGGCGCGCCCGGCCCGCGCGATGCGGGTGTGTGGGTATATGGGACAGCACGGCTCATTTGCGGTCGGTGGCGAGACGCTACTAATTCAAAATCAACAGCACACTAACGTAACGTCAACTTCGCCGTGTTTCGTCTTATGATCGATTGACGGATTTTAACGACCGTCTGTCGTAGTATTGTTTTAATGAACACGTTAATGTTTTAGCACTGTAAGTTTAATGAATTGACCTGGTTCGATCTCATAATAACGGTTCGTCTGTTTTTATTTGTTATTGTATTTTATGTGGTATTTAAACGGCGTAAGCTCAGATCTGACTCCGATGAGCATTTTTATGCTATCACCAATTCATGACGTGCTTTTTTAAGCAGCGACCGATTACTTAATTGATAATGTATTGTGTTTAAGCATGATGGATAATCATGACAGCCGCATAAGTATGGAATCTTTAAATTTTCAAAACTAATGAGATCTACATCTAAACCATTTCTCCAAGTATATCAGTTAAAATCCAACCGCTTCATAGAAAATCGCTAAAAGCATACAGCGGCAGTGTTCGTGACGATTAGAAGGTAAATAATGCTGGGAAACTGATTATTTTTATGACTTGTCCGATTATTTGGGAAAAGTCTAGCTTCTGGCGTTTTTTCCCGAAAAAATGGTTCGCAGTAATAGGAATTCTCTACTATAACAGTGAAATATTCACAGATGAAAAATATTTATCAACCTCAATCATACACAAAGACAAGATAAACAGTCACATGTGGATCACTTGATAATATTAAAATTAAATAGAGTGATTAAATGCCCTCATTCCCTTACAGTTCTTTTAACAACCATAAACCTAAACTTTTATAGTCTTTTCTCAGAGAGGATGCTGTTGATTTTATCTTGAACTAACTAAACTCTAACAAACTCAGTAGAGACTGATTTTATTAGTACCAAAGACTGGCAAACGTAGAATATCCACCTCTCGAAAACCGAAACCACAAGGTTTCGCGCCAATCAACGAAATGGCAACCAAAAATAAACGAAAATGTAACGAACTTAGAGCAATTACAAATATAATGTTTAAATTATCGCAACGGATCACTTCTTACAAACTTTAAAAAACCTTATATAAAGTAATATTAATGCAAATACTTATTTCAATGATATGTTAATATTTTATTAAAATCGGGCCAAGTTACCCTTCAATTCAATTTTTATTTGTCAGCATAATTTCATCAGAATCGATGAAAAAACGGTCGTTTGTTAATTCGACATGTTACACTGTGTCACACTCCTCTGAGCGTGTTTGAAATAATTCGTGATTGGAGATTAAAAGAGGTTAAATTGGAAAGCTTTTAGTCTTAACTTCGCGAGGGTGACGATGAATCGTGATTTTGATCTCGCTTTTGTCTGCTTACAGCGGGTATTAGGATATTTAATTCTGTTTACATGTTACCGACTTATACGGACCAACGTCTACGGACGTTGCAACTCCATAAAAAGTGTACCAATATTTATGAAATTGTTTGTCCACCAGATTTTATATTTTTGATTCATTTTATGAGTCCCTTCTAAGATACCGTTCAGATGTTGAAGTAAAAATAATGTGTATATAAATTTAATTGTCCTCAGCTGTTATTAGCAATGGCTCATTATAAACATAAAAGTGAAAACACAAATGTAGACCTTAACACAGAGAGGCCTCGACGAATGCCGGCTCAATGGCGGATTTCCGGCTGCCGGCACGCAGTGCGCATGCGCATTATCTATATATTTCGTTCTATATACTACGTATTGTCACGTGGTTTTTTTCTATATATGTATATATAAGTATTAAATGTTCAGTCCATTATTGAATTTCACATTAACAAATGCAATATTCACAATTCTCGTGTCCTGCTTTAAATTAATTTTCTTTTTAAAGATGCAATTTTTTTTTATTTACGTAATAATTACTCGCCGATTTTCTGTTTCTTCACGCGTGCAAGGGTGACTAGCACACAGCGAAAATTTGACACGTTAAGGTTGACTGGGATACGGGTAACGATGAAAAACCACAGATAAGTCTCAATGGGCTAACCAGAACGAAAAATGATTTCTATTTCTAAATTACTCGTGGTATCTAATTTCCATTTAACTAGCGTATAAATTATTATATACTGTATGTATAACCAAAATAATATCCGTTTCCCATTTCTTTCTTGTTTATTGTTTCAATAGTTATGACTTGCCTTACACAATCAGACTAATACGCACAGTTCTCTTGAATTCATAGATAACTAAATCTTACCCCTTTTTGTTTTGGTTTCCATGGCACAAAATTCGTAAATTTCTTAACCGTACTAATATATCTATTAAGTAATCTGTATTACATACACAATGAAAACTTTTCTCTGTCCGAGCATCGGTTTGAAAATACTGGACCTGCATATCGTATGAGAGTTAAACCTTTCTACTCTGAATCGCTTGTAGATGGATGGTATCAAGTTATTTGCATTTTCAATACGCTCTTCAAATATTGTTTTTGAAGTGAAAACTTCTTTAACATCGGTGTGATTTGAAACTCGATGAAACGAAAAAGCGACAGTGAACAGAGACAACCAGATACACCTATAGGACCTAGCGTGCGAGAGAATGAGATAGAATATCAGATGAAATAGAATGTCTGCGAGAGAATGAGATAGAATGTGAGATGAAATAGAATGCGAGCGAAAGAGGTGTGTGTGCTTATGTGCACCCGCTTATTGTATCTATACAAATTGAAAACATTGAACTTGAATAATAAAATGTAAAATAACTTTTGCATTTGGTACTATAATATATAAATATACTCTAGTAGATGGATTATAAGACTATAAATATACTCTATAATCAATCTAGTCTTGATACTCTATCGTTTCATTTTCTCGCAGTTTAATTTTCTGAAGGTTTCACTTCTGATGTTTTTAATATATATAAGTAAACAAATGCGTCCGTATGTCAGAGTTTTTTTTTTTCATTTCCTTTATAACGCAAACGTTTTAACGTCAATATCAAAATCTTAAACTGATTTCGATTGTTTCCACGCATTGCGTGGATGCCAAAAAATATTTTTTTTTCTTTGATTTATTTATTAATCATTAAATTCGGTGTATTACACATAATGATTAGAGTAAATATTTATCAAAATATTTGACAACTTACAATTTTTTTTTAATTTTCCTAAATCATATTATCTGAATATAGGACCTATCTATACATATATTGTATGTAATTATTTTAAAAACCATAAAAATACAACAAATCGTTAGAAATCAAACATGTCACGTATTTTATACGACTGTATACAAAAAATGTATCACTATTTACCCTGTTTAAGTGTAAAATGAAATAATATTTAAGTAGGCACACAGTGCAGTTTGCGTTTCGCTACTAAGGCAATTAATTATAGAGCATTGGCTGTGTTCAGAACACCGCCAATCTATATATAATTCTATACACTCTATAATTAATTGCCAAAATTTGCATGTACCAAATACGCTATGTGAAAAGCTTTATTTGCACCTGTTGACAGATCTTCAATTTGAAATTGTACAACGAACTTAAGGAGCATAAGAGGTAAATTTTCATTTATTTATGTACTTTATTTATGCATTTTATTGCCAGTTTATTTATATATTTTTAGTAGTCTAGTTTTAATTATTTAAACTTTTATTTTTCTTCCTCCTTTTCAAAAATTATACGTGCAAATTCAAACTGCAGTATATTTAATCCGAAAAAATGAACGTGTTTAATGAACTGTTAAATGAATAATAATTTAATTCATCTATTAACTAATTAGGTTCAATTTTGATGAATCTTTCGTCTAGCGATGAAGAAAACGAACAACATCCATGTAAAATAATAAATAAACATAAAATCTGATGTCGGGGATCGGGTCGATGAAAGGGCGAGGAGGGGGGTTTGCCACCGGAGCTCTCACTCATTCCCCGTATTCCGCACGAGTCTACTACGTTGACGGTCGAGCCGGCCCGGTCTCGTGTAGCAACCAAATCGGCGGCGGCACGGCTCTGCCAAAATATAGCTTTTATTTTTGTTAATACCTGACACACGATTGCTTTTAATGAATTATTAATAATGCATTAAATTCAATGGTGTGTCGAGAACATTGCACAAACGCGCACCAGGCAGAGCGCACAGTACGGGCTCCCGGCACCTGCGAGGACTGCAAGATATGTGCTGTACAGTTACCAATTCAATGAGCTCAGCTGAACAAATCGTAGTTAAACTTTTGCACCACGAAAGGTGACTCTTTAAAGACATCATTTAATATATAAAAAATTATGTCTGCGTGTCGTTCCCTATACGTTCGTGCATCTCGTCTAAGAGGCAGCGGCCGGCAACCTAAAGGTAAATTATAAAAGCTGAAATTTTGTCCAGGGAGTCCCTTATATGTGTCGTGTCACTCAGAAGACGGGGTCACGCTAAGCCCAGCGAGGTGGACCCTTGTTATACTCAGACGCGCCAGATATAAAGATTTCACCAATTTTAAAAGTATTTTATAAAGACTGAAATTTGAAAATTTCAAAATATATAAACATTATTATTCAAAAAATAACAATTATTAGACAGGGTGTACTTTTGTTTTGTCCTAGGCAGCACGACCCTTGTCAGGCATAAACTCCTAGAAATAATAACAATGACCTTTAGAAATAAAGAGAGATAACACAATAAAATATTGTATACAATAAAGAAAAAAAAGGATAACTAGACAACTTTAAAAAGTGTAGGTATGGTCGGTCAGTAGGTAAGTTTTTGATGTCTGCCAGGATATTATCCACGGAGAACATGTCTGCCGAGTTAAATATAAGCTTTTTATAGTCTAATAAACAACATACCTACATAAAAATCAGATTTAATAAAATACTTTTGTAATGCTATAATATTTATCAATGTTAAAAGTGTCTGCCATGACTTTGGAAGCGCGATATTCGTCTGCTATTATTATTTTTGAATAATAATGTTTATATATTTTGAAATTTTTAAACGGCAGCCTGTATAAGACGCTTTTAAAATTGGTGAAATCTTTATACCTGGCGCGCCTGAGTATAACAAGGGTCCACCTCGCTGGGTTTACCGAGACCCCGCCTTATGGGCAACACATTTAAGAAACTCCCCTGGGCATTTCAGGTTTTATAATTTACCTTTAGGTTGCCAGCCACTGGCTCTTAGACGAATCGTTCGTTTTATTGAGTTGAAATTTTTGTGAAGTGTCGTTAATTTTCTTTTGGAAAAACAAAACTGTAATTTGTTCTCAACTTAGTTCGGGTATGTGTACTATTGAAATGATAATACCGAAGCGGAATCGAGACCGGGACGTGGATAGAAATCGACTGTGGCATCACTATCGAAAGCCAAAGTGTGACGGAGTAGGGGAAATACCCACCGGGATTATAATCGTGAGTCGTACCACTACAGCACCGATAGATATACTTGGCGAAACCGCGAAAGGAAAGCCAATTCAATACAAGGGCTATCAAATAGCCTTCGTGTTGAACTGAAAATTTTCTTCTATTCCCCCAAACTAAAAACCGCACTGATCAATTGGATACGTATTTCGATGATATTTCAGTTCAGCGCATACGCAACGCGGAATTCCATATCGAAATTCCTTTCGCATATTAACCATAAGGAACAGTTACATCGATTGTCGTTACCCCTTCTTTTTTTTTCGGCTGTCGAATACACGTACGTTCTGCTGGCCTACGGACTTCGCACAAGAAACAAACATAAATAAAATCGTATCGGCCGCACTTCATTGTTGCACGGTGTCACTGCACTCGGTCGAAAACGTCCGTTTTCCTCGTGCGCGCCGCAAACACGAGCAAAACGCTCGCGCCGCTTCTTAGAACAATCTATAATAACCACAGTCAATATAGAGCATTACGTAGGACGCAGTCGAAATAATTGTGCGGACGAGAGCTCTTAATGTAAATCGTGAATATCTCCAGTGAATAGACAAAACGATACGGTATTTTAATTTTTTTTTTATACTGTGCACTCTACAATCGATGGTTATTGTTGCTATCAAATTTTCTATCATTGAAAGTTAAGTACGTATGGATTATAATTCGGAATAGGTAACGTATCGCAGAAGGTTAATGAGATCGTTATTGTCATTTATTTGCGCGTGATCGGCAATTAAATTACACGAACTCGATACGATGTTGATTCGGATTCGATACGGTTTTAAATACATTTTTCTTGTTACGCTGTACATTTAGTGCGAAGTAGAGAACGACTCCGTTCCGTAGTCGTATGAATGCGTCATTGTACGATTTATTGTTAGTACGGTAAACATTTTGACGAATAGGTGAATCAGCTTTCTTTAGAATATGACAAATACATATATTTCATTATGAATATGAGAATATGTTTGTTTTATTGTTTGTTTTTCAATCACGGCATTTTCAATCAGTGCTCAGACGTAGGTTATATTCTAGAATATTTTGTTCGTATATGAATAAATAATATTTGTATGAATTCAAGGAGCGGTAATTAAACTAATGTAGTTTAAATGACTGAATTAAATTTATCTTGAGAAAATTAATATCATGAATTAAATAATCACAGCTAGATTTAAATTTACACCTAACGAAGCAGGCAAAAAATGGCTAATATAAAATACATATTTATGTATATTTGTTAAGCAAATACTATTTGATTTTTATAATAAAGTTGTAGTTGGTGTTGTAAATGGGAAAAAAAATTAAAATAACTTTAGAAACATCAATAGTTGCAATTAAATTTTAAAACACTAAAAACCCTAACTAGTTGATATTAATACTATTGAATATAGGCAGTATTAATTTTTTTTTTATATTAATTCACTCTAATGTGGTAATATAGTATGAATTCTGATAGATACGTTTCTACATCGAGTATCCATCGAGTACAAAGATTTCATTCTATAACTATATTGTTTTAGTGTAATAACGCAACGTCAAAGTTACGGGTAGGATGATATTTACACTCCCGTTTTTAGGTGAATGTTTCATATCCGGTTACGATTCCAGCACAGGCTCATTCCTAATTCGTAATTTTGCAAACATAAGAAATTAACGCAATTCTATGCTAATTCTAATATACAATATCGGATATATTCGATAGCGATTTTTGTTTGGTGCTTCACCTGTACAATAAATTCCCTTGTATTCTTCATTTATCTCACCCTATGTCTCGCTTCCTAATCTGATGCCCGATTCTCAACTTAGTTCTCATTCTGACATCAATTCTATTTTAGGTCCAGATATCGGTTCTGTTCTCGCTTCCTTCTCTATTTACATTATCGGCCTTAAGCTGTTTTGATTTCGAAACCAGTTCTAATCTGCCAATTCAAATTCATCGCACTTTGCCATTGTGATCACCGATTTTCAGTCGATGAACACATCGATACACAAATCGAAGTCAATTATGCTAGCTTAAATGAAATCGATTCAGATTCTATCGGCTTCGAACGCCTTTTTTCGTATCACACTGTACAGTCAAAGGGAAGAAGATATGATATCATTGCGTACCTACTAGCAAAAATGCATCACAAACAATTAGTTTTCTGTCAAAAATCGCGAAACGGACTTAATATCATCATCGTAATGCTACAGAATTAATTTTAAAGCTTCGTACAGGGGCGTATCTAAAGGGGAGATTAAGGGTTCAACCCTTCCCCGAAATAAAAACACTGTGCCGTCATTTGTCTAGTTAGGTCTAGAAAAAAAAAACACTGAGGTATGAAATTCCGGTGATGGCAACATTTCCACTATCTGTGTGAAATGTATTCCTCTCTGTCAAGCGTTCTTTTAAATATGGACCCCCCAGCCCAAAAAAAAACTATGGTTTCGCGCTATATTTGATACGCATTATGGATTTTTGCGAGTAGCGAAATGGCGCAAATGCGACAAAATTCACAACACTAAGAAAGGGTTGTCATTAAGATATCGCATCATTTTGAGACATTTCGCTGCGGTAACGTAATCGCACTGAATACGTATCGCTTCCACATCGAGTTGACAATGATTTGGCATCTTTATTTTGTTAGCATAACATAATCGGACAGCCGATATGTACATGCAGGCAAAACCTATTCCTAATAAATGAAGTATCCTATTGATTTTTTTTTTGTCTTAAACCAAATACGTTCCAAATTTTTTTCCGATTGCGAATTACCGGTTGAAGTCGACATAAACGAACAATATAATAAACAAATCCACTTTAATATTCGTAATATTGATAATGAATATCTTCCTAATTTGAGAAACTGGGAAGGTTTCTCAAATTTCGAAGAAAACCTTATATTGTCAAAATTCTGAACCCCAACCGTCAGCGAAAGTAGCAAAGTATTAGTATATTTTTACAAAATCTGTTTCTTTATTGCTATTCTCGAATAAGTTATTAAATCTCTTAACAACGAAATAAGCAATTTACAAACGATGATAAAAATACAATAAAACGCACGAAACTTTGTCGTTATGAAATTGCATGCGAATGATACAGTGCGCAGGTATTACGCTCCCCAACCCTTCTTTCTTCACCCCCGTTTGCCTATTTAACGCCATTGCGACGCTATCGTGACTAACTTCACAGCGGTAGAGTTTCGTGCGAACTCTTCGATAATTTTGATAACAAAATAATTCTTAGAACTGTACGACATTTGTCATGGATACATAGTCGTTATTGGAATAAAGAAAGCAATTTCCCGAGGCTGTTGCTTTTTGATACATTTAGGCGTATGACGTATGAAGATCGAATTAAATGACATTAGTAGCCATGCAAATAAAAAAAAAGTGGCGCTCCGAGAATGCCGACAGAAGTGAAAACTTGAACGATTGCGTGTGTATTTTTTGAATCATCAGGAAATATTTTATTGTGGAGGAAATATCTACTTTTAAATGAAGTGATTTTTTGTTCATTATTATAAACTACTACTACCGAAATTATATAGCAATTTTCATTGAATGCGCTATTGTACATGAAAAATGATGCATATAATTTTATATACAAAAATTGCAATCTATTGCTTAAAACTTAAATTTAGAAATACATGAGATATGAAATTTAATTAATTGGTATTCTTTGAAATGAATACCAATGGCCGAATTTAAAGATCCTAGCTTTCGTAAGAGAATAACGGTGTCGGTGTCGTGAGTTCAATGATTTTTTCCCATCTTAAAAAATGCTCAACGTGCTCAACGCGCTTAAAGAAGTTTACACTTCAAAAAAAGAAAAAAAAAGGTGAAGATCCTTTACCTAACAATTTCGAATAGCTTTCCCTCGATTGACGTAAATCAAATGATCCCCGCGTCTACGGCCTAATTCCGTACAATTCGCACAGTGCGCCGGCGCTGACGGCCAGCTCGGGCAGTGAGGCAGAGGCGCGGTTCATCGGCCTAAATGCTAAAATTAACACAGCGCGTCGCGGCGCCTACGCCCGCCGGAGCTCTATCTAGACGCGGGGAGATGCCTGAGCCTAATCTAAATAATCGACAATGTAAGCAGATCGATAATCTAGATTCTTTGGAATGAATAAATTAATAAAATAGATAATAATGCATTGTCTATATCATTTCTCCTCAACCCAAAGAGACTTAAATAACATTAGCTATGCCCACGGCTCCTCTTGAATGGATACAGATTTATTCTTTAGGTTTTATTTTTATGTAAAATTTTACTTAGGTATGCTAATTATGAGTTTACGAAAATGAGACAAATATTTGCAATTAAAATATACTTTTAGATATTCAGTGGATTTGAAACTTTAAAACATATATTTTATTTATATCAAGACTCCTTTGTATACAACATTCTTCATTTTTTGTAATGAACGCAAGTCGGTCGGTCGCCGTCGACCGCTGGATGTGTTATTTTAAAGACAAAACTGCCTGTTGCGGGTCACCCTTGGATGATATACATACGCTATCTTGGACTGTTTTATAGATCTTTTCAAGATCTATACTGAAATAATACATTAATTTATTATATCTCTTATGGTTTACTCAGCTTACTATAGCGTAAGATATTTAAACGCCTCAAAGGTTTTTTTTCAGACTTGATTCATTATTATAGTCACTGCTACTTTCGTACGTTACTTTATGAAACAAAATATCTTTTATAATCTGGCAAGATAAAATAGCTACTAATGGAGAAAAAACCATGTAAATCTAATAAGTAGTTCTCACGTGGAAAGAACATAGACAAAGAAATTTTGAGTTTTATAATAGATAATTTTATTTCCTTTTGCCTCTATTAGATATTTATCAATGCACAACTGTATTTAAGTATATTTAAAACAATCCTACAGTCTTATGAAGACGGTCTGTCTTACAATAGACAGGCATGCAGACAGTCCTATCGAACACGCTGATATGGCTGGCACCACTTCATTGGTACTAATTAGTTCCTACGCTGGATAGTGTCACATTCTTGCACTCTTGATAATTATAGACGTCTGTCTCATTTGCAAAATGTCTAACTTCCTAGTGACATACATATGTATTTATTTGTCGTCTGCATTAAATTAAATTTGGCAACTGTCAATTTTGATATTTTAGACATCTTTAGCAAAAATATATACACACTCTTATTACGCAATGTTATGCAATCCTCATAACATAATTTTTTTTTCGACATTCCACATTCGTATTTATTCAATTATAAGTTAGCAGCAACTAACTGTGTTGCCTAGTCTATAAAATGAACATTAAAAATTAAAAAAACATGTGCGACGGATCAATTATGGCCGCCGACTAAATAATATCAGTGTGTGGCACTCCAAAAGTTCATTATCGTGTAAAATTTGTGTTAAGGATATTAGTTTATGTTGTAATTTACTATATTTCAATTTAAAATAAATCAATTTCTATATACGATATATCAGTCAATTTGACAGTTTACTTTGACGACAGCAGACATGGGCGTACCCAGGGGGGCATGGAGGCAGCTGCCCTCCCCTGCCCCCCTGTCAATTGTAGGTTCTACGATATATCACGCCCCGTTCACACGATCTGACCTAAAAAAATCTTACTTGTCCCCTCCTCCCCCCCCTCGGCCCTCATAGGCCAGAAGCTGGTGAAGACCGTGACGGCAGAGTAATGTCAATCGACACTTAAGATTATCGAAATCCGATGTGATGAGAAAGCTGTTAATCTTATAACTGTAGGATCGAAATTGGAATTAGAAGTTATTTTTAAACTAATGCTGCTAGCTTTGTTTAATTTCTGGCGGAAAACAATTTATTGATTAAAAACATAGCGTTGTTTGGAAAGATTGGGTGTTTAATAAATATTAATTATGCGGTACTCGCACCGATAAATAGTTAGTTATAGCGGTAGTTTCTAATACGGTGCTCAATATACAGTTTTGGCAACAACAATGGGGCGCAGGCGCGCCATCGGTATCAGTCCAGATCCATGCGGTTCACGGCCTCTTTGATGTTCCCATATCTGATTGTATTGGTTACTGTATGTTGAATTGATAACTATTCGTGTTGAATTGTTGAACGTAATTAACTCTGTGACCAGAATAAATAGATGGTTGTGTACCGTTAACAAAAATATGGCCAGATGATAAATTAATGAGATTTAGGTGATTTTCAATCAATTAGTAAGTCAATCGATTAGTAAGAGGTAACCATTGCATTTTTGTGCAACAAGTAAAATTATGGTATAACAATTGTTTTTAGAATGTTATAAGGATTTTTTTTTTGTATGTTCTGATAGGTACAGCTGCTTTTCTATTTTTCCTAGAGTATTGTAAAAAAAATGTCTCCTGCAATAGTGTTTAAAGAAAATGTTTCCTAAACAGGTAATTGAGTTATAAACAAAAAAAAACGTGTTTCTAAATATAATATTATATTTTAAACATGCGTTTTAGTTATTTATGCTTTCTTATTTTTCCAGACCCCGCATTTCTAAACAGTTTCTGATAATTACCTTATAAAAATCTAAAAAACGGTTGACCATACAAACAATCCCTAAATCGTCCCGTTATTATACTTATCTATGTGTTTTTGAGCTCGTCGAGTTCAAAACCATTGATATCTATAAGTTTTTGAGCCTTTTGAGTTTAAAATTCGAAAGACTGTTGAACCTGTAGATCAACCCTGTAACTTGTTGCTGCTTTCGAGCTTAACATGTTCAAAAATATATCTACCTAGCAGTAAATTATTGAGTTTTTGAGTTCAGAAGGACCATTTTAATAAAATTTCTAACTTTCCAACCTCAAAAATACAGTTTTAATAACTTTGAGCTCTTCCAATTTAAATGAAAGAAAAACATTATTTTTATAATTTTTCAAGTACCATATCTTTCGGACGTGTAGTTTTATTTTAATGTGCTTTGCAGCATTTGATGTAGTTTCTAAACACAAAAAGACAGTCGAGTACTAAACGCCAATCTATCTAGAACTTTGCGAATTATTTTAGACAAACACGTTTTGCGAATTTTTCATTAAATATATCTCTCGATCTAATCAATGCAATTTGCGTAGATCTACGGTCTTTTTTGAGAAGAAACGCTAATTAGAATTTAGAATTTGTCCATTTAGTAGTTTGAAAAATATTTCAAAAAAAATATTTTTTGGAAAATTTTTCTCCAACTGTATCTCTTGAACGAATCAACCAAATTTAAGTAATTTGCGACAACTTGTTGGAGAAAAAAGTTGATTCTCTTTTGGTATTACACGGATGATTCGAATTAACTGATGGGTGGATTATACAACAGCAATATAAAAATGTAGAATCATGTTTTATAAAATAAAAATGTTGAACATCTAACTTTCAAAACAATAACTTAGCAAAGGAAAGCTTTTAATTATTAGTCATTTAAATGTACTTCTTTTAATTTTATTCTAATATATGTTTTATTTCCTTGTAGATTATTAAGTTGACGCTTAAACGGCGCTTTAATCGACTAGAAGTGACAGATTGAGCTATTAAAAATGAAGTTATATTAAAAAAAAAAGAGGTGGCAAAGTAATTTATTTCAATATGGGTTAGACAGAGTTCATCCAAAAATTAAAAAATCAAATTGGCGTAGTCCAAATTCGATTGAATTCCCATACCACTGAGCGACACCCACTATTTTAAATATATATACATACATATAAGTTTTCTCAACCGGATGTTTTGTAACATGATAGAGTTAAAATCACATATATGAAAGAAATAAGACGTCCGTCGTCGGCGCTGATAGCAATACGATAAGATAATTAAAAATTGACAACAGTTTTTGTAGTCAACACAACTGTTGAGTTTCGAGTTGACAAATACTAATTTGAATCATCTTCACTTTCTTGCTTTGCTAGTAGTCCCAGGATCTCCTTGGACGGGTAATGGAAGAAGTAACCCTGGAGGAAGGTCACGAGATAAGAAGCGAGTCTGGTAAATCTATAGAAGGATTGGAAGTAAAAGCGTCGAAGTTGCAGAGTATAATATGCTGCGTCGTTAGCAGAATATTATATATTCTTCTGTGGTTTCTCGAGTTTTAGCCACGAAGTTACACATTACACCACACCTCCACAAAGTAGGTTGACTGGCAATCTAACAGAGATGGCAGGCTACAGTTGGTTAAGGTGGCCCATTTAAAATCGTTTGATGTGGAAGCTTAAGGCGTAGCGTCGTGTTCGACACTGGGCACAAAAAGGCAATAAAAGTGGCAAACTGTGAATTAGCGATTTTAATAAGGAATTATGGGATGATAAAGTTCTAGTAATGTGTATTTTTATCTACAGCAAATAATACGCATTATAACTTTATTCTTAAAATGAAAGCATTAACCAAGGGAAATGTAAACAATTAACAAAATTGTGTAAGGGAACAGATAAAATAAAACTTAGAACATATTTGCTATTTCATTTACGTTATCAAAGCACGATACCTCTCAATCTATTAATATTAATGATTGTTTAAATAAAAATACTAATTTATCTTTTTTTTCCTTTTCTTTCGATTTTATAATAAGAATGAAATTATTATAGTAATACATGATATTAATTACTATAGTAAAACATGTAATCAAATAAAAAACATTAACGAAATACATTTAGTTCAATATCAGGGAAGCAAAAGAGATATGGATCGTCCCTTGTGGAGACCATAGTCTTGTCTATTCTTCTGGAAAATATGCGTAAGCTAATAAATAATACGTACAATAATTAATGTAATATATAACAATATTTAAATATATCGATACATATTTAAACGTAACAAGTACATCAAATGCTTAGAACTTCAAAAATTACAAAAATAATTTGAACGGCTGGATAGCGCGATAATATTGAGTTTAAGATGACTCAAAATTGAGGTTTCAATCTTTCGTAGCACCGAAATCGCTTGTGAGCTATGTCCTTACTCTTAGGAATTGAATAATCGGCAATTCTTTCAAAATATGATAACATGATAACATTTTATTATCAATTTAACATCTAATTTATATATAATAATATAAACTCATGCCTATTTCCCAGAAGGGTAGGCAGAGTCCTATTCTCGAGTAAATTTACCACCTAACTAAACAATATTTTCGTCGACGTCGAACGCACAAGGGACCTATGATTTTCGCGAGACCTTGGCCGGAGGCGTCCGTAATATATACGGCCTATTGAAATTCGCTATCGTTGACACCTCATAAGCAACTTCCACGTGTAGTGACGTCGCTCGCTGACGCTCGGGTTGGACGACCGCCCCCCGCCGCCCCCCTCCGCGCCGCCCCCGGCCCGCGCGCCCGGCGCCGATTCGCCGGCTTCGCGAAACGGCGAATGTGGGTCGTGACGTGGAGCGGGCGAGCGAGCGATGGATGCGGCAACGGAATGCGATTAGATATCGCCGCAGGTACGCACAATCTGAACACGATCGTTAGCTTTCGTCTTTAACCCCTTGCCTTGTGAACTGCAAATTATTAAATTTATGTATTTTGAAATGTTTACGCGTCGTACTAGAAATTATAGACTTCACGTCACGATTATAGAGAAAAGGGGTCTTGCTTATTTGTTTCGATTACTTTGCTCGATTTTTGTACATTTCTTCAATTAGCTATTAATTGAATCTATTATTTCTTTATATTTAGAATTGCGTAAAAAACAACCAGGACCGACCCTTGATTTGATTTGAATAACGAATCCTGAGGAAATTTTGTGAGTGCATTAAGTATTAAATTTCCCCTGCGGGCGAAGTGAAAATTGAATAAGCCCACTTTGACATTTTAAATTTAAGAGAAGAAATAAATGGCAAATTTACCTAAAAAAAGATTGCTTAGTGTTAAATGCATGAATAAAACAAGGAAAATTGATAGTAATTGTTTTATCAGACATGTGGATTCCTCACTAGTATGGGTTCGGCGTGTAAGAAATATTCTAAATAAAAGATAGATAAGAGAATTGTCCACTAGATGGTTTGAATGCTTGGATAACAGGACATGTATGAAAAAAACTAGGTTAGCGAAATGAAAATGGAAGAATTAAAGAGATATAATAATTGTCTTTGTCTTTTCTTTAATACATCAGAAATTTAGCCTATGTGTTCATTTCACACATCTTTATATATAAAACGAAGAAGAGAAGATAAAGTATGAAGACTTAAGGAGAAGACAAAGTAATTAAGAAGAATGGAAGGACAAAGTTATGGAAGGGCCATCACCCAGCGGTGGTACAATTTTTATTTTTTATGTCTATTTCTATTCTTATAAACTTATGAATCGATATTACATTAAATATAGATTACGCTTTATATAGATCGAATAATGTAGCTAACATAACCCGTCTAAGCTGACTCACAAAGTGAATGATTAGCATGTAACACGCGATACAAAGACATGTGGTGTGAGTACCAATTTCGTGATAAATTTCTGAAATCGGAACCGAAATTAAGTGTCTCAACACGAGCTAGACTTAATACATGTTATGATTTCGTATAATAAATTATTCATGAATTTTAATTCAATTAAATTACTTTTAGACTTCCTGTGATTGCGAAGTCGAAACGAAAGCCTTTGTTGAGGTTTCGATGACTGTTGGTGCTCATTATGATAGACATAACATTTTCATGATTTCCCGCATCGCAGCACTCCATAATTCAGCTTTGTCTTCAAAGGAGTTCCATGACGAGATGAAGGAACTGAATGTAGGATATCTGGAGTAAACATTGTTAATACGCAATTAGAGCATACTAGAGGTAAATACAGCGAAAAGTGTCTGGAACCAACTCCGAATTCTATTTCACCGTGAATTCCTGTCACATCAATTACCCTCGAACTTAGAAACACCTTCAGAATTACAGATCTGGAACGAAGAGGTGGAGTTGTACATAACGGTGGTGCGGCGCCAGGTAAAAGGCATAGAAGACCGTTCCGATAAGTTGTCGGTCAAGGACATCGGAGCTATGTTCAGATAAGTTTCACACACGTTCCTCGATGGAAAAAAACACGTTTCGAGGCGACGTCCGAAGAAGACGTGCATGAATTAATAATTTTCTGTGAACCAGTGGTATTGTCAAATCAATGGGAGGATCAACGGGCCAAGGTCGGGTTAAATTTATGTATTGGGGGATCTGTACGCGATTTTCTTGGGCCAATGGTGACTGAGAAGCATAAGCTTAAGGAGGTTATCGATTCATCACGGGATAAATATAAATGATCAATTAATTGAAAATTACTATTTTAGAAGCATTTGCACTTGTACAGGTTGATAATAGTAATTCTTTTTTTTCTTACAGATTGATAGCACTAGCTGGAAAGGCCGTGATTAAAACAAATAAAAAATTGGTCGTCTGTAAAGTCGGTTTACGGACAATAATTTCACTTGATAATATCATAAGAAAACATTGATGAACAACTGCATACTTTTATGAATTTAATTGAATTATTATCACTGAATTATCATTATTTTGTATAATGCAAAGAAGGAGTTAATTGAAAATGAAAATGTTTTCAATAAATTAACATTTATTTGCACTCGTTAATTCAAATATTTTTCTACTTAAATTATACAGTAAAGAGATAGATGCGACACAAGCCGAGCGCTTAGGCCGATCGTGCCTCTCTATTTTTCCGCGCTCTCGCTCGCACGCTCGGCTCAGGCGGAACACGACAATGAGTTATGCTTTTTCGTGCGTGCAGTCGGAGTTCATCGATTTATAAGACGTTATCACGGCGAAAGATGTGATCACTAACTACTCTAATGAACCTTTATAGAGCGGTTATAGTGAGAGACATTTTAATTCAATAAAATTCAAAAAAATCGATTCTAAAATATTGAAATAATCGTGAAGGGGACATCACAGTTAAATATATTTTATCTTTTAGCCCTAGCACAAGAGCAGATGCAGGAGCGTGTCGCAGCAGAACAGCGGGTCTATTCTGAATTTCATTTACGATCGAATCGCTGTCGCATCCTAACTTTTGGCAAATTTCGTATTCTATCAATTATTTCAAAGTACGACAGCAATTAAGCCGCAATCTACGAAAAGTCGCGTTGCGGGTCTGCCAATGACAGTGTTCCTTTCGTCTCGAGACGTTGGTTGGGATCGTATACCGATAGCATGAAAACCATCAAACGTCGAATCGAACAAAAGGCACTCTTCTGGGGTAGATTCGGTACATTTAATTTTTTGATGTGAAACTTATTTTTGGCGGGTAGAGATAAAATTTTGTTATGCGTTATATATAAGGTCATGGATTGGTGTGTACATGTAAATATATCTATCTGTCTGTGTTTATTATATCCATTTTTTTATTGCAGTACAAAGTTTTCGATTAACCTCCATCAATATATATCTTATTCGATAAATTAATCTTACTACTGTTTTACGCTACGTGTTTTGCTATTGTAGTCGATTGAAAAATCGACTTAAAAATCGACGACAATGCAATTTAAAAATTTGAATATTCGGAAACTGTACTATAATTAGAACTATATTTGAACAAGTCTCGATTATAATAATTATTATTTGATGCCACAGCTAAAATCACCTTCTGAACAGGGAACCGATCTGCGGAATCTTTCGAGTTGTTGTAACGACAAACTATATTCTTGATTACAAGAAAATGATGCAACCATAACTGTTTTGTTCCATATCTAAGTGAACTCTTCAACGGTGAACAGCATCAAATTGATACTTTGGGTACGAGTTGTACTGCCTGCAAGTAATATATTTCATCATTAGAGGATCATGAGACATTATTATTCCTCCTACAAGTCAATTTTTCAACGGTGAACAGCGTCAAATTTATGCTTTGGATGCCAGTTGTTCTGACAGTAACTCATTAGATTATTAAAGGATGATACAGCCATTATGATTTCCTCTTACAAGGGAACTCTTCATCGGTGAACGGCATCAAATTGATGCTTTGGATACGAATTATTCTGACAATACATCATATTCTTGACCACCAGAAAATGATGTTGCCATGACGGTTATTTTCATTCAGGAAACTTTTCAACGGGGAACAGCATAAATTTTTTTGTGTTTCCTAAATCTTAGATTAATTTAAAACAAAATTTTATTATGGCATTTAATAAATAAATAAGGTAAAGAAGAGTAGTAACTTTTCGTAGGAACTCATCTATCATACATGTACCATTTAATAGTAAAAAAAATATTCGTAATAATTAAAAAAACAACTGTCTAAAGAAGATTTTTATTCTAAACATATTATTCCTATATGAACATGATAAAACTTCTTGACTTATGGAAGCATAAGTGAAAAAAAAACACGAAAATTACAAAATTGTATAACACGCGTAGAATAAAATTATAGAAATATTTGCAAATATTTAAATTTAGTTAAAATAGTTTCGTCGATATATGTAAACTCGAATAAATTGCCTGTGATTATTATTTTTGCATTACGAGTACAAGACGCAATAAACATTGCTACGAACGAGCTACCAAACGGTTGCGACTATATCGCGATTATGTTTTGTCTATTGATTTGTAAATTACCGGAATTGAATTACAGCCGCATCTCGATATAATCTCGAGTTAAGCACGGCGTGTTAAATATACCCGTGTCACCAACAGCGGCGGTACGAGCCGTGGCCTTGTGAGCCTTCCACGGCACCACACACGGGAAACTGAAGGTGAGCGAGGTGCCCGAGTGCGAAAGGAGGGGACGCGCGCCGTCGACCAAAATTACTGAGCATAAGCGAAGATTCACTCGTATGCAAACCAACTTTAAGATAAGATAAGGCGCTGTACACGTTAGCGGACCCGAGGACGGACGTATGGTGTGTGAAAACATAAATTCGAGGGAGGAGACTGACATCATAGTGTCGGTTAATTCCGTGGTGACTATGCATAATGCATTTTGGATTTTGAATTTTGCGGGATTTATGGTTCCAAAGTGTAACATTGCAGGAATCGAACTTGAGCATACATTTTATGTAATTCGTGGTTTAGAGGCTTCGATAATTTAAGGTGTAGATATTTCGCGAATGAAGCCCCCCCCCCCAACGTTTGCGTTCAAGAAGGGGGGGGGTTAATTTAATGGCAAGATGGTACAAGGGGGAAAAGATTCATTAATTTCAAATTTTACTATACTAATAGAT
The DNA here is from genome assembly GCA_005406025.1 of Eumeta japonica. Classification (NCBI taxonomy): domain Eukaryota; kingdom Metazoa; phylum Arthropoda; class Insecta; order Lepidoptera; family Psychidae; genus Eumeta; species Eumeta japonica. The sequence goes on from BGZK01000001.1 coordinate 437,424, forward strand.
TTTATATTTTGCGTGTTATATTGACCCGTGTTCGTACGTCGTGCGTCGACGGTAATGTTGCGGTCGCGGTCACAAGTTTACTTGTTTTCCTATCATAAAGGATAATAACGTTTGCCCGTAGTCTGCCGTCTCGATACAATAATAAACGAAAATACTTTCTCAAGAAGACAGAGCATTGAGTAAGTAGCTCAGAGGTGCCGAGAGCGCGGACGAAGTAAACGATAAGAAGTCGAAAATAAAGAAGTAGAAAATACTGAAATGGCAATTATAGATATTTCTGACCATTCAAAGAATCCTTTGATTTCTGATAAGCAACAAAATTATTTACTTGTTCGTCATTGTACATAAATATTGATTTATTTAAATTATATTGTTGAAAAGAATAACTGTTTTAAAATATCAAAATTTCTTTACTATTAATCGCAGTGTATCATGTACGGGGATCTATCTTTCGTGTCGTAATATTTATAGCGAGAACAACAGAGAGTGTGACGCAGCATGACCACGGGGGAGGTTTGTGAAGGCAAGAAGTAACATGTTCTACAAACGAACCTAAAGATTATAAAGTTCAAACGAAATAGGTTCATTTATCCTGAGATAAACCTTAATCTAGTAGAGAATCTAAATATGGCAGTAGGTTCGAGAGAAAGACCTCGGTAGTACAGAAATTCAATATTTTCATCCAGTACGGAATAAATTATGTAAGCTCAAACGAATCTGGATGTATTAGCATAAATGACAGACTTAGCAAGTTCAACGTTTGGTTATCGATTGATGAACAACGCAGAGTGAGAGCGCTATGCGCCGAATTGAAACAATGCTTCGCAAGAAACTCAGGGCAATAGTGGAAGTGGACATCCCGATGGTCGAGATATCAATCCTGTAGGTTTCGTATCTAATGTCCTACTGAAACGAGGTGAAAGAAGTGGGCAACACTGAAAATATTTGAATTCTCATTAACAGGACAACATATTGCGTATATTTATGATATAGGTATTGTATAGTATATATTGTATTGTATTCTGAAGTATATTCCCTCACTATTTACACACATTTGCATTGATTGACATTATTGTAAACAGCAGTAGGATCAAATCTTCCTTAGAGACGTCTTCAATACCCTCTTCTAACCTATTCCCTGTCCCCTGGCGGTTATAAATCGTATCTAAGCCCTCTCTTTCATTTTTGGAAAGAAATTGTATATGTCAGCTTTGAACGCGCGACTGGAGTTTACTCTTTAAGTGCCATTGTTTTTAAACATACAAAGCAAGGGAATGAATAAACGTATATTTTATAATAGTAAAAGAATATTTATACACTTATTTTATATTAATAGAAATAATATATTACATTAATATTGAGTTCTATAAAAGGCTGCTACGCGTTTGTGAAAATTGCACTCCTATATAAAATTTTCTGCAATATTAATTAACTTTTACCAAATGAATATGTGATATCCAACTATAATATTAGATACCATTATATGAAATAATATTATATATTTTTGATTACAATAATGTTGTAATTTATTGAAAACATTTTTGTAAAATTAAATGATATAAGAATTGTAACGGCGGTGGGATACGAACCCACGCCTCTAAACAGACTGGTGCCTTATGTGGTGCCCAAAAATTCGATTTTAAATTAATTCTTGTCCAGGAAAGGAGAACGTGCTGGCGGATGTTTTTTCGAAAATCCGTTGGTGTACCAGGAGGGATTGGAACAGACGCTAGGAGGAGACATCGAGCTTCCGGTGTACTGCATCAATGAAGAAAATCTAGCAGTAGAAAATGATTTTTACCGTATCCACAGAGACCTACTGACATCTGCACACAAGGTAGACGAGTTCAACACTTCTATTTGTCCAATGGGATGTTATGCATATAGTACTATGCAAAATGTTATCATTTTCAAGGTGTCGAGCGTTTTTTTCATTTTCAGTGTATCGGACATTTTTCATTTTTTTCCAAATCGGATTCCGAACCAGATAGGCGAAAACGGGCCTACATTATGACCGACTCGATCGCTTGACACCACTCAAACATCATATCGAATATCGAGCTGGGGGGATGGTGTACGAAAATTCAAAACCATAAATACTTCATACACAGAATATAGAAAGCTTCAATGGAAATGAGAGAAGAAAAGATACTTACTCGGACTACAACCACAAAAATGAGAATACGTGCTTGTTTGTGCTTTAGAAATGGTGGTTAGAATTTTGAAAACATATTATTCAGAAATAAATACATTTTCTTTAAAATGGTATTTTTTTGGTTTTTGTTCAGTTTCGACATTTCTCAACAGACGCTTGACCGGTGCGGTGACCGGTCCGATGCCAATGACCGATAGACATGCCTGTCTATCGGTGGTGGTCTGTGGCTGCCTTAAGAATGTTTTCGTCGTTCTTTGACCATTGCATGACAGCGGCCCGCTTAACGAGGTTGTGTTGGTTGTTTTAACACTCCTTGCACCCTGGTAGAAGTGACTGTCGGCAATTTCGTGAGGATGTGCCTGGTTGGCATGAAACGTACGTAGAATTAACAATTTAACAGTTAGCAGAATTAGATAATTATAAAAATAAATAACACTTGCTTAGGTGTTAGATATCTGTCAATCCTCTGGAATCAATATTCAATCATTTGGATAGAGATTCGTAGTGGGGAGGCAGATTCGAGGGTCAGCGGTGGGTTGCATGCTGCATGTTAATGCATGTTGCAGGCAAGCGTCTACTATGGATTTCCGCGAATTAACACCTCACACAATATAATATTTCTCAACAGAATGACATTAAGTCAAAGCATCAATAACATTTTTTGAAATGAAAGTGATACTTTGATTGGTATTAAAAGGGGATAATATTGAGAAATTTTTGAAACAAATTGAACGGATGAACATGTTTTGGGTATTTGAAAAATGAATTTCGAACTTTACATCCATATATTTCAAAAATAATTGTGCAAACTCAGTCACGGTATAAAATTTAAATTATCACGATTACATTAAACGTTTGTAACATATTTTTATAGTAGTTTTATACAATCATGATCACAATATCATAAAAACATGAAAAATTCTTGATATCTTGAAAATGAAAACATTTTGCTTAGTACCGTATGACGTTAAATAAGTGCCAAGTGACATACGCTATCACATATTTATAACTTTCTATAGATCACCTTGTAACCCTGTAAACGAACTGTTGTAATAATCGATTATATAAAAGAATACGTGGGGTTTTTTTTGTCTTAACTTTTGTATTTGTATATTTTATTTCGTGAATGTTTTAAATTCATAGAATGTTATAAATGGAATAAATTATATTAATAATCAAAAATATTTAAAGATCGACTGCGTCAAAATGAACTGAAAATATGAAAACAAGATGATGGAAAAAAATCATCCAATCAAATATGATAAATATTTGCTGTCGGAGGCAAAGATGTGCACATACAAACATATGCACAAAATTAGCAGCCAGTAAGAGAACACGAATCTGATGTCTCCGACTGCAAATATCTGTTACATTGGATTAGATGTTTCTTTTACATCACCCTGTTTCGTACTCTCAGTTCGCTTTTACGCAGTCGGATTTTCCTAAATTATTTAACTGTTTTATATTTATTTCTTTTTAATTTTCGAATTAAAGTTCGAATAATGCCCTAAGATTGCTTTCTCGTTATTAGCGATGTTAACGACTAGTCTCGTAATAATGGTGATGAATTTATTTCATCGATATAGTTTTATCAATTATTTATTAATACTGCATTTTTATTTTTGTTGTATATTCTTAATTAGGTAATTTTTAATACTCTCACTGTATTAAGTAGGACTTTGGGTAAAAGCTGTTAAAATTATATTTGAAAGCATTGAAATTCTGGGATTGTGATTCGATTTTAAGAAATGTATTGAATTGTGCTATAATAATTTATTTTTCACATTAATGAGGCCTATTCTGTCACAGCTTTATTACAAGTTATGAAAATTTAAATAATGCTCATTATAGATCCAAACACAAAATGAAAAATAATTAGGAAACTTGAAGATGATTTTCAAAAACCCATCCAATATACCCAACTTGTCATAGTTTGTCGATTACCAATTTTTTCTTTTTTTCTATGTGGCGTCTGGTTGTCGCTATATTAAATTTTGAAATGTCTTTAGTGACACTCACAAGATAGGACAGGTCGATTGATGTAGGAAAAATCAAAACCTGCCTACACGTTTAGTCTCTAGAGTGCCATAAACGAACAAACTTACATAAATATGTACATATATAGATATATTAGGTCGAGGAAAAAGTTTTTCCGTGTTTTTTAAGTAAAAATTTCAGTAAAATCTCTGTTTGTGATGTTTGTATTAGGTCGTACCATTACATAAATTACATTTTAAAGAAGTAAAATAGAAAGTAGAAACAGGCTACAGGTGGATAACCATATTATCTTCTTTTGCGTCGGTTGTAGTCGGATAAAAATAGAGGATTTGTGTGCCGTGTCCAATTTTTTTTCATTTCTAACTTTTTTTAAATATATTAATGCAATATTTGTTTTCACGTTGGCGTGACGGACTGCGATCACGGACGGAGACGGTGGACTCTCTGATTGGCCCGGAACTTGGAACATGGCAGAGGACGACATGGGCGTGACTTCATCGATGTCTATAATAACGCGTTCAATAAGGCGTGTATCGTATGCGCATGAGGAAATGCGCGTTCCTCAGATCGGCACGGGCACTTCACACATGTTGCTGAGATGTACATGACCTGTTGTTTGATATCCTAGTACACGCACTGTAGATGCATGCAATACGATAGTATTTCACCAGAGGGCGCGGTGCTTAGTTAATCGGAATGCGAAGTCGATGAGATTGTAATGACGGATTTAATAATTATGGCCGCAAAATTAATATAATCGCGAAGTACGTTACGTAGCTCAATACGCCTGATCGGTGTTCTTTTCCGGTGGTTTATAGCATCGCGTGCATCATGTCCATTGCACTATCCCATATGTAATTTGGCCTTTGAAGTGCATCTTTAGTGTCTTAAAATGTATTAGGATTTTGAGGATAACTAGACTTATTAGACATGGGAGCGGAAGGTGATAGGACTGGCAACTGTCTCACATTTGTAACTTATAAATTATGAAATCTGTATCCCATTAATCGGGTAAATCATAATTTATTACGGAAATGAGAAAATATGAGATTTTTTTTATATAAAGCAGGATATAATAAAGAGGTCGTCTGTCTTGAAAGGCGACATCTCAAGATGTTCGCAATAAAATTTACAATTTTGCCTTTAATCACAAGTTGTGTATAAAAAGGGATTTCTATGACAAAACCTAATATTAAAATGCAAAATCAATATTGTAATTTTGAAATTAGTGTGCACTATAGGAAAATATAGTAAAAAGAGTGTGAAATGATCTCGGAATTTTATTTCGTCGTGTGATCCCAGCACATCAGTAACGTTTCTAAATGTGGTAGACAGCAATGCAGGCCCGCAACGAGGAATTAGGACTGCATGCTATCACATCCAAATATTTACTGTGGTTTTTAATGTTAAATTTGACACATTTGACAAAATGGTTTAGTCACACCTTTTTGAAACAAAAAAATTTCGCATTTTTTTTAATAAAATTGAAAACGGGACGATTCAAAAATCTTTTCATGTTACGGACGATATTACTATATATCAAACGGGTGTTATTTGAAATGGCTTTCACAAAAGAAAAGCGAATTCAAAAACATTTTGTATGTGAAGCGCTCTTAAATGTTTGGTATGTTCTGTCGGATATTTATCAGTTCATTTCTGAGGTATACTTTCCCGCAATCTTTTTATCTCAAAATCCTGAAACCCGCCACGTTGGGTTTGTTTCGGGTGTCAGTTCAGGTTGGGAGCTGATAAAGGCGTTGCATCAATTTCATGACCAAGGTCTGGTTTAACAGGCATTCCGAAGGCACATAGCGAGCGTTAACACTTAAAGTTAACGCTCATTGAACATTTTGCCCGTCGAACCTTATTCCTAACCTAACTCGATAACCTGACCCAACCAATACAAGCTCTTCAGGAAGAAATTGCATAATATCAGAAAAAGGACGCATGAATTACAAAACCAATTAAATTTAAATAAAGTAGATAAGAATTGTGCCATTCGATGTTGAATACAGCACGGATTGACACGCAGAAGATGTATATTAATTTGAATAGTGTTAAAAACTTAAGCAAATATTTTAAAATTAATAAGTATATAAAACGTTCTCAAAAAATATGAAATAAATGAATATTTATAATAAAATTCATTTGAATATACGAAATTTAGAACCACTTTAATCTGTAAAATTTTATATAAAAAAAAAATGTGGTGTCGTGGGACACCAGATAGGAACGAAGTTCCTTCGGCTAATGTAGAATGCCGACACAATTTGCAAAAAAAAATCGTGCTCAATTTTATGTAGGTTTTCTTGATTTTTCTCTTAAATTTTGCTGATTAGTTTTTATTTAAGTACAGGAAAGTATTTAGGAAATTCAGTATTTTAGGAAATAAAATAAATTACGTAAAATAAAAAAAAATTGTAATTCAAATTATCAACTAAAATAACAAAATATGTCTCTTTATTTTTGTTTGACAACACAAAATTACATAGAAATAGAATAATTTCCCACTGTTATCACTGTCAATTGCATTCAAGTCACTTGTTAGTTCACTTGCCATTGTTACTAAATTTATTATTGTTTTGACGATTTGAAATTATATGAAAATATACGTGACTACTCACGAGTAAAATGTATCTATAATGTGAATATTAGCCACGTGCTTGTCCATGAATTCATGAGTATATACTATGCATTGGCGGGGTGGAGTGGTAATAGAGAGAGAAGGGATGAGAGAACGAAAAGAAAGAGGGGGAAAGAGAAAGGTATTATACACTACTCGTTTGTGTATGCGACTGTCGCGCCTGCGCACGTCTCATTTAACGGTTTTATTCCACGGACTTTTTCTTACGGTTTTACTATCACATTTTTTTCAGTTCGGTCGCGCAGCAAAATCCCTATCTCCTCCAAGCCCGCCGTAAGGAACTTCGTTCCAAAAAACAAAAATTTATTGAACGAGATGTCCGAGTGTCAAAGCCGGCGGCAACAAATGTAACGTTTCAAAAGTAATTTAGTAGAATTAGCAGCACAGATAGAGTCATGCAACTTAAATTCAAATTCAAATGTTAAATTAATGTATGACATTTTGTCGAATAGAAGGTTTGGATTGCACGACTTTTACACAAGAAACAGAACAGATGAGCGATGCAGTCTACGCCGATGCGCCGCGCACCGCCCGCTGTGGCTCGCCAGAGGCGGAACGCGTCAAAATATTGTACGTACAACGCACGAAACTTTGCTGTTCTGAATTGTCTGCGAACGATATACTGCGTAGATATTACGCTCCCCGACCCTTCCTTCTTCTCCGCCGCGTTCCTATTTTACGCCATTGCGACGCTTTTGTGACGAACTTCACAGTGGCAAAGTATCATGCGTTGTACCTTATAGTAGTGAGTTCGGAAAGTCGATGGGCTTGCAGCTCAGCCGCCGCATGGCCGAGAAAAACATATTCAATATTTATGGACATTGTAATGGAAAAAAATAGTGAAAAAAAATTCATTCTAATATCATAATTATAATTTTAATTGGTAGAAAGAGTGACAAAAAATATATATTTAACTGTTTCTCAAAACTAAATAGTACGGAAAATCTAAGTAAACTAATTTTGTTTGCTTTTCCATTCAGCGAAGCTTGTCACAAAATAAATATAATTACCGACAAAAATTTAATATTAATATCAATACATTGTCGTGTCGCCATTCTAATAAATTTCATTTTATTGAGACCAACAAAATTTTTGGTAAATATCTTATCTTGACAAGAACGACGTATTTTCCTTTAAAATTTATTATAGAGCAATTGGCGGAATCGCTAAGTTGTTATTTTATTAACATGTCTAGCTCCATGGAAAAACAACTTTGCGATTCTATTGAGGTATTTGACATTAATGCTGGCTTAAGTTTATCGAGATTATTCAAAAATTATAATAATTAGGTAATAAAAGTAATAATATTGTTTCAGTATATGAGAGTCAACCTATCAAGCCATCCGCTTTCCTCTATGATATTTATTGATGTGTTTTTGAGCTCACAAATTTGAAACACGGTTGACCATTCGGATGACGTATTCCAAGTGTTATTTTGTAACCTATGAAATAAAGATATTTTGAATTTGAATTTGCATTTGAATTTGACCATCCCTAAAACTTCTTAGTACTTCCGGGCTCAATGTATTAAAATAAAGGAGCAGTACAGTATTGAGCTCGTCATGTTGAAAGATCGATTTTATTGCTTTTTCAAGTTCTCCAAGCTCATAAATATTGTTCAAATACATTTTGAGCTCTTACAATTCAAATCAATATGTTTTTTAATACATTTTTAATTTTGTGTTTTTTTTATTTTTAATTACGATATATTTCAAACGCGTCGTTTGGTTTTATTCTGCTTTATGCTAAAAAGCGTATGCTTTATGCCATAAAAGGATAGGATGCCATCCTATGCAGTTTTTTAAACAAATGAATATATTCCACTATCAAACATCAATTCTATAGAGAATCTCACGGGTCATTTAAGAAACCCTTTTCTTTTTCCGAATTTTTCGTTAATGATATCTCTCGAACGAACCGCTCAATATTGACGCATCCATGCCAGGATCCATGGGCAGCACCCTCGCAGTCTGCAATAAACGACGTTGTTTTTTAAGCAAATGAATTAGTTAGATTTTGAAATTTATCGGTAGAGTAGTTCAAAAAATATTCTAGAAAGACACCTAATTAAATTTTTTTTTCAATACACACGCATACACGCACGCACAGCCATCGCTCGGAACATGGTCGAAATAAATTCCTGGGACCCTAAAAAGGCAAGATGGGGTGAAAATTCCATTATTAAAAATCGAACTGAAAACAGTAACTTTCTAATTTTACGACTCTTTTTCAAATTTCACAGCGCGAAATTAAAAAATGCTTATAATAAAAAAATTTACACACAATCTGACGTACCAAAATGTACAGGGAATGTCGAGTAAGGAATTGGAAATTGAATTATTCATAAATTAAAAAGACATTGGATATATTATGCATTACGGAACATTTGCTTAAATGGCATTACTCAAGTTCATGTTTAACTTCATTATCCACCAGGTGGCAGGTTCGTTCATCAGAGAAAAAGCGGTTTTCTAATAATAGTTAAAAACAATACAAAATACAAAGAACGTTCAGATATTGTGCGCTTATCTGTTGAGCGAATTATTGAAGTGGCCTGCATAGAACTTGAGCGACTTGTTGTATTAAGCGTATACAGAACCCCAAATTTATCATATGACATCATTGAATAAATAATGAATAATACTTTTTGTGCAGCCGAAAAATCAATGTTTATCTCTAATAAAATAAAAAAGAGCACAGATATCATAAAAACTACTTGGAATGTGATCAATAGTAAAACTGTAAAATACACATACTGTCGTACAGAAATTGGATTAAAAATTGATAATAAAATTTTAAAAAGAGACATAGAAGTTATCTTTGATTTTGAAAAATAATTTACTAGTATACCAGTTTCAACTACACGATCTCTAAAATCATCGCCCAATCTCGCTGAATCTTTGTATCCAAATGCAAAGAAACTGCCCATTTCAATGGCCTTTCCGTAAAAATAATAAATTCAATAATAGAATGCATTGCTCCATACCTAGTAGTAATTAATATCTCTCACGGAACCCTAAAAATGCATCGAATATCCCTTTATTGATTTTCAGTTGTCCCCATTCTAAATTTTATTAAAACCAGTTAAATTGTAATAATTCTCAGTAATTTTCACGAAACCATAAAAATGTATCGAATATTCTTTAATTAGATTTAATTGATATTATTAATCATTTTCATCGAAATCGGATTAATTAAAAGGGTTTCAACATTTATCACGGAACCCTGAAAATGTATCGAATATTCCTGTATAGGTTTTCAGTTGTAATATCGATTAAATAATAAGGTTCATCGTAATTTTCACCGAACTTTAAAAACGTATCTAATAACTTTTCATTATCTATCATTTATTGCTATACTATATTTTATTAGAATCGGCTAAATGAACTAAAATAAATCTAACAGGAGCCAAAAATGTATCGAGTATCCTTTTTGACTTGCAAATGTCTCCATATCATTTTTCCTTTGTAATTGCTTAAACTATATGGATTTTTAGTAATTCCCACAAAACCCTAAAGGATCAAGCCCTTGATATTTTTATTGTAGATAATTAATGGATATGGATATAAAATGGATTACTATATATTTTATACCCACTGATCATGCTATGTTCATCATGATCCTCATCTCGGTTCTCGCCCTGGATTTCAACTTGATCTAGATCCCAATTCTGGTTCCGCTCCTCCGAAATCAAACCTTTGATTGAATTCCCATAAATTTTTTTCATTTCCAAGTTTTCCGTTTAACTTCACACAGGAATCCTAAATATATATCATTTTGATACTTTATATGAAAAGCCACGAAAATATTCTTCGGTGTTTGATAATTGAAGAATTGTCAAACAATATCTTTTGACCATATTGATAAATAAATATAAAATTGTTGGGCGACTGGCTATGCACTCCCGTAAATTATTTTTTCCAACGAATTTGTCGTAACCTAAAAGGGTGCGACCTATTCGTGAAACCACTCCTTTCTGAAAAATCCACCATTTGTAGTACTAACGGACATGTGAATACTTGATTTTAATAACATAAAACCAAAAGGTGTGAAAGGCAAGTAAAACTATACCGCATTATTCCAATTATACCATAATTTTAGAAAAAAAAATGCTCTTATATGTAAAACTAAGTAGTAGCATTCCGTGAAACCGTGTTTGTCTGAAGGAAAATTAGTATTTGGTACAAAAATTGAATATTTTTTTGTAATGCAGGCGAATAGCGCCATCTCTCGACGAATTAGCTTTTTGTAATCGTTTCGAATCATCTTAAAGCGGAAACGCGCTCTCATTAAATCCGCAAATCCGTCAAAAAGCGATCAAGGAATAAGATCGCTAAAATAATTACAGCTGGCCTACCAGATACCAGTTTGCATTATTACCTTGAATTTATCGTCTTGCATTATCTTTATGTATCTTTTTCATCATCATTTGCATTGATTTAAATTCTTTCAAACGAAATATTTTAGGACGGAAGAATCCTAAAACGTCCATTACTACATTATAAATATAAAAACGTGTTGCGAATATTCTTTTACATAGGTAACACTCAAAATTTTGAGAAATAGTCACCTAACAACTTAGAAATTTAAAATAAAAAATATATTTATATTTTATTAATGGAGCTCTTTGGCAACCTCTTTGTGTATAATATATTTATCTGTCATTTATTTTTATCAATTGGCGCCAAAGAGAAAACTTTTTATCTAACGCAACATGGATTTAACCTGACAAAATTTTCGTGTAATGATTTTCTATGACTTTAGTTGCCATTTAAGACGACAAGAAAGTTATAACAGAATTCGTATGGTATTTCATGATGAAGCTCCATCACTTGCCATTATTTATAACTGGTTTAACAATTTCAAATGTTGTCTCACTAATCTGACTGACGATCTGCTTGAGGGACGTCTTCTAGGGCGACAATCGAAGACAACATCAGAGCTGTGCGGCTCACGATAGACTGACTAGAGAGTGATCTATCTGCAGATTCGGACAAGCTTAGACACCGCTATGAATCGAGTGAACAAAATCTATCTACATGTAAATTTAGCGTTCAAAAAGCTTTGTTCTCGGTGGATACATCATAATTTGACCGAAATCTAAAAACTTCGTCATGTTAATTTGGTGTTACGAAATAATGCAAAGATTTATCCGTGATAACTCAAAAAGATGTATACAGCACAGTTACAGGTGATGAATGCTGTTTTACTGTTATGGTCCTGAAACAATCTGCTTATTAAGTGTTTATTTTCGAGGAGTTTGCCTACTAAATTAAAATGAGGTTGAAGCGTCGGAAAGAAGATGGTGGCTTCTTTCTTCGGAATGACAGGTCATTTTGCAGAAATTGTTTTAGAAGATAAAAGAAAGTAACTGCAGACCGGTACACTAACAGTTGTTGGCCTCTTGCTTTGGAAGAAGATCGGGAGAAAACGACCTCGCAGTAGGATTGTTCTTCATCATGACTATGCCTCACCACATACCGCCGGACAAACAACTAATTATTTGCGAACGTTAGGTTTAGAAATACTGGCTTACCTATCTTGCAGCCCCGACGTCGCATGTGGTTTTTATTTTGTTTTTTATTTTATATCCTAGAATAAAGAAAAACTTCGAAGAAAGTGGTTTACGGATACCGAGGAAGCAGTGGCTATATTTGATAAAGTTGCCGAAGCGACCCCTAAGAGCGAGTGGCCAAAGTGTTTCTGGCAGTGGTTCCATCACTATTTTTAAAACAATAATAATAAAAAATAACTTACTAGTTTCTTCATTTATTTTATTTTCTAAAGACTTTCAGAGCGACCCATGTAGATAGGTAATTAATTATAAATCTAGAGCATCGTATCCGGTATGGGGTAACCAGAGACAGCACGAAGTCGAGGTATGTTCATACTAATTCATCGTTAGCCACCGATATCGTCGGGATTTTACTTATATTATAGTGCGTATGAAAAAAAATACATAAAACACATTGACGAATACATCCTACGGATCAAATTTACAACTTATTATCTTAGCTCCTCTAAGCTAACACTAAGACGACATTGCTTTAGGTATTGATTGATAGGTAGACGTAAAATCATAAACTTGCTAGTAAAATCTGATGCACATACCCGATGATAAATTTATATTACCACTTGATAACTTTGCGTACGTCATCCAAATCAATTAATTTGTTGATGTCATGTGGCTATTATATCAGACTGTTAAGTGAAGACCGCAATTACTGCCATTGAAAATATTTACTAAATTATATATTGCTTATTCAATAAATAAATTTACATATTTAATTGATTACACATCATCAAAAAAGGATTTTGTAAAGGATTTCAAACTGCATATGAGTTTATGAGCCCTAGTGTACTTTATGTACTTACTAACTACTAGCCTATCTTTACGTCCTTAATAAATTACATAGATCATATACCTACATATTACTAAAGGTATAAATGTATTGTATGTTGATGAAAATTATTTGATAGGCGAGTCTGACTCGTCATTTACGTTTTTTATGTCAATTTGATACATAAATATTTGAAACATCTTCTTTATACGGTTTTTTTTTGTCGTTTTTTGTTTGAACCCAAAAAAAGTGTATAAAAAAAGAATATTTATTGCTTCGCTTGTTGTATAACTATTCACGGTTATTTTAGTTGTATTTTTTGTCTTATATTGAGAAAAATATTTTAGTTTTAATTGTTATCAGTTAACTTTATACACAATTATAACTATCGAATATATACATAACAGACATTGATTACATTAATAAATGTAATCTATGTCTGTTAAATATTCTTTTAAATATTCGCACATCAACCGTTAGTATTATACCTTTTTAATTTTTTAAGAAACTGACTGTAATCACCACATAAATTAGTATCATATTACTTTGTACCTGGTCACGGTGTGCAAAAAATTCAATTACTCATAAAAATACAGTGCAGTGATTATACTATTTGACCATAATTTTATACAAATTAAACATATCATACTTAATAAGACCTAGCGAGCAGCAAAGCTTCAGACTTTCAAGTATCAGAGTTAAAAATAACTTGCATAACTCTTATAACGCGCATACAAGTTACAAACGACAGTGTAACGACGAACAGTAGTCAACGTGTTTTGTAGTCGATTTGTGAAGTATCGTCATTGAATTTGAGAAAAATCTTAAATTGAATTTAAGCATATAAAACATTTCTCAAAATACCTATTAGGATGTTTTCGAGTCGGCTGCAAACAAGAAAACTGTTTTGGAAGGCATATTTTTGAAGTGCTTGAGGGTAAGTAACAGAAGCCGTGCACAGAACTTAATATCATTTTACTTATATCGCCTTTACAGTGTAAATTCAAAGGCCGAGATCCCGGGAATACGTAATCCGATCCGTACGCGAGTTGGATCTCTTTTAAAGTGCTTACTCAGCACGATGTTTACCCTCACTGTGTGCAGTAATTGGCATCGTGTACTTTGCGCGACTCGTAATAAGAAACATTTGAGAGTGCTTTACGATCGAAATGTTTTTTTCACCTCTTGCATCTATTTCTATCATTATACTCTCATTAGTACACGAAAATTGGAAAAATTGCATACCATTGAAAGATAATTCAATGAAGATTGATTTTATCACCTTTAAAAATTATTAAATATAATAGAAACAAAAAAAAAATCAAATTAGTTTAAAAAGCATTCATACTAATTAACTCCGTAAATTTAAAAACATGATCACTTGTGAAAAATTATGGATTAAACATGAAACAAATTCATTAATTTAGCTTTTTTTATTAGCTTTAGAATTACAACAATTAGATTCTCATTAAATATGACTGTCTAATTCCGTGTCTTAAGCTACAATTAATTAAAAATATAACTCAAAAATAGCGCCGACCTCTAATAGTTAGTAATTGTATGTCTATTCTTTTTCGTCTGTTCCGAAACGATTGGATTTTAATAGTTATAATGTATATTCTATTTGACACTTTTCACGACTCGAAATTCAAAGCATTTTTTGAAAATGTTTTCCGCACGATTTTTTTTGCTTCTAATCAAAATTAAACGAAAACATTTGTGGAGTGTACACTTTTGAATTCTCAATTTTTTTTTTTATTCACATATTGAACACGCCCTTAAGTACCTGGCAAATGGCGACAGTTTACGTGAAATTCTTAAACACCAACTAAACCACTATGATAGTTTAGTGGTTTAGTCGACTAAACCATTATGTTGTTCTGCTCGTCAGCCATATGTGCCACAGCGACGGGTACACTATCGCATTTTTTCAATGTTACAATGACGATGAACCACTCACTCAAAGAAGATATCCTCGTTGCAATCAGGTCTCATTCTGTCGCTTATTAAAGCAGTGCGTGGCAACGTGCACCGCGCCGTCTTAGTCTTGTAAACGGTTTTCGAACTCACGAAGTTTGTCGCGCCAGGCCTATTTATGAAAACTCCACCTAAGCGGAACAAGGCTCCGTCCCAAAGACCGTGAGGAGATAACGAGAATATCATTTATGGCGACAGCGACGAACCATCCACTGTCACGCGGCAAAAGCACTGGCGAATTCCTCCACGGTTACTGCTTGACTCCTTTATGAAGGTCTCTTGCATCAGAAGCGCAGCCACAGGATCGAATCCTGGTATTTAGATCATCTCCTGTTAAACAAGTAAAATACCATCGGTGACAATAGACTGTGTCCAAAGTCAAGGAAATTAACGTAGCGCATACATTTCATATACGGTCAATATAAAACTGTGATAGTTCATTCCGTGTCTTTCAGAATTTAAGTATTCACTTAAATTCTGAAAATGATTTCTGAACTATTGAACCGATTGAAATTAAAATCTATTCAGCTTTATCTCCGAGTGCAATGCTGTGACTAAGTTGAGATTGTTTCATTTCTTCGAGAGATGTCGTCATTAAAATATCTTCTTAAAACTTCTATTTGATTTAACTTTTGATCTTATTGGAAAATTATACTCATAAACGTCATTAAAATCGATTATCCGCTTAAAAGATATCTTTGACACCCTACGAAAAAATTCTTCATCTTTTCATAATCAGCTTTTAGCAATTTTTACCAAAAATATGTGAATATTTTTAATTTATTCTTTAATTATTTTATTTATTTACTTATGAAAATTTTTGGTATGCTTTCTACTTGCCTTTCTATCAAAATTGTTTATGCATCAATATTAATTTATGAAATTATGCTATAAATAATTGTAGTATTCTAAACTATATTCAGTAAGATAGTAACATATAGTATCAGTGAAATAAAAATTTGAAATAAAAGTATTATTAATATATATATGAAATAGACAAATTTTGATTAAAATCCCATAATTTTTAAATAAAGAAAATTTCAAAATATCCAATCGGATTTTGTAAAAGTAAGTAAGATTGTATTTTTATATGTAGATCAATACATAAAAAACTCACAATGCCTACCAGAAAATAAAAATTCGAATACGTATTAGAAATAAAAAAGTACCACAGGAGAAAGTAAAATACACCAATAGGATATATGTACACGATTCAATCAAGGACATCAATTTATACTGGACTACTGTTGAAGTGACCGCTGCGCTCACGATATGCGCAGACGCATCCCCTAGCCCGTGACGTCAGCGGGTATGCGCGCGCCGGAAGAGGCTGTGACTCACGGCACAGGCTGCCGGCTGAGTCATGCGCTCAACGTCCGTCGATTGCGACTAGTTTTTAACCTCGGACCTTTGCTAGAACTTGCCTTACTTACGACATAAAATAATAAAAGCAAATCGGCCATATTTAATAATTCTATGGTTTACAATTTGCGAGATACTAATTTTGATGTCTACACTGTTTCCTGTATTTTGTTTTGTTTTTATTTTTACGTTATCTTATACGATTTCATAAAAAAGAAACCTGACGCGTTCGAATTGCGTTCGAAGTAGATTATAGCACTTAAATAAATATGAATTATTCAGTTTGATTATTTTACATGTTTGATTATTTTTATGATAAAATTTGGAATTTAATAATTGTGCTTGTGCCGAACCGATAAATCTTAAATTTATGTCATTTATAATGACCAATAAACTTTTTAAATTGATATACGAAAAACTTATACAGATTAAATAATCTAGAATATATTTAAAAACTAATTCTGCTGAAAAATTTATTTTGTAAAACAAATTTTATTGACTTCAAAAATAATTTAGGAATAAAACCTTTTCCTTTTAAAAAATGTCGGTACCACCGTTAACATTACTTTAATTATTAAAAAGTATTTTGCATATATATAAAAAATAATATACAATAGATATATAACGATAAACCAAAAATATAAAATGATATAGCTACTGAGAATAATAATTAAGCACTAGAAATAGACACGAATGTTAATTACAAACATAATTCATTAAAGTAAGGTCAACGTGAATCTGTATAAGTAGATTCTCATGAATGGCTAAACGTGTTGCTAAGCGCAAAACTCGAGAACGGCTGGACCGATTCGGCAAGTTTTGTTTTTTTGAAATATTCTTTGAATTCTAACGAAAGTTCTTTCGAAAGAAATTATATTTCAAGAGAATAAAAGGAGTGAATTAGAAAAATAGTGGATTTAAAAAAATTGTTAAAACACTTTTGCTTGCCTTAAGCGCGGCGTAGGTATGTTTTTACTGTCGCCTGAAAATCCCGTCTACACTGGGTGTGATCACGATAACTAAAAAACTATTGAAGTCTTGAACTTAATTTCTTTTTTTATCTCATCACTAATCGATTGGTAATAACTGTATTGAAAATCACACCTTGATATAATACCGATTAGCAGTAATTGAATTTTTACGGTTAGGATATATTGTTCCGTTATGATATGATAATTCCGATGCCAACCGTCGAGCTCCATCATCAGACCCTGAAAGCCAATTATAGCCAAAGCGCACTTAAAAAAAATTCCATTAAGCCCAAATAAGGTCATGCTACGTTGTTCTATTATGGTGTGCTAGTGCTTACTTTCCGGCATCATCATCAGATCCTGAAAATCAATCATGGTGAGAGTACATCTCAAAACAATTCTGACAAACTCAAACGCGACTAGCATATGTTATTCCGTTATAAAATTCCTGTGCCTACCTTCTGGCTCTATCATCAGATCAGTCCAATTATACCCTATTATTACAATGTCATAGGTTATCGATAAATATGCAAAGATTTTATTTAATCTAACGACTTACATAAAAAAAATATTTATTCACTTTACACGAAATAGGAATGATGGAAAATCTATTGTAAATCGCTTGAAAATCGCTATAGACCAGTTTTTGGTTTGAGAGTGTAATTCTGAAATACTTGCGAAATCGCGATCTCTAACGGTTTTTGAATTCAAATATGCGATTAAATTCCATTTTGATAATTTAATGATTTCAATGTAAAGGTAACACTGTCAATAGAGAGACAATTAGCATTTCGAAATATCAACTTGGGAATGACTAAAATAATTTTTAAAATCAAGAGAAATCAGAAATCGATTTCTTTTAGATAATAAGGCCGCAGAATCGAGACTGTATGAGACTGGATTGAAATTGACATATATCGATGTAAAAGATGAAGAAATTAATTCTATGCCCATACTAGCGGAATTGTGTGCATTAGTTAGATGCGTGACGCACCTTCAAGTAAGGGCAGAACAACGTCCGTCAGGCCATCCAGTTATCAATACAATTTATCACCGCTATTAAACTCATACACGCAACAGGATACCAGTATTGACGCGCTGTACATTAAAAAAAAAATACACAAGGCATTAGAATATACGATCGATTATCGCAGGTTTGCGGCATGAAAGTTTTCAAATGGCTGTGTATTAACGAGTCAAGCGGAGCTAAGTGACCTTGGCTGATAGAGGCGCATGCAGGAAAAAACATGAGTGCGTCAGGAGACACCCGGTAGATGGGAAACATCAAAACTGTTGTATGCTGTATTATTATACTTGAAATAAGTTGATGATGGCAGATATTACGAATGAAAAAATGAAGCTCATGATTTTCATTAACCGCATTTAATATTACATTACAACCGTTAACTCCGTTACAGTAGCTCTAGAGTTTATTTTTCGTAGATTTTATGAAAGTCACAATTGGTTGATGACAGCTAAAATATTAAACATGCATTTTGGATGTAATATTCACTATCACTCATTCTGGAAAATTTGTAAATAAGGAGGAAATTTCAGAAATAGAAACTGCTTATTGTTATAAAAAAAAAGTGTATCAGCTCCGACGCACGAATGGAGTTTACTTCTTTAAGATGATATCGTACATATAGATTAGTATAATGGTAAATGAAAGCATCTATTATATTATTCAAAGCATAATACACAATTCATTTATTTATGTTAATAGTAAAACAATTAATTCGTCATTTAAGAAAATACTGAAAATAATTATGTTATACAATAAAATTTTTAGTAAGATTGATTTTCTCTATTAATTGACGTTACTTGCGTAATGTTTATCACAGGAACAATAGCGGTATCATTAAACACTGAAACAATTGGTTTATGGTAACTAAAATATGATACATGAACATCGGAAGATACGTGTGTGATAAATCGTGAAAACATCGCATCAATAGTTGTACCATATCTAGTTGTCCCTAATGATCTGTCAGAAATTAAATCTAAGTTCAGTTCATCTTTCAGAAATTGTACTAAACGGAAACCATCTTCTTTATTAAAATCAATATTAAAATCTTCACCAAGTATAAGTGGTATTTATCAAATTCTGATTGATTGAAATGTAAACAGTAACCATGACGATTTATTTATTTCAGTAACCATGACGATAGCGTAACGTCATTTATCTAACACTTGATTTTACTCCCATAAAATTCCATATCCCGGGCCTAAATATAAAATTGATTCTTAAGGAGTAAACTCCAAAAACTTCATCACAGGAGGGAATACACGTTCAGACGCACACGACGTAGGTCAAAACTAAGCGTCTCCTAAATTTTGAGACGTCTAGGTTTTACCTCAGTCCAACGTGCGTATAGATGTTTCACATCAAAAGTCGAGTCGTAATCTGCGACACATTCTTCTACACCAGCGGGCCTGGAATGACGTAACAGAGAAGAGTCTCTCAATAGAGCTCTCTCTTTCATTCATTACGTTGCGCCACAAAGATAGTCCTACAGAGAGACGTTTCTCTAGTCTAGCATGAATCCCTAGTCATGCTAGACCTCCAGAAAAGGAGTAGGTGTAATACGGACAGTTAAAACATACATGCCTACATTATACACGTGGGAGTAAAAAAAAAACTTAAGAGTCAATAATAGAAAATGGGATTTATGAAAATCAAAATTTCAGACTTTCAAAACGCAAAACCGTAAGTCTAGATTAAAAAAATGAAGTTTAAAAAACATTTCTAAAAGGCACATACATTCTGTAATTACTGTGCTGCAATACCATTTTGGGTAGCATAAAATTTATTTTCCTTCAAACTGAATAAAATTACTTTTATCGTGTTTTCAAATTTATAAAACATGCATTTACCAGGAAGAACAATGTTTTTCAACGATTTTGCTGCAGATCATCACAATTTTTTTTTGATTGTACACCTCACGTTAAACTCTACTGGCCCCTACTAACACAAAATTATGAAGTTAATACAATTTCATTAATATATATGGAAATTTATGAAATTGGCTGTATTTAAAAATATTTTCGCACAGTGTGTCCTCAAATATTAAATGTAAGAATTTAATATTTCTTTTCTGAATCCGTTAAATTATGGATTAGATATATTTATAACCACCGTTGTATTTATTAATTTGGAAAAGCATTATTCATATCGAATTTTTTACTGGAACAGGATTATAGAAAAGGAATTACGAAACATTTTATTTTAATTTTGACAATCGTATACTACGCTATATGTCTTTATTTCCTACTGTATTGTATTAAGGTGTAAGGATAGCGGCTAAAATGACAATGATCGGCCTTGAAGGAGCCCAGAGAGTCGTGCTCAAGGTGATACCGCGTAAGCATTTCCGTTTCTCTATGAACAATTCTAGAAGGTGAGGTTCTAATAATTATCTGGTAAGGTTCTGATAATTTCAGTGAAAACAATCTATGTCCACTCTAAGCTCATGCAAGTTGCTCTGATTTGGAAACAACTCAACAAATATACGTACATGAAGTTCAATCATTAAATTCAAACTTTGCGCAACGCCTTTTCAAATTTCAACATTTGTTGAAACTGTTGTGGTGTAATAAAACTCGACCATAAGGACGAACTTTCTGTTATGAAACTGAATCCATTGTAGTAAAAAACGCACTTCATTCCAAAAAATATACAATTACACCTTTACTATATAATACACTCTTTATATGTCAGGTATACGTACGTGTCGACACAAAAATTTTATCTATTTATTGTAACTTAAAATAAAATGTGAATTTTATATATTTCAATTGTGATAAATTTCACATGTTATTTTGTTATCTCTCTCTGTCTCTCTCTCTCTCTCTCTCAATTAAATTATTATGAACTGAATAAAGTAGTACATCTATTGAAAGCACCTTGTCGCAGCGGTTCAAGCGTGGAAGGAGAGATACGGAACCCTGAGTGGAACCGAGATTGAAACTGAGAGCGAGACCAGGATCATGAGAACCTATAGAGTTACTTGAAATAACCAAAAGCATAATCTCAAAGCCGAAAATGAAACTGGCACTGCAATAGCATGAACATATGAAATGACGAGTCACACGAGTTATGGTAAGAGAATGGAAGCCCAAAAAGCCGAAAACGTTACAGTACGAGGGAAAACAATTTTATTTTAAATTCAATTTTATTTAAAAGAATTTAGATTATTGGTAATCTAAAGGTGCTATGCCTGAATAGTATGGACGACACATTAAAACTGGCCAGCTAAGATATAGAGTAATGTGTATATTAGAACGATGTCCACCAGTTTTTGTTTAGTCAGCGAAAACATACCGTGAAACTCAGTCGTAATGGAAAACCATATCTTTTCTATTCATTAATTGCTGTGGTTTCTCTATGGTTTTAAGATTCTAATTCGCTAATGGCTGACAGAAGACATCAGAATTACGATGAGTATGCCAAAAACAAAATCTGTACAATACCTACAATACCTACTCAACTAGTATTTACTGTATATTACTAGTGTCTATGTTTTTTAAAGTAATCACTCTGAGCATCTATATACTTATCCATGTGTTCAAACCACTTGAAGGATACCTTTGATAATTTTGTTTCAAATACCTCATGAATTTTAAAATCATAGACAACAAGTGCACATTCCTCGCTCTTAGATCGCTTAATTTTTAATTATTTTTTTTTTGATATTGGGAAACAAGTAAAAATCGCATGGTGCTAAGTCATGGGACTATGGTGGGTGGGATAGAATAGGCACATTTTTTAAATTAAAAAACCCAAGTGTTCTGGTGAACGTGTGCGATGCGGCGTCGTCGTGATACCAAAGAAGGTGTATTCGTGACTGCGATCGCTTATCACGCAAGTTGTAATACTGCTGTGACACAAACAATCACGTGTCACTCATAATTACCTATTTTTTGTTTATCCTCTAGCACCAGAGTAGCAATATGAACGGTCTCACAAAAAAAAATGTAGCGACGATTTTTTCCTGTAGCTGCGCGCACGGCGACATTTGTTGGTGTCGGTTCATTTTCAAAGCACCACACGGTCGAATCTCGCTTTTTATCATGGTGGTAGTTGTACAGCTACGTTTGGTCACCGGCAGGTACGTCGTTCACATTTCTTTGTCGCTACTGTCGTATTTCTCTATCATAAATTGGCACTAATCTAGCCGGCGGTCTTTCTGCTTATCGGTCAGTTTATCTATCTCGAACGACGCTTCTGAAGAGAAAGGTGATCTTGAATAAAGGTTTGCATCGCTGCTGGTTCAATACCCAGTTCTTGCTCAAGCTCTATATATGTATCGTGCGGTTTTCTCGAATCAATTTTTCAATTGCCTGTTCATTTTCTTAAGTGACTGCGGTTGACTGTCGACCCGTTCTTGCTTCATCTTCAAAGCTTCCCCACCCTTTTTTAAACCCAGAAAAAGGATCAAAAACTGTTGCTCGTGAATAAACAGACTCACCAAAAGTTCAAAGCATTTTTAGAGCTTTAAGTTTTTTTTTGTAATCATAATAATCACAGCGCGAAAATCACATCGACTTAATTTCACTGTTGCAAGCAAATTCCCGCCAGATTTTCACGAAAATAAGCACTTTATAGAATAAATGTTTGAGGTCAAATATGTTCCATTTTTAAATTTGTCACTAAGTAACTAATATTTATGATGGTATATAACTTACCAGTGTCAAATTATTGAATAAAGATTATTTAATTACTTTTGGTATACCCCTCGTAACCATTTGAACATGTGAAAAAAATCATAATATACATTCCTTTTCTAATCTTATCACAATGTGACTTTAAGGCCTAGCTTTAGAACTATTTGCGATGACTTACTTCGTTTAGAGTTAGATTAAGATCGTTTTCGAACAATATTATCATAAGTCTTACACGTCATAACGCCTGTTACTAACCTCATCGAAAATTCATATATCTCGTGTCCAACACTATCCTCGGGTACCTACATTGGAAAATGAAATCAACAAAAAAGGAGTAAGTTAAAATAAATAAAAATTAATTGTATTAGAAACTAAAAAAAACTTGGTTTTTAAAATAAATAGGTATTGCATTAAAAAGCAAAAAATAATTAACGAACCTGTTCTCTCTACCTAAGAGTAAACCAAGTTTGTAGTAAAGTATAATATTTGAACGTAAAACTGAGGGCGCTTAAAGGAACAAATTATTTTTTTACGGTATTTTTGATGAAAAGGGCCCAACGTTTTCTATAAAAGCGTGTTCTTTTAAACAATCAATTTATTTTTCAGTTTTTCGACAAGTTCAAAAAAATATTAAGCCACTTCCCAAGTTTTATAAATTTTCTTTTATAAATTTACGAACCCCTTTGTAGTAGTTTGTAAAAGGACAAGGGTGCCCACAACTAAATTACGCCTTGTATCCTGAGGAGAGGAATATGACGTGACATTCTTAAATACGCTTACGCCCTTATGCCGTTCAGCCTTCAACACGCTTCTCGCCTTGACTTGGGCTAGAACACGGGATTCTAACATTCAGGTTGATTCCAAATCATCTCCCAATAGACCATATAGACCGATAGACTATTCACAACAGAAACACACAAATTTCAGAAGACCTAAATGTAATCAGGATACGTTCTTCTGTTATGGCATTCCAGAGCGTACCACTGGCTGTTGATAGATAAGCTTTAAATTTATTTCAAAACTTTTTTCAAGACAAAATTTCAGCAATTATAGTTTCCGCAAAAAGAAATCTCGCTTTAAATAGACAACCTCAATTGACGTACATGCACCGTGCAATAAATATTTCAAAGATCATTGAGCTTTTGCCAACAAATTAAAATCTTTCACTAACGGTAACATCAAAAAAAGGCACAGGCGTTGTGTGAGTTAGATTTTCATTTATGATATTCTGAATTACAATTCTAATTATTTCAATGGCTAAAAAATAAATACTTTCAGTTATTAGAGTTTACCCCTTAAAAATTGATTTTCATGTATAGCCCGTGGTACACAAATTAGATGAGGTGCAAAATCTAATCTATATAGTATTAAAGGTTGTTGCCATTTTTACCAATCGTTTGATGTGAATTTTTCGAGTTCAAAGTTTTATTGTGTAGTTAATATAATATACGTAATGTATTTTACCAAATCAATATAAATAAATACGAATAAAAGTATATTATACACGCTTTCAGTATTACAAAAGATGTGTATATAGTTCAATTTTTATCAATGAAACTCACGCTCAAAAGCTTGTTTCGGCTAACTTAAAAATAAAACATTTTTTGAATTGGACATTTTATTTGATTATAATCTTTGATGCTGAATTAAAAAAAAAAACTAAAAAACGATTGTACAGAGTCAATCCCTAAAACTCAGCCATCCCTTAAACTTTCCCCTGTAATACTTATCAATGTATTTTTGAGCGCCTTATATTCAAAAATAGAGTTTTAAGCGCTCAAAGATTGGTATGATAGTTCACTTCGCATGCCATTCCTACAAGTTTTAGCTACTTTCGAACTTAAAGCGCTCAAAAATATAAATGGCGATAAATTGTAATGCTTCTCGAGCTCTCCGGTCTCAAAAATATAGTTACGATACGTTTTGAGCCCTTTGAGTTAGAGTATTT
Organism: Eumeta japonica; assembly: GCA_005406025.1. NCBI lineage: Eukaryota > Metazoa > Arthropoda > Insecta > Lepidoptera > Psychidae > Eumeta > Eumeta japonica. The sequence continues at coordinate 462,487 of BGZK01000001.1, forward strand.
AAAACTCAATCTGATCAAATTTAAGAATGTGTTTAAAATAAGATGCTGTTTTTTAATATTTCAAATAGTATATCCTTTGAACACGTCATTGAATTTGGACCTGCTTCAAGGCATTCGGCGCAGCTTTTTTTGAGCAGACACGGATGCTCAACATCAATCGATAAAAAATTCAGAGGATACTTCGATAAGATCCTTTTTTTTTTCGAATTTTTCCTTAACCATATCTCTTGAACAAACCAACCGAATTCGATGCAGTTGCTTCAGCGATCGATATTGTTTTTAAGACAAAGAGTTCTTCCCGTTCGCGCTAACAACATATCGTCAGTTTCATAGAAATAGGACGATTTATTGGTATAGGAAAACAGACTGTCATTATACAAATATTATTATTTATTCAGTCTTTTAGTTCGATGTACATCCGAATGGATATGTGTCGGTTGTGTGTAAACCAACACTTTATTGATCTGTCTTTAGTTAGAGTCAAAATTTGAGAATGGTACGTGTAGAGTCAATGCTTCATCAAATAAATATTTTTGACAATCTTAATATACGCTTATAATTGTAATATAATACGCTTAAGATTGTCAAAAATATTTATAAGCGAAATGCCACTAACCGAATGACTCATCACGAGATTTCTGAAACTGTAGCTCCGATTGACTTGAAATTTAGCATAGTTACGCTTGTCGGGATGTAGACAGATATAGATGAGAATAGAATTTTAATTAAAGAAAATCTAATGAATGCATAATGGCGGGGAACGAAGAGCAGAATTAAGAACGGGGCCAGGATCAGAATCGAAAGCGAGATTGGAACCGAAATTGAGAAACGGACGACCCGGATTTTGATTTCGTAGTGGCACTATAAAGAAATTCATTTTATGTCTACGCAAGCGGAGTCGCGGGCAAAAGCAAGTATTTTAGAAAAAATCAAATGTACAGTTTCACATTTAAAATACAAATAGATAATTAAAATGTAATTCTTGTTCATTGAGGTAATATAATTCTATCTAAAATTTAATTATAACCTGTTGATCCGTTTCATAAATTAGTATGTTAAAATAAATAGACAGACAATTAACGTAAACCATATTTAGTATGATATAGCTTATCATTTGCGCAATTAAAATTGCATGCCTTTATACAATAAGGACAAGTAATTTCATAACCGGTTTTTATCCAAGAATGGTCAAACCATTCTTGAGTTATAAAAAAAATACATACAGACAGACATTACGTATTAACAATAATAGTGTTTCATAAAAGTGGTCGGCGATTCATAAAAACAATATTTAACACAAAATATGACAAAAAAAAATTATGTACGTACAGACAGACGCTACAGATCTATATACCTAATAGTAGTAGACATACAATAATGGCAAGCCTAAAGCACTATAATGTTTCGACTATTTGATATAGAATTTAAGAACCGGATGTCCGTGACCGCGCATATCATCTGAGTACATCACGTGACTGCTACAAGACTTCGTTAGTTAATACTCCGTGTAAACAGTTGGAGATTGGCAAGTTTTAAACAATTGCGTGATTTTTACGATTCCCTTTAAAAAAAATCCATTAAGCACAAATAAGGCCAGGCTACGTTGTTCTATTATGAAGTGTTTACCTTCCGGCTCCATCATCAGACCCTGAAAATCATTAATGGTGAGAGAACATCTCAAGACAACTCTGACAAGCTCAAACACGAATAGGACATGTTATTCCGTTATGGAATTTCTGTGCCTACCTCGTGGCTCCATCATCAGATCAGTCCAATCATATTATATTATTGTAATGTCATAGGTCCTCGATAAATGTGCAAAGATTTTATTTAATCTAACGACTTACATAAAAAAAATAATTATTCACTTTATAAGAAATATAAATTACGGAAAATCCATTGTAAATCGCTTGAGAATCGCTATAGATCAGTTTTCGATTTGAGAGCGTAATTTTGCAACAATTGCGAAATCGCGATCCCACCGGTTTTTGAATACAAATATGCGATCAAATTTCATTTTGATAATTTAGTGATTTCATTGTAAAGGTAATACTGTTAATTGAAAGACAATTAGCATTTCGAAATATCAACTTGGGAATTACTAAAATAATTTTAAAATCATGCGAAATCAGAAATCGATTTCTTTTAGATAATAAGGTCGCGGATCACCACACCCATCCCGTCGGTGCAGCGATAGTTCGCTGCGAAAGCCTTACGAAAAGTCATCTCGTGTTATGACTAATAGTATGTTTGCTCCAATAAATATCTACACGAGATTGGGCGTCAGCGGCGCGGATGAGTCAGTGATATTTCGACGGGTCACTTTCACGTTACGCCAACGTGTACGCGGTGGGTGCACGGCGGGTGCGCCGTGAGTCACGGAATATTCCGGGTCGATTGGGCCTTAATGTGTGTCGACGGGCAGTGCGACAGCAGCGCCCTCTCTCGCCTCCTTTACGAGCTTAGGAAGCTAGGATTTAGGAAGCTCGATAGCGACTACAGTCAATCATTTTCATGATAAAATTTGGGTCGTCGGAGTGAACGACAGAAGGACCGTGGGTAACGTTTAAGGGTTAGCGGATATAGTTCCCTAGTTTGACAATAAGGCGTCGAGGGACATCAATAGGATATAATCCCCATGCTGAATATTCTAGCTCTTCCATGAGAAGTTTAAACAGTTGTATGCAATATATAGCGATCTCTCTGTACATTATTATAACGTATTCGTATATATTCTTGATGATATTGAGTGCAGTTTTGTAAACTCGTAATATATTTCAATATCTGTAAATAAAGTAAATCCAGTAAATTATTAGTGGGCGACATAATCTTAATATTGAAACTTTTCTTCTAATTTCATCCACACTACGAGGCTATTCGATCTATAGAAAAAAGAAAGAGTTTTCTGTTAGTAATTTTAAATGCATGTATTATTACCGATTCCGAATAGTATACTTACACGATATCAACTAATTACAACTTTAATACGAAACAAAAAATGAGAATAACGAATGAAAAGTATAGTATAACTGTCTGTGGGTAAATAACGAACAAATATAACTTGATCTTTACAACAAAAACGGAATCGATTTTTAATTCCGCAGATCGTAGTAAACAGTTTAGTAAGATGCATGGAAACGCTTGGAACAAATCACTAAATCTCTACACTCTATATTTTGTATACTAATGAGTCATCGAACACAACTCTTGTGGCCTATGATCCATTAGAAACACTAAAACATCAAAAAAAAATCGTTGAACGAAGTATAACATCAGCCCTTTTCTTAGACACCATTATCATGTTTAAACTTCAATTAGCTTTTTCCTGCGGTTCTGCTCGCGTAAGAAAATAATCTTGATCCATATTCAACCGGTCATTTTATTATCTCTCACTCGCTTTTTTTCTTCACATTTCTAGCACTCTCTTCTTCGCAATACAAAACGATCCACATAATAATCGTATATGTGTACAGTTGCTAATACAAAAACTCATGGCGCCATCTATTGACATATCTCGGTAAAAGTGACAAACTATTTGAAATAACTGATATTCTTTAAAAAAAAGCAAATATATTCTGGACCTTTCCAAATGTATAAACATTAATGCATAAAAGGATCAACTTCAATTTTTCTTTATTTTTCACCGACTTCAAAAAAGGATTAAATTCTTGAATCAACTGTATTCGCCATATACTTATCTAAGCGATATACCTGCTGCCGGCAAGCCAATTTAAATGATGCTTCTTTTATTTGACAAATTATGCATTTTTTTTCTTTTCTGCACTGGACTTTTTAGTCCAGTGCAGAAAAGAAAAAAATGAGTTTTGTTACTGATTTTAAGAGGTAGGTTTCTGGATTAAATTGTATCTAAGATGGTATTCCAGTTTAGTACAAGACTATTCCATTATAAGACACATCTATATCGAATCACAAGTGAATCCGTTCTTTGATTATACTCACTGAACCCTACTTCTTTTCGGGATAAATTAAATTATATAAAACATTAACCCGGTATAAAAAAACAACCCCATCCTGAATTTTAAGAAAATCGGGAGTTAATTTTTCCGCGTAATGCGGGTACAGACAGGCAGAAAGACAAACATTTCCCAAGCTTTTCAGTTGTCATCTATTTCAATAGTAATGTACAGTCCAGTAAGAATTTCCAAAAAATATGTAATGTACAAATTTGGTCGCTCTAGTTTATTATATTTATTACAAATTTAAATCTATTAGCTGTAAATTTATAACAATCCGTTTTAAACTCAAAAAGACATCTAACTCAGGAATACTATCAACTTCGGAGAAGCAGACGTATTACGCTCGTTTTGTTTATGGACTCTGTTTTCATTGCAACTATCCCACCGAATCAGGTTGGAATCGTTTTTCCGGAAATACACCTAATGAGACAATTTCACTAAGGGACTACAACAAACTGTTGTCGTTAATCGTTCTGTTTCAGTTAGGGAAACTTGGATCTTGAGCCCTTTATTCTGACCTTTCGCGGGTTGAGAGCGATCAACGCTCTTTACCACCGGCAGATGTCAACTTCTGGAATGACGTAAACAGTTCAATGTGACTTAAGTGATAAAAACTCATGGGTTATTTCACCCCAGTCACCATTCCAACTCGATAGCTTCTGATTGGAGTTAAATCGCCAATCGCTAAACCACTGTTATCATATATACGTCATATCGCTTGTGTACTGCCAGAATCTAGTAAGCGCCAAAGTATGTCTAAACATGATAAGATTTGTTATGGGTTCAATTTTCATAAATGGAAAGCCCGAAGATGAGTGCTGCTGTCGTTTATTACTTTGTATACTTGAAGGTCAATAATATTTGCCTTCATGCCTACAGATGTGTAATCAGAAGTGAATAAATTCAAGCATCACTTGTTTCTCTAAGTACTTTAAACATATATTTTTTTATTGAATATTACAGTACAGTGGCGCATCTTCAACTAGTTACTGTGTCTAATAAACATTACACTTATTGTTGATATGTTTTTGTTAACAGAGTAATAAATGGAATGAATCATTTTCACTTATTACAAGACTCTTAAAAGAGAATTTTAAGTCAACTAATTTTTATATACACTCTTCTCCCTCTAGACAGTCTGGCTGCCGCGTCGACTGATATTAGATTCACCTGTACATAACCAGACTAATACATATATTTTTTGTTCCTAGTTTTTCTCAACTTTTAGCAATATCAAATTACTATTACTAGATACTTTTATGATTGTTAATGCTTTATCAGACGCTACTTTGTAAGACATTTTTTTTTTCTAACAATTCAGTATGGCTAAAAGTTTCATGTTATGTTATTTAAATATCTAGAAATTAAACACTGATTTGCCAGATACTCTATTGTTTCTGGCTTCTCATTGAAGCTAGACCGATACAAGTTGAGGAATTAGCAAGTCTTCTAGAAGAATGTACTCAAGTGTGCGACAGTTGCGTGCGAAAGGAAGGCAACGGGAGCTGTTTTTTTAAGTTTCTTGAGCTAATATCTTAACCCTTTATTGCAAAACAAAGCGATAATTAGTTGATATATTTCTATATGTTTTTTCTGTACGTTTGTGAAAAGTAGACAAAACTACTTAGACAATTTAAAAGAAACTTACTTTAAGGTTCTATAATCAGTATGTTGTGTGTGTTTTTTTATGTATTTTCATCGATTTCACAGAAACGATTAAATCGATACAGGAATTATTAATTTTTTTTTTGCAATAAAGTACTCATTGATTTATATCATTATTGATTTATTTGATCTACTGGAGTATTGCCGTACACGCCTCATGCATCTGTAATGAAAGCTACGACATCACTTAGTATTGCACTACTCCACTTATTGGAATATGTAAATATTCATAAAATGTCTCAATAGTAAAAACAGTACGTGGTATTTGGATGATAACATATTCATCAATGGTGAAGTTTCCATTAACCCTGGAATTCGTATATACGCCTCGATGTTCTTCAACGCAATACAGCACAAGACTCGTGATTGCGTTATTTTATATGTTCAGTAATTCGTCGAAAACGGCTTAACCGATTTTGATCGTTTAAACTCCTGCATTTGAACTAATAGTTATCCCTGACTGTTCTCGAGCGCTCAGTGGCCATAATTATACACCTATATATCTCTGGATGTCCCGCCAAGACCTTTCGTCATTTCTATCGAAACCAGAGAGCCTATTATGAAGTCCTAGAAAAGATTCTCTCCATAAACACATCCCTTTCACTCATTATGTCGTAGAAATAAATGGATAATTATAATCCTTCCTTGGGCATTTGTCTTCTAATTCAATCTAAAGGTCTGCCGGAAAAATTTTTCATGACCACCAGATCATGAAATTAAATTCAAGCCATTAGGTACACCAGTACCTAATGGCTTGAATTTAATTAATGAAGGAAGAAGACCGTTTTATAGTTTCGTACTGATTAAAGGTCATGAATATATTCACTTGTTGCAAAATTATGTTGTTCGACCAATGTATTTATTTTATGGTGTTACTTCTCGTAAATTAATAATTAGACGCTTGCCTGCAACATACAAGAATATGTTACTGCATGTTGCAGGCAAGCATTTAACTAATATTGTTTCTTAGCTGATAAGTGACTTAACGAATCACGTTCTCAATTATGAACTACCTTTGTTATGTTAGCTGCCTTGTTCGCATTTATCTGAATGGATATCAAATTCGACTGTTCAGCAGCACATTTAACTAATCGTTGGCAAAAAGGAGTTAAAAGAATTCGGAAGAAGAGTCCAATACTTGTATGAAATTTGGGAAATTCTGGCTGCCAATGATCTTGAAATTTTTCGTATCACATAAAGACGTTTATTCTTACTTCCAGATATTTTTTCTTTGACATCTTTTACTGTTTTGCGAGTTTTGGATTGGGATCGGCGATGTCATTTTCCTCTTTAAACAAATTTATAACAGGTGTGGTAATTATCGGTTGTTTGCGACTGATAAATAAGTTAAAATTGGAAAGCGGTTATTATCTGCATCGGAGTCACACGCTGAGTCGTCATCTACATAAACAAAAATGAAATGCTGTCCGTTAGTAAGCGAATCACTTGAGAACGGCTAGACCGAATTGACTAATTATTTGTCCACAATAGTCCGAATAAGATTATTAGGGTAAAAAAATTGGAAAAGTTGTTTGGTAAATTCGAAAATTTGGGAAAAATTGAAAGTGATTCTTCTAAGAGATTTATGCATGAACTGTTGACTATAACCCACGATTGGAACGATGCACATACGTCATTTTTTTTGTTCCTTATAGTCCTGTAAAATTACCAGAAAAAAAATTGGGACAGTTACAAAGAATTGATTGATTGATGAAAATGATTCGATATAGCGAATTGAAAGTGAGGTCGGATCGAAATCGGAAGCGGGACTGAATTGGAATTAGGTCAAAATCAAGAACGTAATCAAAAGCGGGACCGATATTCCGTTATTGGGATCAGAAATGAGAGTGGAATGAGAAATTAAATTCAAACCAGAATCGACAGTGTAATCGAGTATGGGATTGGAATAGGAGCCGACAGAGAAACCGAAATTAAGATCGAAAACAAAACGGACGTCGTATAATGAATGACAGAGATATCGCTCAATAGAAAAGATGAAAAAATTCATTCCTTTATCTTTTGTTAGCTTCTTATAAAACCATTTCCAGGAATAGCTTTAGTGTGCTTAGACAATCCATAAAAGCCTGAAGAAAGTATTCTGAAAAAACGCAAAGATTTACCGTAATTTTTTAAGGAAAATGCTTCCTTCTTGTTAAGGAAATATATTTACCAATATTTCTAGTGGTGTCAACAAAATTGGTGTCGAAATTGATGCAAGCGAGTTTAGGCATTTAACAACTATGTTTATTTCTATTCATTGCCCATGATTTCTCATTCGGTTTATGGACGTAAAAATAAGGGGCAGGGTGTACTAAGCGACGTGCGAGACAATGCACGATATTGAGAACACAAGTGCAAGTATATGTCAAACAAAGTCAACAGCGAAGTCTGACGAAATCGGGATTGTTATGACAGTCGGTAGACTTACATTTTTCCCATCTTGCTGTGTATTGTATCTGTGAATCGGAGGTTAAATAAATAAACGTGTTTTGACTTTCAAGGAGAAAGATTGTTTACAGTGCACTCTCATTGAAAGTCAAAGTACACTTTTACACTAAAAGAAACAACTTTCAGCTTGTGTCATTTAATACTAGTGGCTCACTAGCCCAGTTGTATTACTAAGAGAATGTAGTGAATTGAGGGTATTGTTATATTTCAACCTCTTTTTATATACCTTTTAATATTGGCCTTATACACTTGCTTTTGAGGAACGAATAAATGAAAAAAAAAACGTTTTTCTGTGAATGTTGTAGGTACGGTTTTGACGAAATTCAAGCAAACGATTTGGTTTTCGGGGAGTCTGTTATTCTCCACTCGTTCGTTACCCATCCACCCCCTCCGTTATCCACCACTCAGAAGAGGACGTGTGAATTGAAACGTGGAAGGCGAAACGTCGAAAACGAATTAGTACAGCTAACGTGTAGAAACCTCATAATAAAAAATTGTAGAAAAAGTGTAGAACATTACATAATATTCTGTAGTCTACTAACATTAGTAGTATAAATAATATTTATTGTATTACTAATATTAAACTACGATCGAATAAACATCGAATCTATAGCTGACATTGTGTCAAAAGCTCATCGATCGCTGCTCGTAGTTTTCGGAGCTAAGTGGGCAAATCCACATGCAGTCGAAGGAATTGTTACAGGAAATGAGACATGGTTTCATTGTTATATCCCGAGTACAACTGTAGTCGATGCTGTGGCACATTAGAGACGCAATGCACCTCCAGAAATTCAAGTCTTTCCTTCAGCCGGGATAATTTTGACCATCGTTTTTGGGATTATCAGGGAACTGTTGTTGTTCTTGACAGACTGAAAGATAAAAGTGTCAAGATCACCGAAGCGTTCTAGGCCACTATTCTATGACGATTAAGAACTCGCTTGGAGAGGGCTCATACGATGAATATGTTTTTTCTTAAATCTTACCTTGTACGCACAATATTGAGACATTTTTGTTATTTGGAAGAAAATGATGTTTTCATCTTTTTCTTAAATAAAACTATTAAAATTTTAAATTAGGGAATATGTATATATATTTATGTGTGTGAAACCCTTAGCCCTTTCATTCAATATGTTACGGTACGGTTTGCAAAACTTCCTTTTTTAGATTTCTTATTTGCACCTCAAAAATGACCATCATATCGAAAATTAATTTATTTACGTTACACGCCCATTATTGGGTCACAAAAATTTGTGTGTGTACCAACTTTTCAATTTTACGGGTCCGGTAAATTCTGAGCAAATTGGCTGCGATAGAATCACACGAGTGATTTCATAAGATTCCGTTTCAACCTACAAACACAACGGGAAATTGGCTAAATGTCTGCTACTCCTGCATCATAATACTTAGTTCATACCGCTCGGATCCCAAAGCCTGCCGCGTAGGATTGCGTTGAAATCAATGGACCACGCGCCGTACAGTCCAGACCTAGCGCTCGGTGTATTCTCTATATGCTGAAGACGGCTACGGCAGATCATTTTAACAAACGAATCAGAAACTACTTTCAAACGGGTATAAAAAAAATTGAAAAATCTAGTGAATGTATTGACATGCGAGAGGACTATGTTCGAAAATAAATAAGAACTAGATCCGCATTTTTTTGTTTTAATATTCATATTAGGGACTTATGGAATGTGTCATACAAAGACTCATCTTAAGCGTTTCAGGTACTCGATATACGTATCTCGATTGACCGAACGCACTCTCGTATATCGTCCAAATAAATAAAAAGTTACTAATTATAATTTCCAATAAACATTTTATTGTATAATATTATATACACAGTTATTTTTCTTTCCATTTCTTTCCGCATACTCTTATCGATTGAATCTCGAAACACAATTTCTAAGACCTACTTGACATTAATAATTATCCCATATCGTTGTCATCGGGTGGCCATACGCTCATCATTTCTATTCGTTACGTGCACGACATTAGCGCCATCTAGCGTCCGCAACTTTTCGGGACTTTTCATACGAGCCCTCCCACGGTGATGGAGGGCTCGCGCTCTGGACGTATTTTTTGCAGTGGACATATCCTCGGGTGGCGCAGAACTGCGTTTTTGGCTCTCAATGGTTCGAGAACATCCAAGAGCAGCTTCCGGCGATCTGAAGTTGCTGGGACCATACGCGTGGAGATTCATCCAATGTAAATATGTTCATGAAATAATAAAAAATAAATATAAAATTGTTTATTATTATCAATACATAATTATTTCTCTACACACAATTGTAAGTAAACATTAACAGCAACTTTATGTTTCGTTTCACGTTTCATAATGAAAGTAATTATGTATCATTGCTGTCTTCACTACACCACGACATTTTAATTGTTTATACTTTGATCGACAGTCGATCGACATATTATAGAACATTCATAATTATCTGCCTACACATCTGGCAAATAAATATTTAACGTATCCGGATTTTACAATTAATCGGGTGTTATTATTTTTTTCATTACACACATCAACTTCAAAGAAGTAAATTCTATTTGAATAATGACAATGTTTGTTGTGAAAACCGAACCGTCTCTGTGAATGTCAGAGCACATCGCTCTGACATTTATGTTGTTCTAAAAACATCTCGGTTAATTCAATTGTTATTTAACAATTTATTTTTACAACATTTTTCAATAATGTTTATTGCGCCTCATATCGATAATTTTGGTAATTCTACTAAAATTTCACATAAAATTTCATCAAAATGCACTACATTTACCGATTATATTCGCATTTCTTCGTGCGCTACGGTCGAATGTATTTCCCTCACCATACACTTTATACGTAATGAATAGATTTAAGAATAATTAATTTTATTATATTTTGACATTTTGTTAAATTATATTCTTTTTCGATAAATTCAGATTATATTCTTTTTTTAAATTCAGAGTATAATCGCGGCAAGGTTATTTACGATTTTCTCTGTGGCTTGAGTAATAAAGAACTTTGTTAAGAACTTCGAATGGCATTCGGTGATGAAACATCATCTTGCAGCTCTGTGTATTGCTGTTTCAATTAATTCGAACATAGACGTGATCATCCATTTGACGACTCACGTGGAGGTCGATTGGCGAATGCTGTTATCATCACTAATATTGGTACTGTACAACTAATTAAAACTGATAAAAAAAATACTTATAACCAAATTCATACAGTAGTAAATATGGATTCATCCAAATGCAAAAGATTCCCATCCCATATTAGTGCCTCAGTGACTTCCTGTGCCGAGATGATTCCCATAATGGGTCGCGTATGCTGTCCGGCCGCACTATGAAACCTTTTTACTGTCGTAAAGCCTTACTGTAGCTGACTTGGCTGCAACACAAAAATGGGTTAGCTCGACCGGCGAAACACCACACTCTCACAGAATACGGATGTGAAGTAGCAGCTTTCGCTGTTTCATTTCGTCCAGGGAGTGAGAATTCCGGTGGTCCACCTCTCCCTCTCCCTCTCCATAATCCCGATCCTCTCTTCATTAGACACCCTATTCGCTACCAAGAGGCCGGCAATGCACTGGAGACTCCTCTGGGGTTGCGAGTGTCCATGGGCGGCGGCGACCATCTACTCTCTGATGGCTGGCCCGCTCGTTTGCCCCTCGAATATGCATAAAAAAAACTGTCACAGCTCTCGGACTAACAGCATAGCTGATACAGTCATTTCTTCAAAAGAGTTCTTAGTGGCTTTGGTCACACGTAAGGGTAGCTGCGCATTGAAAACAAATTTTTGTCATCCCTAAAAGTACATTATTGGACGTACGAACTGCTGGTCTATTCCGGTAAATTAACGTACCGAAGTAACGCTGATTACGCACCACTACAAAAATTCGTACTTTCGCTGACGGCTTTAGCGATCATTAAATGGTTTTGCGAAAGTTTTCGCCGTGACTCTCGTGACACACTCAGTACGGTATATTTCGTACGGAGATCTGTCGGAGATCGTGAACTATCAAAGTGCGCATCTATTTAAGATACTATTTTCAGTCACATTATTATTGTAAAGTTGTTATAATCAACATAGATTACAAATTAGCAAAAAACAGTAAACTATGTCACGCAGGTCTTTCAAATTGTCTAATAATACTTTCAAATTATTTATAATGTCATGCTTTACTAATTAAGAACTCGGAAAACCAACTTAACTTTTACATTATTCATTCTAAAAAAATATTTTATTAAAAAGATTATTAGTTACATTAGCACTATTAAAAGTTACATGATCTTTAGGTATTTTAACAACTTTAAAGTTTTTATTAAGTTTGCAACTTTCCATAAAACTTCAAACTTTGACCGTTTGAGCGTAGATGCGAATACAATACAGATTAATAACATTAATAAAATTGTAATTATTACATACGATTTATACAATTTAAATGTAGTTTTTTAACAAAATTTAATACACCGTGAAACGAGAATACAAATACAATTATTATTAATCCGAGGAAAAGCGACCTTATTTATTACGTAAGACGTTAACTACCCCAAGCCATATTAACAAATTTTTGAAATGAAAATCATACACAAAAGATTTTCAAATGGCGATGTCAAAATGCAAGCGTAGTAGCGACTTGAAACAAAGCGACTTCCGCGCCACTTCCGCGCTATCGCGTTTTCGCAACAAGCGATAATTGCTTTATTTTACTCACAGTAGACCAGCTGGACACGCGCACTGGTTGCGTTTATCTCCGTTGAAATGCCAGTAGTAACTGTGAACCATAATTAATAACCTCGTCGCAATGAATTTATATCTACCGGATAATCCTTCGCTGATTCGAAAACTGCGCTGTCGGCGTCGCGGTTTAAGTAAAGTTTAGTCTGGTCAGTTCAAGTAAGGTTTGTCATTAAGTCACACTATCTTATCACTGATTTAGTTAAAATTTGTTACGAATAAATAAACACAATACATTTACTTGACATGTAATATTATTACTTCCCATGCTTGTCGCATATGTCTCGCCATGCCTTGCGTTGATAGCCACATAAGTGACGTGTTGAATTGATGTCATAAACATTTGTATCCTTACATCAAATTAATATTTTTTTCTATATCCATATTGAGCTTAACGTATGAACGTGTAACAAAATCCGATCAAGTTGAGAAATTGATTTCGGATCTAGAATTATATGCGCGTACACGCACCCACGACTACTTCGCATAGTGTGCGAGGTGCCGCGCTACTCAGAAGAGTTGGAACTGTTTTTGCTTGTGCATACGCACTCGTACGGTGCATCCAAAACAAATCCAAAGTGCGTCCGGCCTTATCCATTTTTAGCTTCTCCTTGTCACAAGAGATAAAATATTTCCTTTGTACACCTAAAGGTTCAGTTCGGTAGTTTCGCACCAGACGGATACCGCATTATTTATCGGATGACCAAAAATGTATATTAAAAAAAATACATAATGCAGGACAATTTTATATTCACGGTTTTATATGAGAGCAGGGCGTACTGCTTTGGACCTGAAAGCAAAACGAGACCCGGTTTTTCTTTCGAAGATTTGCCGACGAAAGTTAAAAAAAGTCGAATTGCTCGTGAGAAAATGGTTGCTTTTTCGTTTACGGAAAATCATAACATTACACTACTATATCGCTTGGAAACCAAAGGGCAGTAATGCTATGCGGTAGGTGAGTGCGCTTTTGGTCAGAGAGCTCGGAAGAATTCTTATAACAAAGTCGTGGTTTATCACCATAACGTTCCACATTCAACACATTCCGCTAAAGTAAGGAATGAGTTTTGAGGGCCTCAAATGCAAAACTAATGACGCATGCGCCGTACAGTCCCGAATTTGCGCCTTAGGATTTTTTCCGTTTTATAAAATTATGGATAAGTTTGTATTTATAAGATTCTCAAGCCCCGAAGCAGCGTTGAATACGTTCCAATAGGCCTATGAAAAACTGGACGAAATGCTTTTCTCAATGGTTCCGTAGAGTACGAAAATGCGTATATAAAGTGGGAATATACTTTGAAACACAATAAATATAAGCATAATACGTTGTCTTATTAATGAAAAATCCTGAAATTATCGATATCGCACACGTATTAAAGAGCTGGTAGGCTTTCGGGCTACACATCCACCGCCTCTCAGCGCTACCAACGTACCGATTTAACATCACCCCTATCGAATCCGACAGTTTTTCCAGGTGCATTAGACTGGTTAGATAGACTATATGATAGAAATAAAAGAGAAGATTATTTGGAACAAAATATCGCGTTGTTGAATTTCCAAATGTGCTGAAATAGATATTCACTTGTTGTTTTTCAAATTCAAAATTCAAAATTTTGAATAAAAACTATTTAATAGGAGAAATTTTCATTTATAAAGAGTTCAAGGTTAAGTACATTCTAAATGTTCTGCAAAAAGCTATTATATTATTATAGGTAAAGTCAATCAATACACAAATAATTTATAAATGTCAATTTGATTTAATACAATTATATAATATCACCTCTTTTGATATTCTTTTTTTTCATAGTGGCCTTTTTTTTCACCATTAAAACACCAATATGAAAATCTAAATGAATTGACTATTTCTTTTATTGTAAGATGGAATCATAAACCATTGACAGCATAGACAAATTTGAATAAAAATGCCTAATAGATTGGAATTGCGATAGAAGCTTTATTAAAAAAAATTCTGAAAGAAAAGGATCAAACATTACAACCACATACAATACGAAATTAAAAGACAACTGGCTGCGCTGGCGTCGTCTGTATTCAACGTGCACCCGCCAATCCCATTTCTACTAGTTCGATATAGTCAGGTAATGTTTTCAAACCTTTAAAATACTGTTTAAAATTTTTGTACGGGCTATGAAGAACGCAATTTCACGATTCGCAATTCTAACGCACTGTGACCCGCACCGTGCGCTCGTCGTGAAAGCGGCTCGGGGATTGACAAGTCGCGTGCGCGCCGCGCTCGCGGCCGCGCTAATTAAACGGAAAAACGCGTTCCGCGGCGTTTTTTACGGAACGCATCGGCCCGGAAGCGCATCGCACTGCACTTTTTTCCGACGGCGTGCTATTAAACGGAACCGAGATCAATGTCCTAATTATTATTTTTTTTTTTTGCTGATTGAGCGTAATATTATTCGTCCGGTGGTTTTTTATGCTCGTCAGAACTAATAGAATTCTAGACGCGAAAGTGCATCGTTGTACACGCAGAAGAGGGAACACTCAAAAGACAGCCGCACGCACGACTAAATATAAAATGAGATGTGAAGGGCATCGAGGAAAGGGATTTCGGTTTAGGACAAAATACTTTGCAGTTCAAAATTCCTAAGGGACACAGGAAAACTTTTAGCTGTAATTTTATATGAAATAGGACTAATATGCGAAATTTTATTTTCTGCAAGAAAGCTACAGGAAGATGCTATCGTTGGTACGGTTCAAAGGTGTGTTCATTAAGGCTGAATTGAATGACAGCTACATACAGGCAAATTAAATTACATGGCGGATAGAAAATGTTATTACGTGCAGGGTAAGGGAGTCACTGTACCCCATTACAAATGTAAAAGCCTACGGAACGTTCGCACGAATTACCGTCCTATAAACCTCTTGAGCATCGTTCGCAAGCTGTATGCGAAAATCATTAATTACCGTAAGAGTTAGGAATGAGACGGAAAATAAGATCTGGGATGTACAAGCGGGAATTGGAAAAAGGGATAGGGTGCATGGACAAAGTCTTTTTCTTTGCGAAACATTACGGAAAATTTTTGACTAAGAGCCAAAAGGTCTTCTGTATTTTCGTAGAACTAGAAGAAGCTTATGATAGAGTAAAAATAAATGATCTGTGAAGAACCCTATCCGTCCATGTTGTAAGAAGGGGATTGATACAGACACTAAAATTCTTATACAGTGGTTCCAATGCCTGCGTCAAAATAAATGGGACATACACTGACTAGATTGACATCTGCCAGGGTATCAGACAGGGATGTGTATTTTCACCGTGGCTATTCAATCTATTAGTAGATGGCTGTCTACATAATCTGAAAGAGTACAAGTGTGGGCTAAGAATGGATGAGTTATCTGTCCAATTGCTTCTGTACACCGATGAACAAGTAATCCTTGCGCCATCGGCGTGCGAGTAGTAGGCGTTGGTCACTAAAATTATTCTGTTAAGAAATAAAGTATGATACTAAATATCAGCAAGAATAAAGTAATGGTGCTTGAAAAAACGCAAAGGCACGGCTTCTTAATGCGATATATAGAAGATATATAGAAGAAGAAGAATTGAGAGAGTCAATTTACAGATGATGGTAAACGTGATAGAGATATTGAAAGGAGAGTGAATGTGGGAAAAAGTGTATTGCTTGCTATTACTAACTGTAAAAGTGTCTCATGGCAAGCGTGTTTAACTATTCACTTTGAGATCCTAATCCACAAATTGAGAGTTCCAATGGAACTCCATAAGTAACATGATTTTAAGCATGCAATGTCTCCCGGGGCGTCCAGAAAAAATATTTTACTTTTGTTATTTAGCACACTATCAATAATTGCATCAAAAGCTTGTCTTTGTTCTCTAACTAATTTCAGTAATTGTCATTATTAAAAACTGACAACTCATTGTTGTTGTACGAACGCGTCAGTATTACATGCGATGCATTGTTATATAGCCGAATTGGAGAAAGTAAACCAAAATCACTTAAGGTTTTATTATTTAGTTCTAAGAGATTATTTTCGATTTGTAATACACCTTTATTGTAGATGTCATCATTATAAGCCAAAGTTCTGATTTTGCTGTCGTATTCTACATATTATGTCGTCACAAAAATCATCTTTGAAGTTTTCCCAGAGTTTGAGTGGTTCAGATGGGTAACAAAATAATATCACTACAAACAATTCCCTCAGCTTCAAACGACATTGAGAAATCGAGACTCCTCTCAAAGTGTTTTTCCATTGGTTATCGTTTTCTAACAAACCTCTCTCACGACAAGCAGCTTATGTTTCTTTGATTACTCTGTTCACAGTTTTCCACAGACCACGTACGTGGTGAAGCAAAACTTTAAGATAGAAACATTCTGACTGAGAAGGATAGGCACTGTATACTTTTCCCAAAGCGGGATCTTTTTTTATTCCGAATTATTTTTTTATTACATCTTCTCACCGTTTTCTTCGGGAAAATTTGTTATTAGCCCAAGTATAATAGTGGGGAACTTCGTGATAAAATAATGTTTTTCCGAAGTTGTCGGAATTGTACAAATCAAAGTACGCAGTCAGAGTTGTTTTTGGTGAATTTTCCACTATTATTTGCACATTTTCCGGTCAAAAATGTACTATTTGGCCGTTTTCTGAATGTACGGCTTACTGCACTACAGTACCTCTTGGACGTAATAGGCCACGCCCCTTCCCCCACAGCGATCGACGCGACGCCACCGCGCGCCGTCGCATTGACCCAACAGTAGATAATAAAATTTTCTCGCGTATTTGATATTTTAAATTATCTCTTAAACTATGCAACCAAAAAAGATGCTGTAAAAAACGAATTTTGTCTAAATATAATATTTCCTTAGTGATAAAACAATTTATTTCTCAAACGATTGACGTGTTGTATATGAAAAAAAAACAGTCTAATAAAAATATCACTCAATAGATTATAACACGGGTGCAGTTCCATACCTATGTCATATTATCTCTTTGACCATTCATCCAAATTATATTCAGTAAAAGGGAAAAGTCTTTTGTTTTAAACACTTGAAACAATTTTACTTACTTTGATAAGAATTCATAATTGTCGATATTACGACCAATAAACATCACCTAAAAATTTAAGTTATTTTTTAATGTAAAACACTGTTTTTTATGTCTTAAATATAAAAGTTAGACGTATGCTGTCGCTGACTTTTTTGTAGGCATTATCAGGCTCTAAAAATTTTCTTTGAAACTCAATCATATCTCTCATCGTTAAGGCAGCGTTCGTAAGAAACATTTTCGTTAGACCGTTTTTTTTCTCTGATTTATTTTGCAAATCCGACTATCGGGAAAGTCTTTTCATTTTTCGGGTTAATATTATAGCCTATGGACACTCACAAATAATGTCTTTCTGTTGGCTTTACCTCTTTATAACATTAGTATAGAAATTGCATGTCTAAGATAATGAGAAAAAATTAAATAAATGTAAAAATGCCGTATAGAATAAAATATATAATATAAAAATAAGGTTTAACGTAAGCAATAAGTGGATATTGTATAAAACTTAAAAAAAGGAAAAAATATATAAGTTATTAAAGAATAAAAATAGTAAAGATTAATATATTATGTGCGATTATGTGGCAGTGGTGTGCCACGGGGGTTGTTATATGAGGCATTGTGTGAACATTATATACTATAGAATAGATTTGTAGTTAATACGAATTACGAAAATAACTATTTACACTTAACTAACATGCACTTGTTACATTTACATTAGTAACAAAAAATGCGTACGGACATCCGTTTTTCACATTTAATCCGATCAATCGTTTTCAGTTTTAAATCGCTTTTGGACCTACATTAATTCTAGTACGAGATGTTTTTAATAATATAGGTAGAGTGATATTATTGCGATTTCACATTATGTAAATGTATATTTGCATTAACTTTGTTTACAAATTCACAACCTATTTTTCCTAAAATTTTATGAGTTTTAAGGGTCTTTTTTCGGTTTTTATAAAAAAAAAACCACCGAATAATGGGTTTATGCTCAAATGGGCGTAACCCTAACAACAATTCAAGAAGCTTCGTGGACGGGACTTTATTGTAGTTTTTAGACAAATGAATGACCATTTGGAACAGTTCCAAAATGGTCGATTAAAAATACCTGCAAACATGTATTGCGCAAAATCGAGTATTTATATCTTTGCACCGTTAGATATATATATATATATTATTATATATCATATTATCGTATATTACGTATATATTAAAATTAATTCTCAATTTCCATCCTTTGGCGTCGAATCTCGCACCAAAGACAATCTTTCATTACAAACGCTACACAAACAGTTGTCCCGTGATAACGTACAGGTGACACGGACCATAAACTGCTCATATTATTTTCGCAAGTAAAGCAGAGCTAACGAGCGCAAGCGTTTACATGGTGTTACACACCAGCGCTCTCTAGTCGTCTGTTATTTTTTTTTTTTTAATATTAAGACCAGGATTCCTGGCGGTAATCGCGAAGGGGCTACATAACTAGTCGCATGTGACGCACGTGATGTTTTTCTAGTTGATAATTGGCGGAGCGTGACGTCAGAAAAAGCTGTATACGTATGGATCGCCACGCGCCGTTCTACAAATAAGCGATACTTAGAATTTCAAATACTCCGCAGCTCAACTGTCTTAGCATTAAAAATTTCAAATTCGTAATTTTGATTTGTACTACTTCAGAAATCAAGATATTTTTGTTGACTTTATTGTCCATAAAAATATAATGCAATTTTGTGTCGATTATCCGGCAAAAAAAGAGATGTAAACGAGTCAAATGTCACACTAATATTTATATATATATATATTTACATATACCATTGTGACAGTTGACTCATATATATATATATATACATACATATAGCACGACAAACGATATTCTGCACTTTGAACAGACTTTAGTACCGTGGCGGTGATAAGCATTTGAATTGCAAGTGCCACGCTCGATGTGCCGTCGACTGCACCGGCGACAATAAAAATTAAAAGTAGACATTTTCAATACATTTTTTAACATGTGTTCACCACACTCATACACAGTAATAACTTTTAGTAAGTACTTCGTCGAAACATGGTGCGTGTGGAAATACACGGTTTCGGCATTCAACCCAATCTAAAGGTTCGTTTACCTGCAGCAGCTATAATTCAAACATATGGAATCGATGAGACAAAAATATTTCCATCAAAGATTTACCCTGTTGAAAACATTCAATGCAGTCCCATACACAATAATAGAATTTCTAATAGCTTATATGTAATCTATCTGGAAGAAAAAAAATTCCTAATAGAGTTCAATTTGGAATATATATTAAAATGGACTAATAGTCCATCATAGCGAGGTTTCTTTATTAGACTTAATGGAATCGTAATGTTATTTGTATTTGTATGGATCTTATCTGCATCTTACCCGTTACGTTTGTATTAAACTTTCCACTTCTTTCCTTCGAAAGGTTTTATGGGTCTGGATACGAATTTGCAGCGACATAAGCATATTAAGTCCCAATACAATTATTTCTTATTGGAATCTATAGGATTATTTCAACAGGGTAGGACTCCATTTGCATTTTATTATCGATATTTTCACTTTATTATAGATTTTCATTAGCAGCTATATCGTACTTATTAAAAGAACAATATTTGGATGTAAATTAGTTTTTTTTTTTTGTAATTTCATTCTCCAAAACGATTCCAATGATTATGACATAAGTAAATGTTTTTATGTCATAACCATTGGCAAAAAATCGATGTAAAAATATCATATGATAAAAAATTGTTTTCTACGTATTTTCAAAATCCAAAAGTACATATCGTTAAGTTTTTTTTTTATGTTAATAAAACGCACAAATTATAAAATAGTAAGGTCTGGTCAAATCAGAATGAAAGTTTAATTGGAAAATAAAATAAAAAATATGCAATTCAAAATTACCGCTCAATTTACTTGCAGCGACACTTGAGATATCTTGGCAAAGACAGAAAAACAAAATAAAGAAAAATATTTTTAAATACTAGACTAAGTTACAATTTTATCGTTATAATTGTATCTTGTGAGAGACTTGAAATGATTTAAAATTTGAAGAATAAAGATTCCTCTTTATACTAATGTACTTTTTACACCAAATAAGTATCATACATCATTAGTCAGAAAGTGGAGTAGGCTTCAAATTTTTTTGTTGCACAGCCACTTTCAAGCGTACAATTATAATTAGGGTTCATTATAATGGTTTTAGGTGACTATAGGTAGTTAAAGCGCTTGTACTTAGTATGTGCGGGAAACATGGAAAAAGTGAAACAACGTATTTTTTTATTTGTAGTGCATTTCTTTGTAGTAACGACTACGGAACCCTACGTTGACCATGGTTCGACATGCTTTTGGCTGGTTCTTTCTGTTCAGTTAGTACCATTTCCTGCAACTTTTACATATTCAATCATAAAACTACAATCAGATTCTGCATAAAACATAAAATTTCCGGTTCTGGGTCCGTTCGTACGTCTGTCTGTGTTAGGTTCCTTATTTTTTTCCTTTTTAGACGTAGATTCTTCTTCTTTGACTACGTTGTTCTATTATGAAGTGTTTGTACCCGATAGCGCGTTTGAGTGGAAGGCTAAGAGGCTCAAGCCCCTCTCCAAAATCTCTATGTTTTAAAGTACTTTATTATAATAAAACTTACCCTCATTGGGTTCAAGCCCCTCCCAAACCAAATCCTGGATTCGCCCCTGCTAGTGTCCACTTTCTGATTTCATCATCACACACTTAAAATTGCTCGTGGTCAAAGAGCATTTCAAAATAATTTGTACACGCTTAAATACGGGTAATGTTGTTCCGTTATGGATTTCCGGCATCAACTTTCCGGTCCCGTAATAAGACCCTGAAGATCGCTCTTCGTCAGAGTTGATCTCAACAAGCTCGAATACGACTAGTATACATTCCGTTATATAGTCCCTGTGCTTACCATCTTGCTCCCTCATCAGATCAGAACAATTATTGTTAAAGGTCCTTGATAAGTGTGAAAAGTTTTAATTTAATGTAACGATTAAAAGTCAATGAAAATTCCTATTGGGAACGTGCGAAGTGTATGGTGGGGATATATTAGATGATCGCAGCGCCTGCCGCGGCAGAAATGTGTAACAACAGGGACTTATTGAAACTTGTTATTGTCCTTTCGAAAATTGTTGTTGTATTATAAACTGTAAAAATAACAGCAGAAATAGTCATTGTAAATTTTGTGTTATGTTCTCGATAAAATTCCTCATAAGTTTTCAATTATATTGATGATATTGTATATGTTGTTGTGTTCTAGTTCATTTACAGCCTTCAATCTTCTCTAAGAGTAATACCGTTATAAGAGTTAAATAAAAACAAGCTTTTCAATCTGATGTTTTTTATTTTATATAGTTTTGCGATTACTTTACAAAGTTTAACTATATAAAGTTTAAATATATTATTATTATATATTATACATTATTAGTTACTTAAAGTTAGAAATAACCTTTAGTTATCACTTTCTTAACTAACTTTGTTAGTGTTACAGTAATGACATTATAAAATAATAAGTGAGCATAAATTTGAGATATTTTTTCCGGTAATGGATTGTTTCTGGGAAACAATACAATAGTTTTGGCTATCTTCAATAAATTCTGCGTATAATGCAAGTAAATAATGGTTAAAATAAAAATATTCACTTATCACGGTTAACTTGTACAGCAACACTGGTATTTAGACTGGTATTTAGAATAAACAAAAATATCACACATTGTCATTCCAGTAAAATACATTTGTGATTGCATTTGAGTGTAGTATGGATTGCTTTGCCTTATTTCTATCACATTACTTATAAATACTAAGTAATCAACTTTGCATAAATTATTATCAAAGTCAACTACAGGTTTTGAAAGGAAATAAAACCAATTTATTTCCTTTCAGCATAATTTGGGACTGGAAACTTATTCTGTGTTTTAGACTCTTAAAACCAATTTTTATAATAACGTCCATTTTTATACTGTTTTTAACAAATGCCTCTAAAAACACTATTTATTATCTTTTTATTTATTTTCTATTTACAATACAATAAGCACTTGTCATTCACATTTGACATACGCCCCTAAAGTTGCGTTTGCGAGATGACGCTACTGTCGCGCATGGAGTCAATAAGGATAAAACTTTTTATACCCAATGAGTTGGGCTTGCTAATCGATTTCGGAATCGAAAGCAATTTCTAATTTTAAATACTAATATTTCGCTAACGGAACACTTAATCAAATGGTTTTCATTGATCGCAATGTTTTTAAATGAGCTAATGAAACTATAACAGTTCCTAGTTGACTACGGAATCTTACAAATCAAGTAGAATCAAGTGGAGTAAATGCAATAGCGGGCTTGATGTGATATAGCAGATATTTATTAAATCACAGGTGGTCACACGTAAATGAAAACAGCAGTTTTTACAATTTTTTTTTTTGTTCAAAATACTTTCAATATTGGACAAAACAAAAGACATAAGCCTTTTTTCGTTTTCGTATTTCGGATTTGACGTCACAAAGCTTTTGACCTGCTCCTTGTCGCGCATTATTACATTTCGTTGACCGCCTCCCGCCTCCCTCAACGTGCGATGTAATTTATGAATGGCCCCTTATAAGTCATTAACAGATTCATTAACTAAATAAAAACATCTAACGTTGGTTGCTGCTGCAAGAAAATATTTTCAATAACAGCTCAAATCAATTGCTAAATTACTTTTAATTGAGGTCAGATAAATAGAACTGTAATATCATTTTGATAATCACGCTTATTATACACTCGGTCTCAGTTAGTAGTTGATAAATCCAGTGTTGTCATCTTAAAAGGATTTTCCGTCTATTATTACAGATTAGGATTAGGCATTAGAAAAAGGAAAAATATTTTGATAGCTAACGAATTTATTAACGGAAATAGTTTTGCCTAAAAAGTTATAAATATTTATTCTACGGATGCCAATAATTTCATGAAAGGGAAAAATGTCAAATATACTATTGAATTTTAATTAAAGAAAAAGGTATATTAAATAACTAGCATTAATCCGTTTAAAGAAGTATGTGATTTTGCTTTCTGAATTTAATTACTATATTATTTGAAAGCTAAGGAACGATTTTTTTTTATTGCAATTATTGGAATAAAATGAAGACTGACCACTACAAGGATAAAAAATATAATTAATGCAATTTTAAATATACGTTGGGCTGACAGGAAATGTTATTTAAACAAATGACCAGATAAAGTTATCGGTATGATAAGGACTAAGTTAACGGACAATCAGCCTTCGACCTCACGTGGGGAACACAACATGACTAGATGTTGAGAGCGATAATATTGGATTTTCGCATTTTAATTACACACTTTATTTGATGGATTTTATTGATTGCTATATATATAATCTAAAAGGATTTTTAATGGAAAATGCCAATCTGATTAGGGAAATTTTCAAACTATTATTGGCACACTGAATTAGTTGTTATTTTGACAGTACACATTAACAGTCCATAATTATGTCATTATCCATAGTTTAATGCGTAGACTTATTATCATAGATTTCTTAAAGATATGTGGAATTTACGTAGTTGTTGTTAGCAAATATAGTAAATAATCTCGTTACAGTGCAGTTTTTTTATGCAGTAGACGGCATTAGATGTTAAAAAAATCATTGCATAGGTCTGTTCAAAGAGTACGTAATATACTGTTCAAACTTCTAACGCTGACTATGGATATTAGTTTGTTGTTTATGTCTACCAAAAATATTCATTCGTTTTAACATTATTGAATCGTAGAAATATATAAAGTCAGTCGATAATATAATAGTTCTCCCAACCTGGAACTTTCCAACAAAGACTGTATTTTCTGAATTCTTCTAAGTTCTCTTAAATCGCTTAAGCATTTAAATAATTCTCCAATCACAAAACTTTGTCAATGCAAGTTCTGTCGAGTAGTTTGAATGCAGTATTATTTTTAGCCTAATTCTAATTATAATTCGTCAGGTGTCATCCTGAAGAACACAGCTTGGGACTTATGAAGAAGTTTAAACTGTCTTTGATATCCCATGAAAAACTGTGTATTAATTTATTGTTCCCTAAACGTTTTTGAAATCTGTCTTGGTTTTTTTAATTTCTCACTAATTGTTTTTTTTTTGCGTAATGTTGTGACAAAAGTTTCTTTTATCTCAGGAGTTTAAATTGTTAAGACAATTTTTTGTTCTGCCATGAAAACAATCACAAACAAGTTTTCAAAATCGGTGTTCTATTAACAGGTGCTGAATCCAAGAATTAAATCTTGACATTTTTCCCAATAAAAATAAGTGGCTTGCAATTATCGTATAATCATAGTTAGTAAGTATACATTCTATTTCTTACATATTTATATAAAATATTTCAAAGTATCTAATGTTTTTGTTTTTTGCAAAGACGTATGCAACAACCTAATGCATCTAGGACAAGAAATTCTTATACAATGCCAAAGTCAACAATAGCCCCTCCTATTAAATTATTTTCTACATTATTGTTTTTAAGGTGAGTGCTTAAAGGTGGTTTATGTAAATAAAATTTTCTAGCATAATTCACATGATACACTACAAATGTGAGTTACTTTAGATAAAACATATATCAAACCTTTTAGCCAAGTAAAAATATTTGGTTTTCCATCAGTTCATCTCTTAGTGATATAATCATTGTTATTTGTATTTTTTTTCTTTTCCAGCTCTTTTCAACGGACTGATTCAGTAAATGTGATCTCTTGGGATCTCTTAGTATTTACACAAAGCTGGCCCATAACGGTTTGCCAAGAATGGAAAGAAGTAGATAGTTCTCATGAATGTGCAATGCCTTGGAGACTTAATGGTTGGACTATTCATGGAATTTGGCCTGATCAAAGAGGAGGCATTAACCCATATTACTGTAATAGTACATGGCCTTTTAACTTGGGAGAAATTAGATCCATTGAAATTCTTTTGTATGAATTTTGGAAAAATGTCAAAATGGGTAAGATTTTTTTTGAAATATGTGTAGGAACGTAATGCATGCACACATACACACACATATATAATTCACAAAATGTAAAAAAGAAACCATTAATTTTCTATTTTAACTCAGAAATAAAGTATTTGTTTTGATGAGTTATAATTACAACGCTGTAGTAAGCCTGAATCAAAGTTGCTTTTTTCCAATATCATGGAGAAAGGTTATGAGAAGAGAACTTTTATTTTTATTTTTTCTAGAAAACTTAATACTTAAAATTAATATAAAACTTAAAAATAAAATATTTTTCTTGGTACTTTAAAAAATAAATGTCCATATACATAATATTGCTTTAAATCACCATTATCAGAATTTTGTGACATTATTTGTTTTGTCTGCTTTATTTTACATATGTGCATAATGTTTAATAATTAAAAAGTCTTAGATATCACATTTAATTTCAAAATAAAAAACCTTAAGCTTTTATTCATGTTGTCACAACTATTCTTCCAAAAACATACATTGTAATGATTTTTTTGGAAGATTTTGTTCTACAGTGAGACCAAATATTTTCATTCATTGTAAACATAGTGGTTTTTAAGGTACAGGCTCCACTGTCCTCCATATATGTATATCTTAAAAAAGACATTTTGTGAGTTGTGTTTTAGCTTTCTCTTCTGTGAAAAGTGATTTGTATTTTGTTCTAAAAGCGTTTTGCAAAATATATTTCAAAATGACCTATCTTTTTAGTTGATTATTAAATTTTCAATCAAACATTATCTCCAGCGATAAAACCCTAGTTTTCCTGTGTATTTTTATAATACAGAATCATCTGTTGGCTAATGTACTTCACTGGCTTGGATATAACATAAAATTCTTCATTTTATGTGTCATCTTGTCCCGCTTTTGAGCTCAATTACAATCTTGTTCTCGATTCAATCCTATTTACAGAATTGGAACTGAAATTGATACCATTTCTATCCTAGTCTTACTTTAGGTTCCAATCCAGATATCATTTTAGGTTTTGATTTACATTTCTCTTTCAGTCCTAATCCTAAAGTTCAAGACTTAGAGGTTTCTATTCCAGCTCTGCTTTTGGTTACAAAACTGATTGTGCTCTGAATCCTTCCAACCTGTACATGACAGCTATTGGGCAATGGCGGTATAACGCGGCATTAGGATACCCCTCAGTGTTGCGCTTCTATTTCCGCGTTGAACTTGCGCACACTATGCTTGTCAATTTTTTTTTTTGGTATATAAAACAATGTTTATACAAATAATAAATCAACTCAATTTCTACAAACAAAATGTACCTTCTCTATATTGCTCACTATGAAAAAAGATTTCCAATGTAAATTTTTATGCCATTTCACTCTCGGAGTTAGAAATTTGAAAAATTCAAAATATTATAATGGCTTCCACTAAAAGACAGATATGTGTGCTGTCACAGGCTTTTTTGTGGGACTATTTAAGATAAACATTTCTAGTATACATTATGTGTGTAGTTCCAAAGGTTTTTGCGGCGCACGCCAAAATAGTTCGTAAATGACAAATTTTTTTCCTACTTACTTGACACTTATCATTATATTTTGGATAATTCACACTATATTTATAAAAATATAGTATATATATATATATAATAACACATAGACTATAATTTATAAAAATTGTAGTCTATGTGTTATTCTGATGTATAAGCTATATTATTATAAAGTTTCATCTAAATCAATTCAGTAGTTTTTGCGTGAAAGAGTAACAAACATACATCCATACATTCTTACAAACTTTGGCATTTATAATATTACTAGGATATTACATGGGAATTGTATTAGTCCTAAAATAGAAACACTATATGTTTTCAGTCTATAATTTTTTAATAAACTTTTTTATACTGTATTGATAAAAGTACATTGAAAAGCTTTTGAATTATATTATCAATTACCAAATGAAAAAGTTAATGCATCTGTCTCATTCGAGTATTTTTTTTTAAGTGAAATGAATTATTCAGTAAAAGTAATAAAATTAATATTAAATTTGTTTCAGGAACTCCAATTTATGATTTATGGGAACACGAGTGGGACAAACATGGTACCTGTGCTGCTGTCATAAATCCTTTAAACAGCCAACTTAAATATTTTCAGCAAGGTCTGTCTTGGGCTATGAAATTTTCAATAAACGATATTTTAGCAATTTCTGGCATCACCCCATCGCAGGATAAACTATACCCCCTTTCGGATATCAATACAGCCATCAAAAGGGAAATCGGTGTCAATCCAATGATCGTATGTTACGAGAAAGACAGTATTAATTATATAGTTGAAGTTAGAATATGTTTTGATAAAAATCTTGAACTTACTGGTTGTGAGGGGATTTTGAAAGATGGCTTTTATAAAAATATCTTATACAATAATTTAAATGATGACGTTTTAAGTAACTGTGACAGATCAAAACAGGTAGCATATGTATCCAGAGTTCCGCACTCACTAAAAGTGAAAAGGAATTTGTGGTTTGTGCAATTTTACAAGTTGATGAACTGGCTACAGTGGTTTACATTATGATATATTACAAGTTATCATTTGAAATGGCATTACAATTCACTTAAAATATATTAATAGTCAAAGAAAATCACTCTAAAAAATGAGAATGTACCTGCCATTTCTGTTAGTGTCCTCTAAAAAGCAAGTTAAATTATTGGGTTACATAAGAATGGATCAACAACAAACTTTGCAATCATTCTTAATTTTTTCTTATATGTATTACATATTTATAATTTATATATGTTATATAATTTTCAATTATATTATTGCAAGACTGAAAATTTATATGGCTTTTTATGTGTTTTTATTTGCTTCTTGCCTATCTGTTATTTCTATGGAATCCTACAGGTCAGTTTTGAACCAGTTTATTTATCAAAATATGTTGAATTTGAAATAAAGCTGATAATAATAAAATATTATACATATATACCTGACTCTACAATTACAATTGTTATTTTATGAGTTTAGTACTTAATTCAATTTTAAATCAATATTATTGGAATCAATTTTGGATAAATTGATTACAGTACAACACACAACGCTTTGCCGCTTTGAATCGCCTGTGAATTATGTAATGCACAAGTTCAATGTTTCCTGACCCTTTCTTCTTCTTTCCCAAGTTTTTATTTTACCCCAATGCAACGCTTTCGTGACTAACTTCACAGTGGCAGAGTTTCATGTATTATACGGTAATTATCTTGGTTTCTTGATCACAATATTGATTTCAAATGAAAATAATTGAGTCGTACATTAAAATTGCTTTAGACCATAGACCATTTGCTACATCAGGTTTCTAGATTAGCTCTATATAACAGAGTAGAATTTTTTTTATTGTATAAAAATATGGAAATAACCTTGTTTGGTTTAAATAAACCATCCTTTAACACTAGAAGTGCGGGCGTCCCAAATTTGACCCATTTCGATTTTCTTCCTGCTCTAGTTAATATTTTATTATGCGTATAATCGTATCTTTTTATGACTTTTCATGAAATATGATGATTATTATTTATACGAGTCTCCAATCACGTAAATGCAATATACATAATTTTTTATCCAAATTTACCTCTAAGCGCGGTTGGGTCAATTTTGACCCAGTCATGAATGTCGAAGTTTAACTTTATATTTCTTCTAAGTTAATCAAAATATCGTTCATTAGTCAATGTAGGTAATAACGCGCCGTATTAAACATTCGCAGCAAAACAGTGAGGGGGTTTGGGGAGGAGGCGGTGTGGCATTGGAGTGTATTCGGTTTATTCCATTACACTGCATTAGTAAGCGGGCGGCCGTGGCGAAAGCGTAACGTGTGTTTTGTTTCTGTCACATCTCACTTACATAACGAGCATTTGTGCTCACTATGGCTAAACGTGGTCTAAGACCTGCGGAAATCACGCATTTTCTTCAAAATATCGACGAAGACAACTCGGAAGGCGAGCCGTTGCATTCATCCGATGAAGAGTGGCAACAATTACCCACAAATAGCGACTTATCGTCATCCGATGATGAAAATTCTGCAAATCAAGTTCAAGATCTGCCAGGTAAACATTCTTATTCACAATAATAATATATATATATATATCTATATGAATACTCAATAGAATATTTCTAATTATCATAGTAGGCGTTGTAGTGTCGTATTTTTACTATTGATTTTCGCAATTTCTGTTTTGTCTAATTAGTGATAAATAATTATTTTTAGGTGAAGAAATAACGATCGCAACTTCTAACGATGGGAATGCGACTAGACAATACAGAGGGATTAAAAGAACCAGAAATCGTGGTAGATCACGCAGTCGAGGACGAGGCCGAGGCCGGAGTCAGCCGTTACTTCGTTTACTTGATACATACAATTCTCTGAAAGAAATTCCCTTGGAAACAGAAATTACTGCACCTGATGGAACGAATTGGAAAGTTACAACAACGAACTGTGCACTGCCAGGTAGGCGAGGTCAACAAAATCTGTTCAAAGATCAAGCTGGACCTACTCCGTATGCAAAACGTAATGTGGATGAAACCTGCAGTAGTGCTTGGCGACTTATGATTGACGACAAAATTTTGAAACAAGTTTTATCTTGCACCATAGCAGAAGCCTGACGTACTCACTCTCCTGACTGGGTCATTACAATCGAAGAGCTCGACGCTTTCCTGGCTATCATTTATGTGCGTGGGGCAATAGGCGCAAAATGTTTAGATTTAAATGCACTGTGGTCAGTCAAATGGGGTAACGATTTTGTAAAAGCTACCATGTCTCGAGATAGATTTCGGGAGATTATGAAGTTTTTGAGATTTGACGTGAGATCTACAAGAACACAAAGACTGACAAATGACAAGTTTGGATTGATATCTGATGTGTGGTACAATTTTATTTCCAATGCTCAAAGTTGTTATACGCCAGGACCCTACATAACAATTGATGAACAACTGTTTCCTTCCAAATGTCGATGCAGGTTTACTCAGTTTATGAGTTCAAAACCCGACAAATACGGACAAAAATTCTGGTTAGCTGTAGATAAGGACTCTAAATATATAGTCAACGCATTTCCGTACCTAGGCAAGGATGACGTCAGGTCAAATGACGAACGTCTTGGGGATTACGTAGTAAAAAAATTGATGCAGCCATACCTAAAGAAAGGAAGAAATATCACTTGTGATAATTTTTTCACGTCTCTATCTCTTGCTGAAACTCTAAAGTCAAACGGAACAAGTATTGTTGGTACAATAAATAAAGCTCGTCGAGAAATACCTGTGTGTGTTAAAGAAGCAAAAGAAGAGTTGTACAGTACAGTGGTATTGAAAAAAGACGATATCACTTTGACAGTATATCAAGGAAAGCACAAAAAAAATGTTCTTCTCCTTAGCACTATGCACCCAGATATTCAAATAGAAACTAATACAAAAAAGAAACCGGATGTAGTATCATTTTACAATAGTTCAAAGTATGGTGTAGATGTTGTGGATCAAATGGCTCGTAAATACTCTGTCAAAGCCCCATCTAGGCGTTGGCCAGTTCACACTTTTTTATAATTTGCTAGACTTAGCAGCAATAAATTCTTGGATATTGTATCGTGATCTAAATGGAAAAAAAATCAGCAGAAGGGAGTTTATCTTACAGTTAGGAGAAGAGCTAGCTGAGCCATATGCAAACAGCAGGAAAACGTCTAATACTCTTATCAATATACCAAACGAAATACCTGGACGTCAAGAAAAACGCACTCGCTGTCAGGTAAAGGCTTCTTGTGCCGGTAACAAATCATGTGTAAAATGCCAAGCTTGTAAAAAAAAGGTTTGCAAGAAATGCACATCGAAAGAGTTTTCCATTTGCTCATTATGCGATTTCGAAGAGTAATAATAGCAATTTTTAAAATTTTATTTAATATTAACTTTAATAATTTGTGATTGTGATTTCTATTTTAAGCCAAATTATACCAAAAAATATGTGTAATATGTAATAAAAACATTCTATCATAATTACAAGTTTTATTTGTATACATATCTTCACATTACTGTAGCAAAAATAAAATGGCCAAAATTGACCCATCCGCGCTTATAGGGGTGTCAGGATCTTCAGCGCTTCTAGTGTTAAAACTACTGATGATACCAATTTAATACTCTTGAAAAGCTTTAATTTTTTAGATAGTAGAAGTTTGGAGTGATAGTCAAACTCTTGATATTAAAAGTAAATACACCTAATGATATTATAAGTAAAGTTTTTATTTATAATATTGTTGGTTACACCAAACACAATGATATTGAAAAAATAAAAAATGAAGATTGTAACTCTGCAGATATATAGGGGAGTTAAAGGTAAGTACAATCTTAAAGCGTTAATATTATTGAATTTCACTCTACAAGTAATAACTACAGTTACTATTACATACATATAAAATCAAATTATGTCTTAAAATGTAAATCAAATACAATCTAAATTAAATGAATTTAATGTGTTAAATCATGACCATGATATAATGTTTAAAGAAACTAATTTAAACAGCAGCGTATTCGATGGTGAATTTAGTGATGAACGATATAATGTTTTCGCCGTGACCGTCGTACTACGTTAGTTACTAAGAAGGACGGTGGGGGGTCTTGATAGCCATAAAAAATGCAGTCCGTCAGACTGCACGGGAAAGCGAGGTTGAGAACGACTGGATGTCTATCACACTGCAAAAAAAATGAAGACAGCGCACTACACATTTGCCTTTGTCACATGCCTCATCATTCGAATATTAAGTATTTATCAAATTTTTATGAAAACTGTCAAAACTTTATATTAAATGGTGATTCTGATGACTTCATGATTCTTTGGAGATTTCAACACGGATATCATGTGGATTTTGAACTCGGGATAATCGAACCTTTTCCCATGAAATCGCCAATGATCATCAACCTAAACTTCTAGTCAATTTCATGTCGCTTTGTAACTCTCACAGTTTAGCGCCGTGCTAAACGCGAACAATAAAATTCTGGATTTGTCCACAGCAATAAAGGTCATGTATCTATGCCACAGAAAATGTTTTTCAGTGATAGATCGTCCTCCGACTCTTCTGAAATCTGTAATTTATTTTCCGATTACTTTGCGTCAGTATTTAATGCTCCAGCCAATAACCTAGACGCTACTCTTGACAACACTTGCAAGAGCGGTTTTATGTTATCTTCTATCCGCATTAACAAATGTGAAATTTAGAGGCAACTCAAAGCACCGGATATCAATAAAGGTGCTGAGCCTGATGGTTTCTCTTCAATGCTAATTAAAACAATTGGTAATGAACTTACCGTTCCATTGCAAGTCATATTCAAAAAAATCCTTCAAACAGGAACTTTCCCTGACACCTGGAAGGTGGTGCACATCGTACCTATTTATAAATATGATGACAAATGTTCCAATTACAGACCTATAAGTATTCTGTCATGTCTGGGTAGTGTTTTAGGCAACAGTATACAATACCTTTACAATCACTTTAAATCCATAATATTATCCTCCTCACAATATGGATTTGTTAGAGGTAAAAAAAAAAAAGATAAACGATCTCAAATCTATTGGAGTACAAATCATATATATGCACTGTTTTGATAATTATCATTTGTCCATTGCTGTTAAGTGGTGTCATTTACATGTGGTCTATCTAATTGTTTATAAATTTCTTCGTTCAATAAAATGACGATAACTATTCATCATTGCGTAAGACAAATGATTAATAATTTATTCAAGAAAAAGTATGAAGGATTAGATTCTATTCCTCTAAATCGGACTTGTTTGTCAACTGACTTATAGGTAGTAGGTACGCATAGTTATATGTACATTGGAAATTGACAATTTTTATTACAATTGATGATTTTTATTTTTAGTGCCTAGTAATCCATGCTTCTTTGTAGGTATATCTCGTTTTTCGCTAATGAAAATTAATAGGGAAGAAAAGACGTTGCTTATATTTTCTTCACCTAAAGATAACAAACTAATAGGGAAATCAATCTAGATGATTATGACCTTTGTCTAATTAGGCATAAGTATAAGAATTTTATGCTATACCTAAGGAAGTACCGGTTTGAAACAGTTGCTTGCAGCTTTCAAAGTAAATATAAATTTTGTAGGTGGCAGAGATTCCCTTCATTTACCTTTAGGTACGTAGATTATAAACGTAAAAAATGCAGAAAAGAAATACAATTTATTGAAATATTATTTATGCGAGAAATTACAAAAGTCTACTTTAAAATTTGATTAAAAAAAGTAAGTGCTATAGCTGCATTTTTTTTTAATAATTTCAATTTGTAATGATGTCAAATGATGTACAATTCTATCAAAATCAACATTTCTCGCCAGAAACATCTATATTTTTTTTTATTGCCACACAAAGTTGGGTGACGTTGAAAAAATTAACTGAAACCCCAACTTTAAACATCAATTAAAAAAAAACTAAACTTTCATGTTCTTCCAATTTTTTAAAAACATCTCTAAACTGTTCTCTTTTTAACGGTATGTAATATGTTATGAAAAGTTTTTATTAACTTTAGGAATTTCTTCACCTTGTGTATTAAGACACAGTAGGCTGATATTCGATACTTCTATTCCCTAATAAATAACATACGCTAAGTAAGCAAAAATTGTTATCACACTCTTACACAGTTTAATCTGTTTAACAGGTATCTTTTTTACATAAATACACGAATGTTTTTGATAAAAAAAAACTATTTTTTTTTAATTATAAAACTTTATTTAACTAAAAGCACAGTTACATAAAAAAATATAAAAGCTGTTCGAATTTCCTACCACCGTTAGCAATGCACGCACGACATCTGCGCCTTATTTCGACAGTAGACGTACTTAAAAGCATTTCTTGCTGAATTTTCTGGAAAGCCGCTTCTATCCATTCACGCAAATCTACATTTTGGACTTCTGTGGTGTACACCAATTATTTCGCTCGTCCCCAGACGTAAAAATCTAACGGCGTTAAGTCCGGGGAACGTGGAGGCCATGGGATTGGGCCGTCTCTCCCAATCCAAGAATTAGGGAATACGTTATCCAAGTATTCCCTAACTATCAATCTCCAGTGTGCAGGACAACCATCATTTTGGAAAATTATTGGCCGGTTTTCATTAAAAATTGGCACTTCTGCTATCATTTCTGGTAACACATTTTGTAAAAATTCTAAATAATTATCTCCGTTTAGATTATCAGGTAGGTAGTGCGGTCCAATTATGCGGTCTTCAATCACCCCTGCCCAAACATTCAAACTAAATCTTTGAAACGACCTCTGTCTCTTCACTCGCGGATTCTCATCTTTTGACGACCAATGATGCAAGTTATGAAGATTTAAAATGCCTTCTTTTGTAAATTTGGACTCGTCTGTCCACAGAATACTTTTCAAAAAGTCAGGGTCGTCGACATCTGCGTGTAGCGAAAAACGGCAAAGTCGAACACGATTGCCAAAGTCGTTATCTTCGAGTCCTGAAACCAATAAAATTACGTATAAGATTGTTTGTTAACAAAGTAAATTAGTTTAATTAAACAGTGGTAAATTTACCTTGTACCGGAGTGTAATGGAAGGCATGTTTGTTTTTCTGGCGAAGAACTTTCCATACTTTCCAGATGGATATTTCGAGTAATGAAGCTACATTTCTGATGCTTCGAGCACCATCTTCTTCAAAAAGCCTTAAAATTTGCTCATCGATTCGGACGTTGTGCCGCACAACAACCCCTCTGGTTCCGTTATTTTGCACATTGCCAGTTTCATGTAGGCGCCGGTAAGTATTTTGGAATGTGTTTCTAGAAGGTAAGTGTCTGTTGGGAAAGCGTTCTTCATAGATTCTTCGCGCTTCTCTTGCGTTACCGTCGG
This sequence comes from Eumeta japonica, assembly GCA_005406025.1. Lineage (NCBI taxonomy): Eukaryota > Metazoa > Arthropoda > Insecta > Lepidoptera > Psychidae > Eumeta > Eumeta japonica. The sequence goes on from BGZK01000001.1 coordinate 498,152, forward strand.
CCTTTCCATATGCCATCATAATGTCGGCATACTACACTCCACCTCTCAATAGCATCCCGGATGACATTAGAACGACTGAAGAGATTGACCACGCTATAGGTGCTCTTACCAGCCACGTCAGGACGGTGGTCGAGAAATGCGAGCAGAAGGTTCCGGCATCCTCGGATCGTCGGAAGTTTCCGCCTGACATCCTCGAATTGATAAGAGCAAAAAACGCAGCTTTGCGCCGCGCGAGCGCATATCCCACTCCAGAATATAGATCCAGAGCGCGAGCACTCCAACGCGAAGTGGAAGCTCGCGTTCAGGCATTCCGAAATGAGAGTTGGAGCGACCTCATGGAGGAAATTATACCGTCTCATCAAGCGTTTTGGAAAATCACCAAAGCGCTTAAAACAGAGGGGTATACTCGTATACCCCCGCTTAAAAGACCGAATGGTTCAATTGCCCTCGACGACGCGGAGGTAGCGGAGTGCATTGCAGACTCTATCGAGACTCAATGCTCTCACGTTTCTCCCCCGGATAACATAGCTCATATCAATAGTATCGAGGAAGAGGTTCTTCAAAAAACCTCCTTCGAACCCAAAGACGATCTGACGCCCGTTCACTCAGCGAAGTCCAAACGCTAGTGAAATCGATTAGTACCAGAAAGGCACCGGGCCTAGACGGTGTTAGTAATAAAGCAATAAAATGCTTTTCCCAACCACTTTTAAGTTTACTGGTCGCGATTTTTAACGCGTGCCTTCGAAATTGCTATTTTCCCTCCGCCTAGAAGGAGGCGGAGTTAATCGGCATTCACAAGCCAGGGAAACCTCGCGACCTCCCTGCCAGTTACAGACCGATTAGCCTCCTGAGCGGTCTGGCCAAACTATTCGAGAGAGTTCTTAAAACTCGTCCCAGTAATCACCTTTCCGGAAAAGGCCTTATCATTGACGAACAGTTCGGTTTTCGCCCAGCTCATTTGTGTCCGCAACAAGTCCTCCGCTTAGTAGAATATATCTCGGAGGGCTTTAAAACCAAATTGAAAACCGTAGCTGTCTTCTTTGACGTAGCTAAGGCCTTCGACAGAGTATGGCACGCAGGTCTGGTGTATAAATTATATTCCCTCCAAGTGCCAGATCGTCTCATACTCATTATTCAAAATTTCCTCTCAAACAGACATTTCACATTTAGGCATGAGCGTACTCACTCGACTAGACGATTAATCAGAGCAGGAGTTCCGCAAGGCTCCGCCCTCTCTCCCCTCCTGTACTCCGCATACACCAACGACATACCGCGTCCGACGTCCGGCGTCCAGCTCGCGCTCTTTGCCGATGATGCCGCGCTCTTTTTTAGGAGTAGGCGCTCCATCTTCCGCCACCTCGCGAGGGCCATTGATGAGATAGGTCAATGGTTCAGGAAGTGGCGGATCGAGGTAAATCCTGATAAGTCGGCAGCTATACAGTTCAAGTATAGCAAGAGTAGGAGTAAACTTGTTGTCAACTGGAACACTCCCAATCTAAAAATATTGAACGCGAGAATTCCGTGGCAACGGTCATATAAATACTTAGGTGTCACGCTTGATAAAAATCTCCACTTTCGAGAGCGCATCGCGCGTGTTAGCAAGAATGCGCTTTTCTACACAGCAAGGCTCGGAGCCATTTATCTAGGCGCAATAAGCGCACACTATACAAAATGTGCATTAGGACGGTGATGACGTACGCGTGTCCAGTATTCGCTCACGCCGCTCCTAAAGCACTATATAGGCTACAAGTAATACAGAACAAATTCTGTAGAGCAGCAACGGACGCACATTGGTGCGTACGTAATTCCATTCTCCACAGAGATTTGGAACTCCGCACCCTTCCTTAATATATGAAGGACGCATCGAAGCAATTCTTCGTCATCGCGGAATCACACCCCAATGCGCTCCTTCGCGCGGCGGTCGCCTATCAACCGCCGCCTCCCACCCACTTTATCCGTAGACCACGGAACGTACTAATTGATCCACCTGACGCTCTTACAGCGGCAGTTGACAGCCTCAATGACGTCAACGACACGCATGACTGACTTAGAGTAGGTCTATCCGTTAGTTAGGTAATCGACCTATATCCCTTACTCCACCCGGCCGGGCAGGAGGAACGGGAACCGACCCGTGACGGTTTCCGGTGACGTCCTATGCTGAGACGACAACCTTCCGGAGTCGTTCATAGGGCATGTCACGCGCCGTTGGCACTCACACGTGCCGTCCGGCCACGCACGGCAAAGCTATCATAGTTGTCCGACCGGTCGTCTGACCAGTCGTTTGACTACATAGCATAGCGAACCACCGACTTCACCTTCAGGGGGATATTTTTAGTGAGTTTCAGCCCCACACTACCCACGCGTACGGGCGCGAGGGTGTGCGGGATAGACATTTTTTAACCCCTCCACGTAGCAAGTGGGAAACAAGAAAAAAAAATCACCAAGATTAAAATTAATATGAATCTGTAATTTCACAATATCGACGAAAATATACATGAAAGAACTTGATAATTTCTAAAATGTATAAATTTTAGTAATATAAAACTTTCTTCTTATTAATGTAATAAAATAAGATGATGATCGATTAAACATGAAAATATTTTAGATGAACATTTTAAGCATAATTTTTTTGCAATAGGTTTTATCTATTGTATTATTTCCTATCAGAGGTAATTTTAAGATTTGTATAAATAGAAAACAATAAATAAAAAAAATAGGCAAATCCATTAGTATAAGAAGTTTCTATTGTTAAGTGACCGAATAATGTGACAACGCTAGAAATATGAGACCGGTATTGCTTAGATCTTTTTCTTTTAAGTCGGTTCATATCTTAGCTTTAGATGCTAGTTTAAATGAAGAAATACTCACCGAATACTCATTATGTTATATGAATGAGCACTTATTATAAACAAAATAAATTTTGCTTATCGAAAATAAGAAATACCATCCTTTTTCATAGCTTTATAAGGATTATTTTTTCATTTTTAACAGTACACTTCGACGTCGTAAAGGTGCGAGGAAACTATACTGATTGCGACGAATGCTAAACTTTTAAACTAGGGATCCGTTTTAGCACTCATTTACTGCGTCTGTTTTTGAGCGTGGGACTCTGCATCTTCTTTTTTTTTTATAGATCAATCATCTACATACTGTTTTTTAAAACTGACAAGTTTGATTGCTGTAAATAAAATAGCATTTCCACGAAATATAAAACTAATGTCTCGGGCTAAAATTTGGACCTGAATCCGTGTAAGAATGCTACTAATGGTGATTAAATTAACGAATATTTCGATTATTTATAATTACTGATGGGAATTTTTTGTCAACTATAAAAAAAAATTAGACCCCGTATCCCTTAATTTTTTTTTTATTAATCTATCCAATCTCTTTTTATGTGACGATTTGAATACTTTTACTTAATATATGATCATAATTAAAAATACGCACATATCTCCTCAGATTTTTTTTTAGTGAAGTGTTTTGTCAATCCATGGTCCTTACGGACTGCGTATCATATATTTTATGACGTTCACACAATGTTAGGCGGAAGTCTATTGATGTCTATTTTGATATTTAAAACTGGATATTAATGTTAAGGATATTTTTATTAAAAACTGGCAGTAAAAAATCCGCATGTTATAAAAATAGGAATACGTAATATTTTACTACATTTTAATTGTTGAAATTTTCATCGAAATTTATGGTAATTTTTGCAGGATGGCCAAAATTTTGTTAGTCAATTTTAAATTCATTTCTGTATTATTGGCGTTGGTCTTGAGCATACTTCAGCAAACTAATGCTTTAGAGACACACCAGTGGAATTTTTTAATATTCACACAGAGTTGGCCTATAACGACATGTCAAGAATGGAAAGAAAAAAATAGTTCTCATCAATGTGAAATGCCTATAAGAGACAATGGTTGGACTATACATGGAATTTGGCCTACTCGAAAAGGTAGCATTGGCCCAAATTACTGCAACCGTACTTGGACTTTTGATCCAAAACAAATAAAATCAATTGAAACTGTTTTGAATGAGTACTGGAAAAATATAGAGAAAGGAACTCCAGTTTATGAACTGTGGTCACACGAGTGGGCCAAACATGGAACCTGTGCGGCTGATTTGGTCACATTGAACACTGAGCTTAAATATTTTAGCCAAGGGCTCTTTTGGACAAAGAGATTTCCTATAAATGAATTTCTAGCAAATGCAGGCATCACCCCATCACCGGATAAGCTTTATCCATTGTCTGATATTAATATGGCAATTAAAAACAAGATCAATGTTGATCCAATAATTGAATGCCACAAAAAAGGTGGTACCAATTATATAGCTGAAATCAGAATATGTTTTGACAAAAATCTTGAGCTTGTCGATTGTGATGGTGTCCTAAAGATGGGTTTCTTTGAGGATTCATATTACAGTAATTTTGGTGACGGTGTGTTAAGTAACTGTGATAGATTAGAAGGTTTGGCCTATCTACCCAGGCCTCCACCCTTGCCTACTGTTAAGGAGCACTTGTGGTTTGTACAACTCTACAAATTAGTAAACTGGTTACAGTGGTTTACACTGTAAATATACATTTATATATTTATACATATGGATATTTTTGTAACACTTTAATTTGAATCTATGCTTAAAGACGCATAAAAATATTGTAACTTAATTGTTGAATGCTACTGTTGTGTAAAACTCTACGATAGTTTGCTAAAAAAGTAAAAACTAATATTTCCATTTTGCTATTATCTTATGATATTGTTAATGAGAGTAGTGTTCATATTGTTCTATTAAGACACAACACTATATCAGGACGACTATAGCTGGTCAGAAAATCACTTTCTTGTCAAGTAACAGTTGTTTTGTGACAAGTTAAGAACTAGCTCTGCTCATAACCTTATATGCATATGTGAAATATATTTTTAATATTAAAAAAAATTATGAGCCAATTTTAATATACATTGTTTCAAATTACACTTAATTTACCTGTAAAAATTCCATAGTAATTTATCTTGTAGTTTTGGAGATGAGTGTGTACAAACAGACAAAGTTTTTCAAAATCGCCTTATTGTATTCTTTTATGCTCTCTGCATCTCCCGCAATCAGTTTTTGGCCGAATTAAGATACTATTTTCCATGCACACACCACGGTTTTGCAGTTTTATAATACGTATAGAAGAAAAACTACACCATTTTATCAATAAACATTATAAATAAATATGGTGTCATATTATGAATAAACAAAAATCCAGACATAGGTCAACATTAAGATCATTGTGGGAATACTGTGTTGTAATCCATGTACTTTTATTCTATCTAGTTTTGCTCTCAGATCAAAAATTTTCAGTAACGCTAATATTAGTCCTGTCACTCCAACACATATCAGGAATGTAATTGTTTACGGGACCCCATCTTTCTCGCATTCTATTATGTGATGTGCATGCCCCTATATGAGTGCTGTGTGGTTTTATTACTATTACTCGTCACATCATTGGGATAATAATCGTAAACATAGAAATATAAACCATAGCGTGGCAATTCAGGCACTGGAACCGGAATAATTGTCACCTCTTTTTTTATTATTGCAATTATTGTACTAGTCAATTAATAAAAAACGAAAGCTTTAGTAACTAATATTAATAGTGATATCAAATAGACAATTGACTAAGTAACTGTTTTTTTCACATCTGTATTATATTCCTGTGTAGTAAGTAAATGTATGCCTTATATAATAACATTTAGTGATGGCACGCATGACAAATTTTCATTATTTGTTTAATTATAACTTTTGTTACTCGAGAAATAGCAATAATCATTATAGAAAAATATTCTGTAATGTATATTTTGTTTTGTAAAATAGACAGAGAGGGCACTAGTGAGCTGTATCATCAAAACTTCGTAAGAAAGAAATAGCAAAGAATATTTAGTGGTTATGACTCTTTTGTTATTCAACCAATTTCAGTATGGACTTTTGTTACAATATCTAGTCGACCTTTAAATTTCATCTGCATTGATATCTGTATTGAACCTATCATACTGATTATGTATCAGTTATTTCTTTGACTCAATACTGCACTTTATACTTAAGCCAATAGTAAATAATTAAAAGAGTTAGTTCTTAACTGACAGTCAACAACCGCTGTGGGCTTTCATTTGCCTTAATAACAATGTTCTCATGAAAATATTCTTCCTGTTGCCATTCAGAGTGACATTGTTTAGAAAAATCACATATACAGTGTGAAAAGTGTTTTTACGAAGATCTTAAAATTAAAAAGTTGTCATAAGTAACTGAAATAAAACTTTCATATAATTTGGGTATTGATGATAAAATTCAATTTTCCTTTTTAATTTACTTTCTATAAAAAGTGTAATTATCAGTACATTTTATATTGAATTGCATAATGCAATGAATATTTGTTTTTTGTTTTGTGTAGAAGATGAAAAGAATGTCTAGGATAAAAATCCGGTTATTTATAATAATTTGTATAAATAAGACATTTAAAAATAGCATCATCTGCACAATAACATTTTTTATTAAATTTGTTCTAATGATACATTACATACTTTTTACACTGATATATAGCAAATTAAATAGTTTGCTTATATTATAGTCATTGCAATTTCATGATTTGGTGATAATACTAGTGTAATGCTCTTTATTGTTTTATATCCATTCAATTTTATAATAAACTGATACTTTTAACATGCAGTAAGTAGGTGTTTGATTTGAGACTTTATCAACGGTTATTGTAACTAATCAGTACATTTGGTCCATAATTATTATTATTGCAGCTGTTTCATTTTATTCAACATTTTGAGTCTTGTGTAGCCTGCCATAATTTGTCATAATAAGCAAATAAATGAATAACACATATTTATTTATTTTTTAATACAACCTATACTTGTTCTAACACATACAGAATCAACTAAATACTGCTGGTAAAACTTGAATATTGGTTAGATTATAAAAAATGAAATAATTTGTATGTTATAGCATATTGTTCAAATTGGAAAAAATTGAATTGCACACAGTTATTAAATGTCTGTTCAAAGTGTTTCACTACAGAACTGGATAATAAAGACATAGAATAATTTAGGAGCAAATGCCACACCATATTCTACAATTGCCCGTTGGTGTGCCGATTTCATACGTGACAGAACATCTACTAAAGACCCTCGTCGGGTCGCCCAACAACGGTAGTGAACGAAGAAATGGTAAAAAAATAAATCAAAAAATTGTTTTAGCAGATTGTCGTGTCACGGTACGTTTTACAGTCGAAAAAACAAAGATTTCTACTTATAGTATGCATAACCTTTTACGTGAATATTTTGAGAAGATAAAAAGTATCCACACACTGGTCCCCAGATTGTTTACTGATACACAAGAACATATCAGGGTGAATTTTCTCGAGCTTCTTTGGAACCGCTACAACTACCCGAAATATGTATCGGGTCGATTACAACCATGGATAAAACGGCTTCACCATAACGATCCAGAAACAAAATTACAGTCTATAACTTGGAAGAGACCATCATCTCCGACCCTTAAGAAATTTAAGGCCAGTCGTTCTGCCGGAAAGGTCACGGGTTCTCTTTTCTGGGATGATTAAGAGGTGGTCATGATAGAATATCTTGGGTGCGGAGCTACTGTTACGGATTCTATGTATGCGCAACAAATAAACTGCGTAACGAAATCCGAAAGAAACGGCGAAGTAAATGTTTTGTTCCATTAAGATAATGTCTCGGCTCAAAGACCCGCCGTTGCTGTGGCCGCAATTCGAGATGCTGGCTTCGAAATACTTGAGCATCCTCCATATTCACCTGACCTTTCCCCTAGTGACTTCTATCTATTTCCAAGGTTGAAGCAGTATCTGAAAGGGCAAACATTCGAAGTTGAAGCAGTAGTAGCTGTAGTTAAGAAATCTTTAGGTGCTGAGAACGATGAGTTTTTTTAACAGAGGAAATTGAAGCTTTAAAAAAAAGATATGCCAAAATGCATTACGTTAAAAGGCGAATATATCGAAAAATAAAATAGTATATAATAAAAGTTATTGGCAACACACTTATTCTCAATTTTCATCGAACGCCCCTCGTAGATGTTGTGGGCCAAACGTTAGTGTGCAAATACGTTCGCGGGCCGCGATCGAAAGTAGTGCATTTTAAAGTAGTGTTCATAATTTTTAGCGATAGATATCAGACATGAAATAATACGACAATGTTAATATAATACAATTTATTAAAATAACAAAATGAAATGAAAAAAATAGGTACAACATTGTAATTAAATCGTGAAATTTGGAATCACTACAAACTACGAAAGTTAAATAGCGACACCGAAATCAATGAGACACAGTGAGACACTTGAGCTTGAATTTGGGAAACTGATCCATCGATGTTTGGATTAATTCCACTGATACAAAGACGTAAAGAATTTTCCAAATTATAGTCAGTCAGCCTTCTACGACGTTTAGATTTATTGTCTTTCATCATTGAAAAGGAGATTGTTCGCATTTGTAAGTACTGCCAAACGCACAAATTAATCTTGCGAATTGTCTAATCTGCTGAAAATGGTCTTCTTCGAAGTATTTTTTGTAGAAATTTCACAACCTCACGTTATCAAATTTAGATTTTAGGAATGAGTTTTCTTAAATCCATTTGCAAGTGTATTGTAGCATTTTGTAGATTACTTTTTGTTGGAGTAGCAAATAAATTGAAACAATCTTCCATGTTTTTGAAATCGCTAAATTTGTTCGAAAATTGCCCCTACAGTAACTTGAGTTCTTCAGCGTATTGAGCATGAGCAATATTTTCATACGCAAAGAGCGTGGTGAAATGGTAACTGTTACCATACAGCATCTGTGCCTCCCACAAGCGGATTTTGTTCTGAAACGCTTTCAAATGGCTGTACAAATAATTTACTAACTGTCCTTGTTTTTGAAGTTTCAAATTTAAATCGTTCAAATAGCCTGTAAGGTCGACCAGAAACGCTAAGTCACATATTCATTTGTGGGTCACTCAATTCAGATAGTGGTTTATTCTTTATTTGCATAAAATCTGCTATTTCATTTCTAAGCTAGTAAAACCGTTTCAGCATTTTCCCTTTGCTTAGCCATCTGACTTCACAATAATATGTTACGTCGTCATATTCAGCTGATATTTCATCCAAAAACGCCTTGAACTGACGACGGTTAAACCCTCGGGATCGAATAAAATTGATGGTTTTTACTACCACATTCATAACATTCTAGAGGCGGATGGACTTAGAACACAAGTTCTGTTGGTGGATAATGCAATGAAGGACTATCAAATAATCATTTTGCACATTTAATTTAGATGCTTTTTATTCAAAATTCCGGTGAAACCTTTACGTAAGCCGACCACAGAAGGTACACCATCTGTGCATACTCCAACTAATTTTGACCGTGGCGAGCCAAAATTTGTGAATACCTTTTGTACTTCATTAGAAATATCATCTCCTGTAGTGGTTCCTTTTAGCGACTATAAAGCAAGCAATTCCTCAGTAACAGTGAACTCTTTATCAACACCTCGAATAAATATAGCCAGTTGAGCTTTGTCAGACAAATTAGTGCTCTCGTCTAATGCAATGGAAAATGATTCAAAACTAGCCATACGGTCAGTCAATGTTGTTGTTATATCATTAGCCATCATTTCTATACGTCGGACAGTATCAGTTCGTCTTGACAAACTGATTTTTTCAAATTCTTTTTTCATTTCAGGACACAAAACACTGCAAACTTTTATCATACACTCCTTAATAAATTCTCCTTCGGCAAATGGTTTTAATGACTTTGTCAATTTAAAACTAACTATAAAAACTAGTTTTCACGACATTATCAAGTTGTGTTCTTTGTTTATGAAACATTTCTTACCGTTTTTCCAAATTTGAGATAAGATTCTGGATTTTGTCTTTTCTAATTTGTCCTGTCAGTGAGTGCAGCATAAGATGCTTAGTTAAATAATGCCTCTTTATATCGTATTCTTTCATCACTAAAATAGATTCATCACACAGCAAACAAATAGGTTTACCATTGTGCAAGATAAAAAAGAATTCTTCAGTCCATTTTTGTTGAAACTGGCGACCCTCTGCATCTACTTTTCGTTTTCTTTCCACCAGACATCATTTTCGTTTATTTTTTGTTTGATAAACTTAATAACAAAATATAATTAATTAGCACTCAAGATGCACACAAAGTCACAAAGCAAATTGACGGCACTAGCAGTTCGCTAGGATATCGCTTGTCGAAGTTATCACCTCGGTAGCTCAAATAGAACTGAACCAAAGTTCGGGTCCATCCACTCGCTTATATAAGCAAAATGAAGGAATGATCTAGAATCGTCTAGTGTAGAACAATTGAGAAGCAATAATCTTTTGTTGCGCCATCAGTGAAGCGGCAAACATCAAAGGCATGCCGCCTCACTCTTTGATGATCGCGCCACTCGGCTTGCTCGCTCACATGATTCCATGAGTATATGTAAGTCGTGTAATATTTTTTTATTGGGTTTTTCAAAATGTCTCGCGGGCCGGTTCAAATCTTACAGCGGGTCGGTTGTAGGCCATATATGTTAAAAACAATTAGGAGTGACAATTCTGAGAACTGAAGTCATTAAATCTTTTATTAAATTTTGAAAGTTAGGCATATAAGGTACGTATAATTTATGTATTTTAAAATTTATTAGAAGTAATTAACATGCATACGATGAAAGTTTCGTCTTCATTGGGGACATTTGCTCTGCGACACTATCGCAACACTTTCTGCAGTACAACGCAAGAAACTTTCGTTGTGAAGTTAGCAAAGGAAATGAAAGGCGTAAAATAAGGATGCGGGGAAAAAAAAAGAAGGGACGGGGAGTGATGAACCTGCGCATTGCATTATTCGCAGACAATTCAGAGCGGCAGAATTTTATGCGTTGTACTGTATATGATGCTGTAACGACGCGAGACAGCCACGCGACAATCCACGAGTTCCACACTATGTACAGTATAACGCACTAACACTGCCACCGTGAAGTTCGTCACAAAAGTGTCGCAATGGCGTAAAATAAGAACGCGGGGGAGATGAAAGAAGAGCCGGGGAGCGTTATACCTGCCCGGTAGATCATTCGCAGCCAATTTAGAGCGCCAGAGTTTCGTGAGTTGTACTGTAGCTATGTGGTCCGTCGCAATGCGGTGCAAGTATCGTTGGAACAGGACGCGGCACTCAGTTGCGCAGCCATAGTGAATATATTGTGCGCAATGTTTGCCCTACAGTGAAGATGTCTTGTCGCTTTGGTCGCGTAGTATGTCGGTAGGGTCGACAGTGTGGTCTAATGATTTTGTATTTGGCTTATTGGACTATATGAGGGTTTTCCTGTTTATGGGATACATTGGATTGGAGATTATAAAGATAGGTTAAAAAATAATGCATGAGATGACATTGCTGCTGCTTTAGAAATTGATCGAAATGTAATTGAGGCCAATATTCATACTTAACAGTTGCAATTTTTTCGAAAATGAAAAAGGTTGAGCACCCTAAAATAACCGGCAGTGGCACATAACATATTGTTAAATGTAATTAGTTTGGAATGAGGTTTTTATTTATTTAATTTTCATTATTTTTATTTATTATTGCAATTAACAATTAGCCATAAGTCCTCTACAACAAAATTTGATCTTATGGTGTTATGAAATATTAAGCAAGTTTATCTCTTATCATCAAACAGCATTAGTTGACTGTCTATAGATATTCAACTAATGGAACAGCTGTAAGCTATTCCATTCAAATTTATCATATTAGGTCGAAAAAAAGTTTTTCGTATTTTATAAGTAAAATGTTGCAGTAAAATTTCTTTGTTTGAACTGTTTATAACTACCTCGTTTTGATATTATTAAATAGATGATATTTTTAAAAAGAAAAATAAAAAGTAAAAATAGTATCCCGCCATTTTTCTATTGTTTTCTGTCCACCTAAATGAGTGAATTTGTAGTAGAAATTCGATACATTTAAAGGTTTAATTTAAAAAAGTGAAAAATGCAACACAAGCCGCGAAAAGTATTTGCGACGTTTATGGACCTAAATGCAGTAATGCTAAGGGTAGCACAATACTGATTCAAGCGTTTTCAGTGCTATAATTTTAATGTCGAAGATGAGCCTCGCTCTGATCGACCTGTTGCGGATAAAGTCAATGCCATTTTGGAAAGAGTAGAGCAAGATTAGTAATTAGTTCTTATGAAATAGCTGAAAAACTGGGGATTAACTACAAAACAGTTTAGGCCCATTTGAATCTAATAAATCGTGTACTCATTTGCAATTCTCCATTGAAACTTAATGAAACCGAAGTGTTTTTGAAAAAAATTAATCACTGGTAATGAGGAATGAAAAACCTACGAGAAGAACGCTCGAAAAAGATCGTGGTCAAATGGGAAGCAAGCTCACAGACTATAGTCAGACACGGATTGCTCGCAATAAGTTGATGCTATGTGAATAGTGGGATCGGAAGGGCATTATTCACATTGAGCTTTTACCACCGGGCAAAACCATCGATTCGAATCTCTACTGCTAACAACTGATGAGATTCAAGCAAGAAGTTGAGAAAAAATAGCCGAAACCGATCCACATAAACAAACCAAACAGAAGTGGTTTTTCACCATGATAACGCCAGACCACACATATCTTTAGCCACTCATTAAATATTAAGAGAGTTTCGTTGGGAAGTGTTAATGCATACATCATATAGACCTGACCTTGCACCCTCAGATTTTTATTTGTTTCGCTCTCCTCAGAATTCTTTAGGTAGTATTAGGTTAACATAAAGAGAGGACTGTGAAAATTATTTGTCACAGTTTTTTGATCAGAAGTCCTAAAATTTGTACAGCAATAGGTTTATGTAACTACCGACAAAATGGCAACAAGTTCTTGATCAAAATGGCATTACATATATTACTAGCTGGCCCGGCAGATGTTGCTCTGCACTTTCTTGTAAGTGAGTTCTTAATTTCGGTTCTGGCCTCGCTTTCGATTCTGATCCTGGCCTGTTGGATTTTGCTCTCTATCCCGCTTTCAATTCTGATTCCGCTCATAATTCCGTCGTCGCCCCTTGTTTTTGATTACGTCTTTATCTAATCCCGATCTTGCTCCTGATCTCAATTGCGGTTCCACTTTTGATTTAATTCCAATAAATTATCTCATTTTTAAGGTTTCTTTTCATACAGGAGCTCTAAAAATATCGCAATAAAAAGTACCCTGAAAGTGGCCTAGTAAGCTACCTTTCAGTGAAAGTCGCATAGCGATCGATTTAGTTGTTCCGAAGATACCTCGAACAAACAGACAGACGGACGTATTTATTTTTGGGGTAGAATTTTGTGGAGAATGCGATGAATCTTATTTGTATGTGTCCGATGTGACACGTTTACGACTTATTCGTTCTAGATACTTTATCGAATGATTTCTAATGAAGACCATTATATAGACGGCTAGTCGAGATGTATTTAGACCGGAGTTCGAGCGCTGACGAGCGAATTTCATTTCTGTGATAGGTGTGTTCACAAGTCAAATGCGATTAACGAAACGCATTCAACTGATTGCATAGCGATTTAATATTATGTGTCTCTGTGTTTCTGAATATATGCCTTCTGCTTTTCTACGTGTTTTATTTCATCGGATCTCAGTCCTCGAACAGTGCCGTAAATAGGGCTCTGCCACCGGTGCCCAGGCATAGGGCGTAGACACTGGGGGGCGCAAGAATGGCCAAACCAGGCAGAACTATTATTTTTTCGGTTTGCTCCACATAAGTTCCCGCTACGCCCCTAGTGCTCGAGTCTAAACGTTTTTCACCAATTCATACTTAAACGCAATTTATATTATGCTACTTTCCTTATTCAAAACTCTACCGTACCAACTACGTAAAATTAAATTAATTTACAGTTTACTGAAACTTTGCAGAATATTTTTTTATTATAGAAGTATGAAGACCAAAGTGGCCAGAAAATTAAATTTTAAGCTTCAGGGTGGGCAACGCATTTGCACTAGTGAACTTGCGTTTGAGTTTTAGTGAGTGAGACACAGTGGGTGGTATAATAGGTCAACACAAATAGCTCGTCTGTTTGTTTGCCCACATCAGTTCTAGTTCTTAAAAAAATAGTTTTTTCTTTCAAAATATTAGATAATTGGCCCACCAATACCAAGGTCCTTGTGCTATATTTTAGCACCCTGAATGAAGGGTGATAAAATAAAAGACAAGGACTTATTTTATCACCCTGAATAGACCAATACATAGCATTACTCTAGCTAAGGTAACTATAACATTAAAAAAACAAGGGCGCAGTTAGAGAAGCTCGCGCGGGGCTCAGAAAAGGCTATTTACGGCGCAGTCCTCGAATCCCTGATAGTCATTATGAAACAAAATGCTTAATAGATTCTGCTTAATAATTACCTGCACAAGATTTAATATATTTTTACTGAGTGCAAAACCTTTGTCACACAAAAAAGAAGTTAGACATCGTGGGTTCGCCTTTTATCAATGCTTCAAGTATTAATAATAAAACAAACTCAGTTGATTGGCAATACTTACTATTTTTATTAATGCAGTACAGTAATGTACTACTGTAGTAATAATTTTTTAATACCTTAAAAAAATATTTAGTGTGATGTACTCGATTTTGACGCCATGCGCGCTACCTTAAAATGCCGCGCGCAGGTCCATTTTCAGCGTTAAATTAAAATTATAAATAATAGAGTTACAGTTCGGGGAGTTAGATATTTTTTATAGGACATTTTCTCCTCGTTGAGATTTTTTTTTCAAATTTTTTAAATATTAGTAGTTTACGAGATATCGGCGAAAAACAAAATACCTTTCTTTTTTGCATCTTTGTTTGTAACTTTCGCAATTTTTTATGTGCTACGCTTTCGATGCATTTTTCTAGACATTATTCGGATCGAATGAGCTATCGCACGTATTTTTAGGACCAGTATCTCTATTTTTCACCATTTTCAACTTTTTACCTAGACTATTTCAAAAATGTTTGTATGACTCTCGAAGACCATATTTTTGCTAGTTGGGACATAGTCATGATAGCCAGGTATATAGTAAGTATATAAAATTAAACATGATATGGATTTTCATTTTTTTTTGTAACAATATAACGAATACAAAAAATGTTATACATAAAAAATCTGAATACTACGCCCTTACTATAAATAATAAGAAAGGCTTCATGATAAATATAATTTTTTATCCTGTGTATTTTAAATAATTTGATGTCTTAAAATAAATCAAAAATGAAACTTACATAAAATATATGTTCTATTTTAAGTTCAGCTTTAACCTATGCTTGAGTTATAAGGTCACAATGTTACTAAATGAGTTACCTTCCAGCGACTTATCCTAAAGAATACTAAATTATGAGAATACTAACATAATATCTAATTCCAAAAATAATCTGTGTGCTAAATTTCATTGAAA
The DNA here is from genome assembly GCA_005406025.1 of Eumeta japonica. Classification (NCBI taxonomy): domain Eukaryota; kingdom Metazoa; phylum Arthropoda; class Insecta; order Lepidoptera; family Psychidae; genus Eumeta; species Eumeta japonica. The sequence goes on from BGZK01000001.1 coordinate 513,607, forward strand.
TCAGTTTAGTAAGTAGTTGTTGCGTGATGCTTGATTTTATACAGTTTTATAATAGTTAGTGCAAATATGTTTATGAAAGCATAGCTTTCATAAAAATATTTAACACTAAACAATAAACATATTTTGACATACCTCTTTCAATCTAAAGGTCTTTAGTTTAATAAACCCAAAGGTACCTACTGAATTTATGATCAACTAAGAAAGTACCACAAAAAAACCTTTTTTTTTAATGAGATTATTTTTAAAAGAATGTGACATCTATAACAGAAGAAGTGAGACCATCTCTTATCCAGGTCCTTATTTTTTTCAGTTACCCCATTCAATACTTTTTAAGGACATGATTACTACGATGTCTTAAACCAAATTTTTTAAAAGTTTTTGACTGAAATAACAATTACAAAATAACAAATACTGTAAATAACATAACTGAATAGAAGTTTACAATAGATAAATCAGGATCTATAAGTATTACTTTAGATAAAAAAACTACAATTTATATACTCTATGCTAATATAGCCAATCACTTAAGTTCATAGAGAAGTATGAATATATCTTTAATTTCTGTTATGTCATCGAAGATGTATGAAAGAACGAATTTCCTATGTTTTTCGTGAATTTTTCATATTATTGATTACCTAGCTATTCTGCTATTCGGGGCGTAGACAAATCCAAAAACTAAAGATTATAAAAATCTGTGTAGCCATTCTTTATATATAAATGATGAAACTAACATTTTGTTTTATATGTCGTATGGAATCGATTATGCATCTTTCTGCAAATATTCATAAACTTCTTTTTTGGAACAACTTTGCCAAAGGAACCACAGTCATTGAAATAGCTGATACTGAGAAAAGTAGCTTAGAATGTGTACTAAAAATTCATGATGTTCTAATCTTGCGACAGCTGACTGTCGTGCGTCACGCCACCTAAGGCACGAAGGGCGGTCGCCGACTGCTGTGCGTTACGTCAAAACGCGGAGGTGTGCGCTCGTTGAGCTTGCAGAGAAGTTAGATATTTTGTTTATTCGCTGTTTTTTATTTTATAATTATAGTATAAGTGTTACGTTTGCGATATTGACGTTTTTGAAAGTAAGACTGTGTGATTAATATTCAAGTGTTTAATAACAATGCCTTTCACTGCTTTCGAATAAGCAAACATGATTTATTCAAGGAGTTTACAGAGGTGACGCAGCGAGTCCATAAGTTGCGTAAAGTATCGTTTACGCGATAATTTGCCTTAGTTTATTTAGAGGTGAGTGGAACACGTGAAAAATCAGAGACTAATTTAATAATACCATCGGCCACATATACAACACTGACAAAAATAAAGTGTCGTTTGTAGGTAAATGACTAGACACCACCACCCGTCGTCGAGTGAACAATGCTAGGTGTTCATTCAAAATAAGAAAATCAAATTAAACTTAACAGAAATCAATGTTCATTAAGAGATTAGAGATACATTTCCGTGCGTACATATGTACAATACAATGCATAAAACTCTGTCGCTCTGAATTGACTACGAATGGTATAATGCGCAGGTTCAACGCTCCCCGCTCCTCCTTCTTGTCTGCATTTCTATTTTCCGCCATTGAGACGCTTTCATGAGTAACATCACAGCGTCAGATATTCGTTCTTTGTACTGTATCAACATACTTTTTTTTTATTTCAAGAATATTTATTTACTAAGCAATAAAAATATTGTCATAGCAGTCAATAAATATTTCGTTGTTCATCTATATATTCACTTTTTGAATTTTTGTAAATTAAGGGAATCCAGATTTTTTTTGTAAAAACCAATAAAACTAAGCTTCTTTCAATAGTTAATTATTGGGTTTTATCATCACTTCTCATGCTTAACCTTGTCTTTACTATTTAATTTGCAGTTGTACTTTAAAATTGAACCTGTTTCCTTAACATTTTCTAATGCGGAAGTACCTACACCGCACTAATAGTCATGTTTACCGGTTTCTCTTTTTTTTTTTTAATGAGCCAATTATACTTATTTTATCTTTAAGTGACAAAACCTATTTTACAGAATGACATTTCATTTCGAGTGTATAGAAGTGATAAGACGCAGTGATGTAACGATTGACGTCTGTGGAACTAAAATTACAAAATACCTGGGGCAGAATTTGTGCGGGGGCTTGCACGGATAGTTGCATTATGTATGCATGGATTGAACTACAAATGTATTTAGTCTCAGTTGATAGTTTGTATATCGCATATCCGTATTCCGATTGCACATGTACTTTTTTCATGACATTATAGGAATTAAATGATTTAACATTCTAACTAGAAATATGAATTTGCAAACATTATTGGATATAGTGGTTGCACAATAAAAAAATTATTGCAAGGAAATACGAGACTTTATTTTGTATTAAAATACTATTATGATATTTTATTGTCCCCTTGAGACAATTATCACTGCTGAGGGGACCAAACCTGTGGACAGAAAAAAAAATGTGAGAAAATTAATTGTATTATTGTACTTTCTTTTTGTGTAGATGGAGGAAACAATCACTAGCATAACTAAAGAAATCACTTTCTATTATCATGAGCCTCATAGAATAGAATGATCATTATGTGGTTTTGGTGCTAGCCAATAAAATGTCACATGATCCAGAGAATTGAAATTTTAACTTGGAAAACGAATATTGATAACTTTATAGTACTAGTATTTGCCACTCATCCCAACTTAAAGGTCTTTTAATAGTAAAGATGACATGCTAATTCCATCCAATAGTAAGATGTTCACTACTACTCAAAAAAATCTGCAATATCATGAGTTTGCTATATATCACCATACTTCCTACTAAATTAGTTGGTCAATTTTAAGTTATGCTGCAAACAATCTGTTTAAGAAATGGGACGGATTCAAATTCAACTAGTGCATTTATAATTTTTTTTACACGAAATAATTAAAGAAATTTTGATATGAATTATTATTATTCTTTCTGTGATTAACATACACAAAAACCTCTTCAAATCAACTGCAAATAATTTTTAACAATATATAATTTTATCAAAATCAAACTGATTTATGTCAAATTGTAAATCAGGATTAAAATGAATATTTTTCATTCGTTTAAAAAAAAAAAGATGTTGTTCCCCCAACCATTAAGAACATGGTAACATTTTAAAGAAATAATGCATTTAGAGCTGTGCCTTAGTAGAGCGGTAAATTCAGAACTACGTTGCCAACAACCAGGCAGATCTACAGCATCATTTTGACTTAAAGCCAAAAGATTGTTACTGTCACCAGATGCAATAATTAGCTGATACATGCCACATAGCATAGAAATTAATGACGTTATTTAAAGATTTGATCTGGTTTCCTATTTTTTTTTAATTTGGTAATGTAAACTCCTACAATATCAGCGATGTTTTAAATTGTTATATATAAGAATAAATGTTATTACATACCTAGTAGTTCCAAAGGTTTTTCGAAGTCGTCTTCAGTGAAAATTTTTTTTGGAAATGTTGTCATCAGTTTAAAACTCCCTTCCTGTAATACGTAACGTGCGTTTATTTTATCACATTAAATATGAACATTTAATTTTATGTAATGTTCATTTTCATACCTGCGAAAATTCTGTTGCGTTCATCTGAAGATACAGCCTAACAGCAGCAAGCTGTTCTTTAGCACCGAATGTTTGTGACAGAGTACGTCCATCAGGAAGTCTTAACTGAATCCGAGCTTGGTCATATGAGATTTTTGGGGTAGGATTTGAATTGATTGGTGGTGGCGCAGGTGCTGGTGTTGGAGGTTTTTCACCAGTTACTGCTAACCTGAAAAGTAAAAAATTCAACTCATAAATTGGAATAATTTGTATTTTTATTGCAAATGTATTAGTAATAGAATTTCAAAAGAAAATTCAAAAAATATTAAAATTATTATCAAAAATGAATTTATTATCAAACATGGACTTAAAATAACTAATGGACTATTAACATCCCCAAAATCAATACATAAAACAAACGCCCACCTGTACTCACGAGCACAGGCATATGTGACAAGTTGTCTAAGCAAGCTTGGCCATGCGGTGGTTTAGGAGTGCCACTCCTGCACCCGTATTTTATTTATGGATTGTTTATTAGCGAGAAATGTAACAAATTGAATTTACAATATAAAATGAGTTGACCATGTGTATATTACAGTGTATGGTATGTTTAAATTTATCTATATGAATAAATAGAATTGAAACATTTGTTTGATTTCAAAGTAAAGATTTTTCATAATCAATATTGTTATTTAGACATTACCAAACTCCAAACAAGTATTAGAAAAATTTTATTTGTTTACTTGTCCCGGATTAATCTCTGAAATGGCTGAAACAATTTTGACAGGACTAGCACCGATGAATATAGAGTACTATTTAGAACAGAACAAAGAATATGTTTTATCCCATATTTACTTCAGATACTTGCGTTATATTATAACAAAAAAAAGGTAAAAATGGGCTTATTTTCTTTAAGAGTTTCATCTTTCTCGTTTCCATGAAAAGTACTATTTTTCTCACAAAAAAGCAATAGATGATGTTATATCAATAATTAAATTGTGCCATAATTTTGTTCATTACATTTCATGCCAAATAAATAGACAGCATTATATATTATTGTTAATATTGAATAATGTTGAATATATAATTAATTATTAATGTTAAATTTGATTTCTATTCAGTGAAAATGTAATGGGCATTTAAGTATTTAAGTGGAACATTATTTATTTTTGACTTTCACTTATGTCATTCTCAGTTTCAAACATTTTCTTTATTTAGTCCTTTTTACACACACACACACACACACACACACATATATATATAGGCATTATATTCACAGCCTGATTTGTCGATATACAAGATCAAAGAACTCATTAGATGTCCACATGGGCATTGTAAGCAAAAGCTAATCCTTTATAAAGCCTGATCTTTCATTTTTTCTTTTCATTTCATTATAACACTATTATAAAAATGATAGTTTATTATAATTTTAATTGAGTAATTCCTATCTGGAATTGAGTGATAATTCCGTGAGCATTTGGTAAATTCAAATTGTTGGGATGCACTGACGTTACGATTTCAAGAACACGGCTGAATTGAAGTACTATTTTAGATATATATTTACTGTGTCAAAAAGTTGACTTATGCAGGAACCAATAACACATATCCACACAGTAGTTTTATTTGTCTATATCTAATATTGCCATATGGAGAAAGTTAATGTAATGCCGTATACTTATTTGAATTAAATTTAAAAAAACACTGATGATTGTCCAGACCTATAAAGAACTGATATTATTTTATATAATTTGAGAAATTGGGTAAGTTCTTCTTAAAATGGTGACCTTCCATCCAATCAAACATGATTGGCCAACTGCCATGTAATATCTTAGAAGTTGCTTGCTTGCTCTGTTTTGTTATTTTCTATGTTTGTGTTATAAAAGATTGAATCTCAGAATATAATTACACTACTTACAGTATAATACTACCAACTTCTTGGCCTGATTGAGACAGTATTGATAGTCCAGAATTAAAAAAAAAAATTATGATGTCATGGGCTTAATGTATTACATTTTTAATTTTTCTGCGGGTTCAAAAAATAATATAAATCATTATAAAACTTCTTATTTATTATTGATGTATTTGATTTAAAACTGCATAATAAATATACATAAAATAAACTCATTTAGCTCTGTCTCTTTGCTTTTATTATGGCCTAATATATTTTTCCCAATAATGGTCAAAGATAACATATTTAAACCTTAAACACCTCAGACTAAATAACCAATGAGTTTTTAATATTTCAGTATAACTACTTTATTCACGACTCCGAGAGCATGTCAAGCATTAATCATAAGCATATGTAATTAGTGGTATATACACAGAAGCAAGCCTCACTTTCGGGCCTGCCGATCAGCTTCTATTTGTGCCTTAACTCGTTCTCGAGCCTTTTGATCCTCAATTTTATCACGGCGCCGTTGTTCTACAAGTTTCTTCATTTCTTGTTCTTGCAAGCGCAGTTTTGCATCTTGCAAATCTTTACCAGACTTAATACGTAATCTTTCACGCTCCAATGCTTCTGCCTGGATCAAATGGAAAAACAGCATATACTTTTCTTTTCCCATTGTTAATAATACTGTAAATTTTAGACTATTTGTATTATCACAACTATTTTCTCGATTACACTTTAAGTACATAAAATACGAGTAGAATCTAACCCAAGTTATTCTGATAAATTTTAACGATCTATAATATTAAAAAGGAAATATTATAAATTGAATATATTTTAGAAAAATGATGGTATTAAGCTCGATTAATTTAATACATTTTGAGAATTTACATTTGTTTGTTTTAATATCATGCAAAAACTACTGAACCTATGTAAAATAAAACTTTTTTATTTAATAACATAGAGTTAGACATGAAAACTAGGATTTATTTTCTTGTGGTATAATGACAAGCTAAAGATAATTATTACTTTTAATATTCTAGTGAAGACTATAGTTTTTGTTGACACTTTACAATGAATATAAATATTAGGAATTAAAATTGAGGTTAGAATAGTTGTGATTTTTTAAAAATAGGCTTTGTTTTTTTCATAGTACATGACATATGAATTTAAGTTTAATTTTACACTATTAAGTAAAAAAATTTTGCTAAACTGATATTCTTCAAATAAATAATAGTAAGTTATTAAATATTTGTGAGATATCAATCTTCTTTAGAAAAATAGCTGTATTTTTTACAAAATGCTGCTACATGTTTTCTATTAATTTTCATTACATATTATAATTCCAAAGTTGCATGTAGATTCTAGTTATTAATAAAACTGAAATCACAGACTTTAAACATAAAGCAAGAATACCTTTTCTCGTTCTTCTCTTTCTTTTCTTTTTTGTTTCATTCTCTCTTCCAATAGAGCTAACTGCGCTCTTTTTTCTTCTTCAGTCAAAGGTTTTTTTTCTTCAGTGGATTCTGAAAAACTACTATGGTTCGTCTTGGCAGCGTGGTACTCCATTTCATCTTGATCTTTGAATAGTTTCCCACATTCATCACATTTAAAAGATTTTGCTTGTGCAGGATCTGAACTAGAGCCTGCAACCGGGGCGCTTGATGATTCCGCTGATGAATCAACTACTTGAGCAACGTCAACTTCTGGATCATCAGCGTGAGCCAATAACCATTCCATTGCTGGTTCGACACCTTTATTATTAGTAATGGCTAACGCTTTTTCTCTGAAATTTATAATTTTAAATAGAGCTGCAGTTATAATTTTAGTCCTCTATGACAGGATTTTAACGTATACCGGAATTAAAGAAATTAAACCTATATTGGAAAATTAAAAATAAAACAAATAATTTGGTTACTTACGCTCTTTCCTTAGAAAAACCCATTTCAATTAATGTTTGCATTTCCGCCATTATTTATTTATAATATAAAACTTTCCCGCATTTATAAATTCCTATTCAACAGTTCAGTCAAACGCTTCGCTTTTGCTCTGAAGTACACACTCTGCTGACTCCATAGAGCAGTACGTTCATGCTGACTCCGCTGAAATAACAATGAAACAACTGTCAAAATAATATCTTTTTTATTTGGTATTATTTGAATACAAGTAATATACTATACCCAAAAATTAATTAAAATACGTAATATTTCTAACAACTCGCAATTTCATTAAGTAGGTATTTTTAACGCATGAAGGAATATCGATCAAGTACGAACTGGGCTTTATGCTCGAGGTTTTGTACCTAAGGGAACATACCCATACCCGTTCATCGGAGTCTTCAAAATATCACGCATGGTCACAAGGCGGGGGGGCTTATGGCTACGTCTCGATTATATATTCTATTTGAAGTAAAACGTAAGCACTTGTTACAATATATTTTTACATAAGTTTTTTCTCCTTAATTATATTAACTTTCTGTTAGCAAAAAAATTATTAAATTAAAATCATATTTATGAATTTACTACGTAAAAATTAGTGGGGAGGTCTCGGCATATATTACGGTTGATCATTAAGGGTAAGGGGTAAAAAATTGTAAAATACGGGTCACGTAGTGTAAGTATGTTCCCTGAGAAGGTAGTCTCCATCGTTGATTCTATTTTGACGTTTCTTATGCCATGCCCATATTTCCATTGTCATAGGTACACAACTATATAAACCAAAAATCCGTTTTAAATGCGTTTGCTATGAAATATTTCTGTTATTCAGGACGACAGATATTTACTGCTCTATCAGTCATTGTTTTGTATTTAGAATATAAATATTGCATAAATATAGCCAATGACATAGACGATACATAGGTTAGTAATTTGTTAAATGACATATAATCTTAGCATCTCCAGCTTAAAAGTTCAAACGATGGTAACTAAAGTCAACGATTCTATCAACAAGGAAAGTATGAGAATGAATGCAAGGAAGCTAAACTTATAAAGCTTAAAATAAATATGAACTTCCCAGAAGAGCATTTCAAGTGGTGGTGACACAATTGAACGAGTTTGTTTATGTCTACGGTGAATGATGGAAAGGAAAAAATAAATAAAAATATTACAATGTAATGTAAAACACTTCCAATACGTTGGAATATTTTCCTTTATTTATCTCCTTTACTCTTTTAGTAGATATCAAATCAGGATTTTTTGACGTGACAACGTCTTAAATTAGGTTGCGGCTGGGAGTCACTTTGAAAAAGTGTAACGCTCGGTAACGTAACGATGAGTCACCGAACGAGAGAGAGGCCCGCCGAATGCCTTGCGTCTCTCTCCCACTCAACTATGATCGGTCTGCCGCGCGCAGCACTAGAGAATTAGTGCATAGCTTGCAAATGTATTGCAAGTTATTGTATGTATATTTGTATATAAATACGTATGTATGTGTAAAGGTAAAAATAAAATTTTGTTAATATGAAATTCAGTGCGAGATTCTTTGTATAAATTAATGTTTTAAATATAATTCTTTGTATAAATAAATGTTTTAAATTGTTACTATTATTTCATCCTTCTTCCTACTATACGAATGAATATTCACATTAAAATGATTTTACCATTCAAAGTCGTTGTCACGTAAAACTTTCGCCCGTATACCGACTTTACAGGCAACCAAATTTTTTTTTGTATTTCATATACAAATTCAAGATATTTTTTCAACATATTTTATTTAAATTTAATTATAACACACGCGCCCATGCGCACACGCAGCACAAACACACACATAGACACTGTATTACTGTAGACATTTTGGAATTTCTGATAAAAAAAAAAACTGCGACATATAGTTTTGACAGTTCTCTCTTAACGTTAATCTTACACTATCTATAGAACTCTGAAGAGACCGAAACAGGTGAAAATCTGAGGGTGCAAGGTTAGGTCTATATGGTGGATGCATTAACACTTCTCAACCAAACTCTCAATATTTGCTTAGTGGCTAAAAAAATACGTGGTCTGTTGTTATCATGGAAAAACATACCCGTTCTGTGGATCAATTTTTCTTTATTTCTTGTTTGATTCTCTTCAGCTGTTGGCAGTAGAAATCCGAATTGATGGTTTTGCATGACGGTAAAAGCTCTTAATTATAAATAAAATAAAGCTCATAATAACCCTTTCAATATCACTATACACATAATATCAACTTATTGCGAGTTAATCCGAGTTTCACTATAGTCTGTGGAGCTTGCTTGCTTTTTGATCACGATCTTTTTCGAGCGTTCTTGTCGTAGGTAATTCATTTTTTATTACTAGTGATCAATCTTTTCTAAAACGGTTTAGTTTCATTACGTTTCAATAGAGAATCGCAAAATAGGCATCCCGGAGGGGGGTTAACTGGGGCACCCGGCCCGGGCGGCAGTATCAAGAGGTGCAAAAATCATAATATAATATTGTTGGAAAAAAAACTAGCTCCATAAAGCGCCTAGTATCGAATGCACGTTGTTCCATCAATTATTCATTTGATTTTAAAACGCCCACTGATTTTGGACACGTCTTAGAGTTAATTTCGAAATACACTGCGAGTAGCTGCAATGCAGCATGCTGTTGGCAGTATGCTGCGTTAATTGGTGGCGGATTTTAATTTCACAATTTTATTAATTTGATAAATAATTAAAGATAAAAATTATTGAAAGGATATTTTTAATGGTTTTTCCTTCCAAGAGATAATACGATTTTTTTTATACAAAAATAAATATGTTATTTTTGGAAAAAAATAAAGAAGTTTCAAAATGACCGGTCACAAATATGTAAAAAGAGTGAGTTGTTATGATATGTTTCCTATAAAAAAATTTATGAAAAAGTTATTAGGTAATATGTAGATAATAAAGAGTGCAAATTTATTAAAGCATTCTTATTATTCTGATCATAAAAAACGCCGATTTATGAGTTTTTTTTTTAACAATTTATATCAAACACTGGAAAGAGGGGTCGCCACTATTAAGTTACTGCCCGGTTCGAAAAACTCGTAGATCCGAGGCTGTGTGTGGGAACCAAGTATTGAGCTTTTTTGAATATCCAGCTTTTTTACATGAGTCAAAACTGTTTTGTGGCCAATTCTTGGGTATTCTATTATGAACATAAAAAAAAAACAAAGAGTACCACAATACTGGTTTAAGCGTTTTCGGTCCGGCAATTTTGATGTCAAAGTTAAACCTCGCTCTGGTCGACTTGTTATGGATAAAGCCGATGCAATTTTGGAAAAAGTAGAGTAGTAGAGCAAAATCGGCTAATATGCCGATCTTGCTCTACTTTTTCCGAAATATGAGGAAACTGTCGATCAGAGCTAGGTTCATCTTTGACATTAAAATTACCGGACTGAAAATGCTTTAATCACTTTTTCTGCTACTCTTATTGTCATTGCATAAAGTTCATAGATGTCATGGATTTTTCTCGCGGTTTGTGTCACATTTTTCCTTTTTCTGTAATAAAACTTCAAAATGTATCTAATTTCTACGTTACATTCACTCATCTTGGTGGATAAAAAAACAATAGAATATGGCAAGACACTGTTTTTATTTTATATTTTACTCTCTTTAAATCGTCGTTCATTGTAATGATATCAAAACTAGCCAAATACAAACAGCACAACCAAAAGGGTTTTGTTGCAACTTTTGACTTATAAGATACAAAAAAACTTTTCCCAGCCTAATAGATTAAAAAAATAAACATGTAATTTTATGTCTTTTGAAGAATATATTTTACAAAGTTCATCATCATATTCATTTAAAAATAGTTTCTTTCTACAAAATTTACTACCCCGTTTCATCTTCTTAGGAATAGAATGACAAAAAAATATCTTTTCAATGAAAACTTTAGGGAACATAATATTTCGTACAAATTTCAATTTTTTTGAATTTATTGGCTAAGGATGTGCAATGTCTATTAGTTATTAAGTCAGTCCAGGCATAGTTCTGATTTATAGGTATAGGTAGATGTAATATATACCAACTTATTTCGTGAACGTGTTATATATTGACGTTTTATTAAAAAATAATACCGTTTATTATCTTAATTAAATCTGTCAATAGCGATTACATCAACTTTGAAATACTTTTACTATATATAATAACGAGTATAAACAAGTTTATAACCACAATGACTTCGTTCGACAAAAAATCGGGAATAAAAAAGATTCAGAATAGTGACCCCGGCAGAATTATGAACTTGGTGATTAACTTGACGGATGAAGATTGTTTTCAGTTGCAAATAAAAATTAATATATACGTGAGCATATTAATAATTTCGCTTATCAATTACATTTTTGATTTTTACCTATTATGAAAGTCCTCGACTTAGTCCATCATAGATAAGTACAATAATGTAGAAATATATATTAATAACTATATAAATTATGCTTGACATAAAACATTTCAGCAGATCACATAATATGGCAATGATAAATATTTTTTTACTGTAAGTGGCTGTCAATCACGGCTTTAGGTAATAGGTAGATAGTTTATGGATGTTAAAAAGTGATTGAGTTATTAGGAACACACTTTCACTGCAATACCGTGGGTCATAATACAATCATGCTTAGAAGATATCAATTGTTTGAGATCTCAAATAATATCAAATAGGTATGAATTCTATAGATAAATCAGTACTTTGTGTAGTCTGGTCGAGAAGTGAGTTTTCTGCGAAAAATAGTTAGCACAATTTAAAAAATATGGGGTTTCGGTTTTTGGATTCAGAATTTTATTCTGAAAAAGGGGAATTTTGGAATTTTTTTGCTATAAAATATTGCAATTGTTATTAACAAAAAACGAAGAGAGAAAAAGGTGGTCTCCGTTTTTTAACAATAACTTCAAAAATATTAAAAAAAGCTCCATTTTGAAAAAAGATTCTGAAAGAGGAGAAAATTTCATAAAAAAAGGTTTTCTCATTTGTTTAACAGTTCGTCCTGAATGTCTAAGACCATATAATCAATAGTTAAGAAGTTATAACAATTTATAAGTTAATAAAATCGGTGACCGCTTCCAGATTGATGTAGTGAAATATTTAAAAATGCCAAAAAAAATATAGAAAAATTTTTTTCTTTACTTTGATGTACATAACTATATTTATAATTTTTCTAAGTAACGAAAAAAAAATTATATAAAAGTCAGAATTTGTTTATAACAAATTGTTTATAAAGTAAACAATGAAAATATTGTTGAAAACAATTGTTTATTTTTAATTCTATTTGAAATAAGAAATTATGATTTTTAGAAAAAAACCGATTTCTTAATTAATAATTTAAAGGTCAAATAAATAAAAAAAACGGTTATTAACAATTAAAAAACTCTTTTAAGAAAAATTTTTTTTTTCTAAAAATCATTAATTCATTTTGACAATATAATGGCAAAAAAAAATTTTCAATATATTAAATTTGCCTATTTGTTTATAAAAAATTTTTAAACAAATGATGTAAAAAATTTTTCAACAAAGCAATGAAATGTAAAAAATAGATACAAAAATAGTGAAAATCAAAGATTTCGTAAAAAATTTTTTAACTACATTTTCCGGATTTTTCATTTTTTGTTTACTTAGAAAAATCATTATAAACAAATAAAAAAACTTTAATAAATTTTTATACCGGAATCTTGTTTATTGAGTATATCAGAGTAAGCTCCAAGAGGAAAAAGATTTTTAGCTAAATTATTTAAACGTTTATGATAGATTTTATGTTATCTTAAGTTCACGAAAAATTACTTTATTAACAATTGGATAACTTAAATAAAAATCAAGTTAAAAATATTTTGTAAACTGGATTGTATTTCTTCAAGTGTCTAAATGATACTATAATTTATTCAAATTTTTATATTGATAATAAATATTATAAAAAAAATATTTTCTGACGCTTAGTTTGTTTGGCGGCGACGTTACAACGTTGAAACTGCCGCGCGGAACGCTATGTTCAGCGTTAAATTAAAATTATAAATAATGGAGCTACAATTTCGGGAGTCGAGACTTTTATTATGAAATTTTCTCCTCTTTCAGAATCTTTTTTCAAAATGGAGCTTTTTTTAATATTTTTGAAGTTATTGTTAAAAAACGGAGACCACCTTTTTCTCTCTTCGTTTTTTTGTTAATAACAATTGCAATATTTTATAGCAAAAAAATTCCAAAATACCCCTTTTCAGAATAAAATTCTGAATCCAAAAAACCAAACCCCATATTTTTTAAATTGTTCTAACTATTTTTCGCAGAAAACTCACTTCTCGACCAGACTAGTGAGAAATACAGCATTAAAAATATTTTTTAGGAACTAAAGTCAAATAATAGTAACACGTGACTGCATCAACTCTTGTGTCGCTGTCATCTATAAATTATGACTCGCAAATATTAGCAAATAACGTAGATAAGAATTAAAAGTACATTTTTCGTTTATTTATGAATTTTTTATATAAAATTTTGCAAATCAGTCAAAGTAGGTAGATAATTTAAAAATATGGTGAATAACTCGACCATATCTTTAAAAAATTAAAAATTGATTGCACATATTTTTGTTGAATATTATAAACATTAATTAAACTATTATAAACTCGTATGGACTAGGTTAATATTGATGACAAACAAATGAGTTGTCTCATACCTCACATCCCCCCATAGACATTCTCAACTTCTAAAGAGTTACTAATGCGTTATCGGCTTTTTAGAAAGGAATAGGCTCATTTTTTTATTTCAATAATTTCTCAATGCCAATTAAGGACAGAGAAACACGTAAAAAATATGCATACAGACATATTTGTGGACTGATAATAAATTAGAAACTATTCTCTTTTAATTTTCTAAAATTATAATTTTATGTCTAATAATCATTATGGGTAGTAAGTGGTCTTATCAAGGGCGTCGCCAGCCGATGGCGCAGGGGGGGGCAAGTTGACTTTACCTACTACAATTCATACTTTTCTCATTGTCTATGAATGAGAAAAGTAGGTATGAATTGTAGGTAAAGTCGACGGCACATGAAGCTTTTCACTTGTACTACGAGCCTTACATCTACAGCGATTGTAATAACAACAGTATCTTAGTACTATATACATGTATATTCTGTGACAGTACAGAGTCCAATGTGTAAAGCTACACGAGCACGAGCTCTTGACTGTGCAATAAAAAACTTGTAAATAAGTTATAATAACATTTATTAGAAAAATAGAATAAAAAGGAGTTTGAATTTAAATAAGTGTACTGCGTATTTTTTTTTAAATTACCAGATTTTAATATTATAGTGGTCGTTGTTTGTTTATATTAGGTTAATTAAAACATAATTTTCGAGGATTCATTGTAAACTTCTCGACCACTTTATTATTAAAATCTTGTAAGTTTCCATGTATAAGTTTTCGGTGCACACTCATCATGGCCAAACCATTGAGGCGATTTTCACTCATAGTGCTTCTTAGCCAGGTTTTTAGTCTCCTGAGGCTGCTAAACGATCGCTCTACCGTACACGTCGTGCATGGAAGAGCGATCAAAATTTTCAACGCTTGTTGTAAATATAATACGGTTGCATTATATTTGGCAACTTTTTTAGAATCTCTAGGGGGCAGCTGCCCCTTCCTGCCCCCCCTTGGCGACGCCCTTGGGTCTTATCCATACTAAGACAGCATCAAGGTGACATCATAATATAACAAAATATATCTACTGCAGACACAACCGCAATGACGTAATCGTCACAGCCTGTACATGAACGGATATTAACATTTTTTTCCCCTAAATTATTTTTATTCTGAGACCTTGAATATGTAAATATTGCAAATTAATTAGCAGAGTTTTCAGTAGGATAAATTTATTTGTTTTGTGTCAGATATAATAATTTAATTTTATTTAACTATAACCAGTTCATAATAAAGTGCAACTATGCCAGTACGCGAAATGATGATCGTATACATACGCTGTACTTGTCTTTTTGTTTAATAAGTTTCCCGGAAACTGTCAATATTTCCGACTTTGCGAAAAAACAATAAACAGAGATAAATAATGTTCGAGCGTTTTGTTATCGACCGGTTTATACCGCTAACCTGAACACATGAGCGTTAGCATACAGTCAAACGATTAGTATTATAATTGGGTAACGTAGTTTAACCGATACCTAACTGATGACGTGTCTCTTTTATCAGTTACGCGATGAATGCGAAGCCGAGCTTGTAGTGCCTGTGATCCTGAACGAAGACACTCGCAAAGCCAGCATTTGGACAGTGGGCGGGGTCGCCCTTCCGCGAGAGTTGAAATTATGTGTACGTGTATAATTTATTTTACTACTTATGTATTTAAATAGCAATACACTTTACGAATAGGTCTCTATTTAAAATTAAAAAAAAATTGAGCATTTCTCCTGTTTAAAATGATAACTGATTAGCCAGGGTTTTAGATACAAAGAGATCGCACAAAGACGGTTATCAATTTTATCAGAATTCTGCCAAAATCAGAATCCGAAAAACAAAGAACTTCTAAACTAATATGTGCTGGTCGTAAATCGTTAAAATTAATCAATAAAACGTTCAACCTGAAATTCATTCACGTTGAATTGTTATATTTCACATGACTCGGGTTAAAATTAATATTCATACTATACACCGTCTTTTAGTGTTTGTGAATTTTATATTATGATGTCTCATATTTTGCAAATATGACGAATATCCTACCAAATAATAAAAACCGGTTAAGACCATGTCGGACCATGCTCAATTTAGGGTTCCGAAGCTTCCACTACAAAGAAATGCATTACAAATTAAAAAACACGTTACTACACGTTTTTCATGTTTCCCGCACATAATAAATATAAGAATTTTAGTCACCTATAACTAGAGAAACAAGTAGGTATGTCAATAGACTAAAACTTTTAATATAAGCTAAAAGCATCAGCAAAAGAGCTTATCTTTATAGCACTTACGTCCTTTTGGTGAGAAGCACAAATTTACGGCAATAACTCAAAAACGGTATATCCGATCATGTTCGAAATAATTTCCGTTGAAGGTATTTATTAGGAATTTTTTTCATATGTTTTGGACATACAGTTTAAAAAATAAAGGGGGGCACACAATTTACGCCACTTTCGGAGCGATTATTTACAAAAACATTCAGTTAATAAAAAAAATTACTTAAATCCTTAGCTTTTTTAAAATAACTGTCAAAATGTGCTCAACACACGTTGATGTTTGCCAAAAAATTTTTTTCAACACTTGTTATATGTATGGAGTGTCCTCCTAAGAAATATTTATTTTGTCATTTAACTACTAAATTAAGTAGCAGCTTATACAAGACACCTATTCTATAAATTTCATCAATATACACATATAAATTACATCACTTTTTGAGTAAAATGCCTATGACATACGGACATACGGTCGGATGGACGTGATGAAACTCTAAGGATTCCGATTTTGCTTTTTTTGGCTCGGCACCCAAAAAAGGGAAAGGTTAAAAGTCGTAAATTAAAAGTTCGAAATATCCGATAACTTTGTGGGAAAACCATACAAGTAGAAAGTGTCATTTTAACTTTTTATTATGTTCCAAGTCAAAATAGCATAAATGGAACCCTTATACTTTTTCATCACGTCACGGGCTCGCGGTAAGAATCCCGGACGCAATGAAAGAATACACATTTTTTTTTTCATAAACACATGGATACGCACTTCGAGCACATTCGAGAACGATACAGATAGTGCAGTCTTCAATAGCTGTAAAATACTGTGGGTGTAGGATAGAAAATATACAAACAGACGACGTTAGTCACTTATGTAACATTTATTATATGTATGTTAACCTACGAAATTTTGAAAATTGCAATTTAACAAAACATTAGTCATTTCTTTAAAATAATAATTAAATAAAACATCAATTTAATAACAAAGTTCGGATGAGAAATTGATAAATGCACATTCTGATTTTTACTCAGGAAATACAATATCCTTAAATTATTAGGTGAAAGTCGATTTTGTAAGTCTGTTTGGACGAGGCCTGCTGTTAAGAATAGCCTTTCAGATGCGACAAAACTCATTTGAAAACTGAAATATTTATGTAATTTTTTTCAAATTTGGATATAATGAACAAATTAAGCTCGGCGCTCGGGGTTGGTGCGTTTATGCGATGGATTTTTAATTCCGTGCTATATATAAAGCACGGAATTCAAAATGTATTACTACTGTGTCGGCAAACTAATACCGCCAATTGCAAGGTATCGGAAAACCAACCACATCGCCGATATATCGGTATCGATATCGGTTCGGATCCATCACTAATCGTTTGGTGGTACGGACTCTCGGCTCGCGAGTACGATGCTAATTTAACAGTTAATTTTTTTTTTCAATAAATTTTATCTAGATTCCAGAAAAGTTCACGACCTTACTTCGAAAGAAACTGCCCGTAAGCGAATTGCTGCGCGACTTCGATGAAGATTTCCAGAATCTCGTTGCACCTGTAAGTAATGAATTAACAATGGCCGCATATTCGAGTCTTTCGCGACACACTATCGACATTGCACTCCCGTTGCAGCACTTGCCGCACGACGACGAAAAAAGAAGAATACTTATCGTACCGTTAATAGATAAACCGTTCTCCATTCTAGTCTGCTTGATTGCGCCGAAACCTACAGAAGAGAGGGCGGAAGTACTGGTCAACGAATGCTTCTTGTTAGTAATTTTTCGATTTGGTAGTCTTATAATAAGCATCGCAAATTCATTAAAGAAACACTACTAACAAAAATGAAGTATTAATTATCAAAACTGCAACTATGTACTTGTTAAATCAAAACAAATAAATAATAAAAGCGACTGACCAATATGAAATAATAGCTGATTGTGAAAACCAAATTTAAGAAATCATGTTGTAATTTTTCTGATAATATCCGTTTTTGACTTTTCAATGTATTTTTATGAAGATCGGAAACTACATGGCAAAATCTTTGTATATATATATGTATGTATATAACTCGATTTTTTCGAATAATCGTCCTGAATATATCCGAAAATTATGTTGTTTACAATTCTACCATAATAGGATAATATAGATCATAATTATTTATTAGGTGCTGTTGGCCGACGTTGAAAAAGTCAATCATGTTTGAATATCAGCGTTCTATCACAAGCAAATGCCAACAGCTGTTACGCGCCGCTCGCAGGCTTGTCACGCAACAAGTGAGCGCCTCCAACGCACATGAAGTACAGTATACATCCTATGTGGGCAACCACCGGCCCGCTGTAAGATTTGATCCGGCCCGCGAGACATTTTGAAAAAATTCATGTCTGATATATGTCGCTAAAAATTATAAACACTAGTTTAAAACACTACTTTAGAATGTACTACTTTTTGAACGCGGCCCGCGAATGTATTTGCACACTAAAGTTTGACCCAGAACGTGTTAAAGGTTGCCTATATGTGGTATAAATAATGCATGAAACTCTTCTACTGAGAAGTTAGTCAGGAAAACGTTGCAATGGCATAAAATAGAAACGCGGGTGAGAACAAGGAAAGGTCTCATTCAAGGAAAGGTCTACATCATTCGCAGGCAATTCAGAGTGGCATAGTTTCGTGTGTTATACTACTTTGTAGTTAAATGAAATCGATGGGAGTCGAAGCTTCATAGTGTTCCGAGCAGGATTAGTGAGATGCATGAATGGATTTTCACGTCTAAATCTACTTATAGAGGGCGCAGGAGAGGCCACGGCCGCTGTAAAACGGCGGCCTTATTATCTAAAAGAAATCGATTCTTGATTTGGCATGATTTTAAAATTATTTTAGTAATTCCCAAGTTGATATTTCAAAATGCTAATTGTCTTTCTATTAACAGTGTTGCCTCTACAATGAAATCACTGAATTATCAAAATGGAATTTAATCGTATACTTAAATTTAAAAACCGATAGGGATCGCGATTTCGCGGTTATTCTAAAATTACGTTGCCAAAGCGAAAACTAGTCTATTGCGATTCTCAAGCAATTTACAATCGATTTTCCGTCATTCGTATTCCGTATAAAGTGAAGAATTATTTATTTTAATGTAAATTGTTAGATTAAATGAAATTTTCGCATATTTATCGAGGACCGATAACATTACAATAATATGGTATAATTGGACTGATTTGATGATGGAGCTAGAAGGTAGGCATAGAAAATTCATAACGGAATTATATATCCAAGTCGTGTTTGAGCTAGTTAGAGTTGTCTTGAGATGTACTCTCACCATGAGTGAATTTCAGGGTCTGATGATGGAGCCTGAGGGATAGCAATGAAACTAACATATCATAACGGAACATTCTAACCATATTTGGGCTTGTTGGAATTTCACTGAAATGTATTTTGACTATGATTGACTTTCAGGGACTGATGATGGAGCTTTCAAACTTCCAGCTCTATTATCAGATCCTGAAAGCCAATATGGTCAAAGTATATTCCACGACAATTCCAACAAGCCCAAACACGGCTAGGCTGCATTGTTTCATTATGGAGTGCTAGCGTCTATCCACTTTCATCATCAGACCCTGACAGTCATTCGTAGTTCAACAAGTCTAAAGACGGTTAGGATATGTTGTTCCATTATGGAGTTCCAGTGCCAACCGTCCGGCTCCATCATCAGACCTGACAATAGTTCATGGTCAATACATCTCAAGACGATATCTACAAGACCAAACATGGCTAGGATACGTTGTCTCACTATAGAATTCCTGTGTTTACCTTCTGGCTTCATCATCAGCCCCTGAAAGTCAATTATGGCCAAAGTGCACTTAAAAAAAAATTCCATTAAGCCCATATAAGACAAGGCTATGTTCTATTATGGAGTGCTAGTTCTTACCTTCCGGCTCCAACATCAGACCTTGAAATTCACTCATGGTGAGAGTACATCTCCAGACAACTCTAACAAGCTCAAACACGACTAGGATATGTTATTCCGTTATGGAGTTCCTGTGCCTACCTTCTGGCTTCATCATCAGATCAGTCCAATTATACCATATTATTGTAATGTCATCGGTCCTCGATAAATGTGCAGTTTTTATTTAATCTACAGCTTTAAACTCGCTGATAATTGCATATAAAAATAATATCTTTTATATCCAACAAGTTCTACTCGCAAATCGATTCCGAAACCGCAATCGATTTCTGTTTTTACGTAATAAGGCGGCGATTTTAAGATCCGTATACTCATTTTTTGGGTTTTTAAGTGTTTTTTGTATTATGTAGTTTACTTACGATATTCTTTAATATTTTTACTGTTGCGTTACGAGACTAGTATTTAATAGGCAATGTGGAATATAAAACAATCGAAGACAAAGCTAAATAGAAGCAGTAGAAGTGTAAATAAGTTTAGAAGGAAAGCAGATCTTGTTGAAAGATCAGGACAGCCGAAAAATAATTAGTAAAATTGAAAAACGTGCGTACATTGTACATTATAAATATATTATGTGGAATGTACATACGGTGTACAAAAAATGTATTTTACATATTGTATACACACCACATACAAATACGCACATATGCACGTACGTACGCACGCAGGCACGAATGCACATACGCATGCACGCACTCGCGCGTGTGCAAAATTTTTACGATAATAGAAGATCTGGAACATATTGCAGACCTTATAATTTTAATGTTTCAAGTTTCAAACAAATTAAACCAACCAGACAATACAATTAGCATAAATGGAAATATTGACTTTTTAAAAAACTTTAATCCATGATGTGTATCAATTATGCGGTGTAAATAATTTTCAAATATTATATTATACGGATCTCTCGATGAGCGAATTTTATTGACACTTGACCGGTATTTTGATTTACTTCTTCAGACGGAGCCGATAGAGATTCTTCTTAGGTCGATGATAGAACAGGCTAAATCTTTGATTCATGCTGAATGCTGTACTATATTTTTGGTGGATGGTGAAGCCATGGAGCTGGTGGAGAGATATCCTTACGAAGAAGACCCGGTAAGAGGCTATAACCAGAAACGGTCTCACTCAGTCAAAATGCGTCATTAATTAAGAATGATATGAACGGTTATTGATTATTATTCAAATAACATTTAAAATCTAAAAAAATTAACATCTTCTTACAAATTATTATGTACAATGAAATAGTATATTTAGTTTACAAAATCGGTATTAATTATATGTTTAATGACAATTTGAAATTTACATACTAAAATACTTTTAAAGTCATTGGAACAATAATTCATAACCGTTTTCATGGCTACACTCTGAAAAATTAACAAATACAGTAACCTAATTTAATAATTTATTCAATTTACATATTTTTATATATCTATACATTTCACTATCACGGCTGATCCTCTTATAAAGGTAGAACAACAACCTATTAATTAATTAAAAAAATTTATTTTATTTGGTGTTTTCATAGGACTGTCTTGAATGCATAGTACAATGTACGAAACTTTGTCGCTCTGAATTGGCTGCGAATGATACACTGCTCAAGTATTACGCTCCTCGCTCCTCGATCCTTCCTTCTTCTCCGCCGCGTTCCTATTTTACGCTATTGCGACACTTTCGTGACGAACTTCACAGCGGCAAAGTTTCGTGCGTTGTACTGTACTTTTTATTGTATCAGATTTTAATCACCTTATGCGCACTAGCGACTAGGTATCTTCTAAATACTACAGATTGACAGTAATTGATCACAATGTTCCATGTTATATGCGCGTTTTAGCATTCCGTTATACGCAAAAAAATCGTGCGTCGTTGCTCGCTGACGGCCGGCGTGGCGGGGCTGGCGGCGCGGACGGGCGCGCTGCTCAACGTCAAGGCGGCGAGCGAACATCCGGCCTTCGACCCGGCGGTGGACGGCCGCCCCGGCTGCCGGTTAGCGAATGGCCACGTTTATGAAACTCTGCCGCAGTGAAGTTAGTTACTAAAGCGTTACGTCGCAATGACGCAAAATAAGAACGCGGGGGAGAATAAGATGGGGGTCGGTGAACGTTAGACCTGCACATCGCGTCATTCGCAGGAAATTTAGAGCGGCAGAGTTTCGTGCGTTGTGCTGCACCGCAGATCCGGTAACGACGTCAAATATTGTCGATGAAATCAGTTTACTGTAACTAGTTATACACAAGCTTTCGGATTTCTGTGGTAAGTACTCGACGGATATAAAGTGGGATAGGTTTAATGTATTGAAAGATTATAGATTTTGTAATAACATTATACAGAGATTAAAATCAAAATATCTGTAAAAACATACTTTATTGATGGATATTCGAAAAAGCTTTGTTTTTAAATATTTGTTTGCTAGTAAAGAAGCAATGTAAAACTATTGAACTAGACGTAGCTATTTAACATATTAGGGGAACAAAAAAAAAAGCTTAAATATTTGGTAAGTAATTTCGATGCTTAGGTTAAATTTTCTCATTGATTTTAAAGTAATTCTTTACGTTCGATTAAAATATGGCTTGACGCAAATGATTATAAATGCTGGTATTGTTCTAATGTTTTTGACTCGCTGATGTATCTGGAAATGCAGAAATGGCTACATATTTTTTTTACATTCAGGTCACTCCTCTGTCTTCCCATAAGAGAGAGATCCGGAATTATCGGTGTGGCGCAGTTGATCGACAAGGTCGGCGAGCGCTTTTTCAACCCTACCGATGAAGAGTTGGCGTTGGCGTTCAGCATATTTTGCGGATTGTGCATCGTTCGTTCGATAATGCATCAGAAGATGAGAGAAGCGCACATTAGAAATGCGTTGGCGAACGAAGTCGTGATGTATCATATGAAGGCAAGAAGATTTTAAAATGTCGTCATTTGATGAAAAATTTTGAAAATCGGGGTTGAAACAATATTATACTGAATATTCAGTTTTTTTTTTTTAATTTACAGCAAGAATAAAAAAAAACATCGAAATCGCTGAAAGACGGCGTTCCAGATTGCATTGCTGGCAATCAAACTAGGCAAGGTATGCAGGGATATTTACCGATCTTAGAGTCTGGAACCTTTTTCTTTCGTCTCTCGCTGGTACTGCAGGGCGGTTCTGATCATACGAAGATTGCCCAAAAGAGTTAGGCAGACACTTCCGACAACAAGTTGCGAGCGGTGCAACGGACGAAAGATGAGCGCGGGCGATAGACGCGCACGCGCCATCCGTCCAGAGGGGCGAGAGGGTTCGACGGCGAATACGTAATCAGAAGTGAATTCATCCCTTATTGTGAATAGGGGATGAATTAGAGAGATGGAGTTTGCGAACGGGACTTGGACAGCGCTCGGGTCCGATGTAGTATAAAGAAATAACTACATTGTTGACCACGCGAGCTGTTGTTCTATAATTACCAATAAATGTCTGCAATCCTCCGGGATTGATAAGACTTTAATTTTATTTAATTCCCATTATAAATATCTCGATGCTCAGCATTCAATCGGAAAAGATAACGCAGGTGAGCGACGCCGAAGTGGACGCGGTGTTGAAATGCGAATGCTTCACGAGTATCCCAACCTCTACAGCTTGGAGCTGAACCAGCGCGAAATCCCGCAGCGGGAGTTCGCCTGCCTCATCTACAGGATGTTCACGAATATCGGATTTGATCAGATGTTAGTAACGATATCGTTCTTGAGCTGTTCGAATCCCTTCTATTTATTGCTTTGTAAAACTTTGAATTCGTATTTTTATTTTAGATTCAATATTCATCCACGAAAATTGGTTCGCTTCATACTTCACGTGAAAAAAGGCTATCGTGACGTTCCCTATCACAACTGGACGCACGCTTTTTCTGTGACACATTCCGCTTTTGCTTTTATCAAAACCTACGAGCTGATGGATCTGGGATATCTGACGTAAGTCACGATTAAAATATTTTATTTCTAATATTTTATAATATACCATATTCTTTAAGTCAGATTAAATAACATACCTAAACAGATAATACAAGGGCGCTCTCACAGTTGGAAAGACCTGTCTCATGAAAGTAATTAGCTTAACAAACTAAGATATGTAAATAATAATGTTTATTGATAGTGCAATGGGGAGTATAGGTAATGTACAAGCAATTCACAAAACCGGTCATTTTTATGCAATCAACTATTCTTTTTGGTTGTAATTTCAATTGTCATTCACAGTATAGGCACGATACTGGTCGTTTTCGAAAACAAGCGTACTCTCTATTTTTTAGAGCGATTACAGCTAAATAAAACTAGGTATATTACAATTTGAATAAAAACGTAAGAGATTTGCGAGATGGCTGAGATCACAAAACGCTGCTTCTTCTTAAAAGATGGTTATGCAAGTATGCTTACTGGATATTTTAATAGATTGAAAAAAAAGCAATATAATTATTTCTGTAGTAGTTTTATACAGTATGAAATTAATCTTGCATCTTTCCGTAAATATTTATAATCTCCTCCTTTTTTAAAACAACTTTGCTAAACAAACTATAACAAAAACATATCATTGAAAATATCCTTATAAATAATATAAGTGAATAAAGAGAAAACCCTGTTCGGCTAGACGGCGCCGCGCGCTGCGTAGGGCGGTGTAAAGGTTGCCGGTGGTATTATTAAATTAGTGTCTGATTTTCCTTATGTATTCCACTCACCTCTAAACAAATAAGACAAATTAAGGCAAATTGTCGCGTAAACGATACTTCACGCAAACGCACAGACTCGCTGCGTCACCTCTGCAAACTCCTCAACAATAAATCATGTTTGTATGAATATGCAAACTTTGCATTGTTATTAAGTAGTTAAATATTCATCACACACAATCTTAGTTTTAAAAAATGCCAATATCGTAAACGTAACATTTTATAACTAAGTATTACCTTTACCTGAATCTCTAAAACCGTGCGTCCGATCGTTGACCGCGCAAGATATACCACCTACAGTTTTCATTTCTCTTCTTCAAAATTTTGCACGTATATTTTAGATTATTCAACAAAAAATTAAAGAAAAAAAAATAGTCCCAATTTTGAAAAAAATGAATTTGTTCATAACATGCACTATATTGTTGTTAAAAAGCAAAAAAAACGTAAGGTGTGCTATAGTTTTTTTTTGAAAGCTTGTACGCTTACGCACAATTAAAGTGCAAATGAAACATTTTATATTCGAAACTTTTTTGTAGTTCATATTTTGCAAAATCATATTTCTAAATTTTCAAGTAATACATTGAAAAAAAAAATACGTGTCGAATATTTTTGATCTGAAAACACGAAAAAAAAGTTTCGTAGAAAAAAAAAAATTTGTCTGTAAATTTCCCATGAAATAACCCGTATATAGGTTTTAGGCTGTGAGAGAATAAGATAGAATGAGTTTCTATATAGTTTTCCTATCCTTCCTCTTTATACGATGGTTCGTAGTCCCCACTACCTTTGTATATGGGCCCGTACAAGGACTATGCATACCATGAAGACTAGACTCCATGCTGTTTACTATATTCTTAACCTATTAAAAATATATACGAAGAGGAAGAGAGAGAAACGTTGAAATCTATAGCACATTATTGTCTGTTGGATCGTAATGACTATCGCGCACTTTTAAAAGTTATTTTAAATTGAATCGGAAAATCTTCCTCTTGAATAATCGATATATCGAACATCTTTACTAAAATGTTACTTTAAGTAATATAAAACATTGTCAATCAATTGCACCCACCCTCTCTCTTTTTCTATCTCTACCACCGCCTGAGTATATTCTACCATTCTTTTAAAAATTAACCAGAATGCTAAGTCTCAATTCTACCGCGCATAAACTCATGCTAGTTTTTTTTTAAATGAGAATTAATGTTTTTCTCGTCTATACCAAGATATGGGATGTTGCTAGATAGGTCGTTAAAAAAATTACTTGGGTGCGAAAATCATTTTTCGATTCAGAGATCCGTTTGTAAAATACTAAGCTTAAAGTGCTAATATGTTTATTCTCGGATATAAGACAAAATTCATGGCAGTAGTGTTTATAAAGAAGTTAAAAGGAAAACTATCATAATTGAATAGGCTTCACGAGTTAACAAGTAAGTCGGGCAACTTATAAAAAATGGAGTTGAAAAAGTAAAAAGTAAAGTTTTGAACAAATTCCATGGAAAATTGCTTACATGAAGTTGTTAGTCATAAAACCGAGAAATCAATTAATATATTCATGGCATCATTAAAAAAAAACCCCTTCTAAGTGTGCATATTGGGACGGGCATCTATGGAACCCTACACTGCGTGTTTTGCGACACGCATTTGGATGGATTTTTTAATACATTTAAGTAAACTTTTATATAAAGATATCGTTTGTGTCATAGTATAAAACTAGATTTATATTTATAAAACTATAATACTCAAAAGATCTATACTTATAATAACTATACTTAACGAATTTTGGCAATCTTAATGCGAACTTTCACTGTTTTCGTCTACCAGTGAACTCCAAGCTTTAATGTACGTGATCGCTTGCCTGGTGCACGACATGGATCATCGCGGTACCGTCAGCGTGCACATGCAAACACGTGAGTTAATATTACAACGTGATATTAACTTTTAAATACACTGACTTTTACGACAGTGCCATAGACAATATCACAAATGTTACAATATTTCTATAATCATTACGATTCGTTTGACACAGAAGCCACAGAAGTTGTGGAGAAATAGGTGATTCACCATTCTGGGGTTGCCCCTATATTGGATTCAGTGTTAAGTTACTTTTCTTAATAGCATACTTTTAGAGGCAAACGAGCATGTGAAGGTGATGACCTACTTTCACAGGAGAATAGATGATCACAGCCGCTCATAGACATGCGCAACCCTAGATAAGTCGCAAGCGCCGGCTTTTTAAAAATGAGTGGGCCCTTTTCTTGAAGATCCCCTGGTCGCATTCGATTTACAATACTTCCAAACACCTAATTTCATTGTCGCGTTCAAATCACGCTGACCGTTTGCTGGTTGGCAAAGACAACTTGAATCGACAGCAGGAGCGGCTCATACATTTTATTGTCAGTTAACACGTTAAATGTCGAGCCGAAGTTATAAGTCGAGTGTCCATTCCGAATGAGACTCGCCAGGCGAGTCGGCGGCGGCGATCTCCGAGTACAGTATAACGCACGAAACTCTGCCGCAATGAAGTTAGTCACGAAAACTTCGCAATGGCGTACAATAGGATGAAGGATGAAGCGGACGCGAGGGAGAAGAAGGATGGGTCGGGGAGCGTTGAACCTGTCCATTGGACTGTTCGCAGGCAAACCAGAGCGGCAGAGTTTCGTGCGTAGTAATGTACGATCGACTCGCAGCGCGAGTAAAATATTTTTTCACATGGAAATCTATAGTCCCTGCCTACCCTTCTGGGAAATAAGCGTGGGTTTTAAATTATTATCTTATAGTATCGAGAGTTTATCAGTGGTGCTTAATTGCGACTGTCATTTTCCTTTACATACGGAAAATACGTATAAAGAAAACATAGAAAAATTATAATAAACTACTTTTTGTTTAATTAATCATACATATACAGTTTCGTTTTTACATTCCCTTCAAAATTTTAATATCATTACAAAGGCCCTCTTAAGGTACAAAAACTATACATATTTGACATTAGGCAAGTGTTATTAATTGAGCTTTTGGAATAACGTTTATAGCGAAGTACTTTTTTCCGAGATTGGTCTCGTTTATTAAAATAAACGAAATCGCTTTTCGCCGAAAAATGCAACAAATTTATCCTTATTCACCATAATTCGGCATTCGTAAATTTTTAGTAACAATTTTGCTCTTTTTCATAGTATAAAATAAAAATTGTCTATAAGCCATTGTTGTATTATTTTACGTTACAATTATTTATGTATTGTAGTACATTGTATAGGCTGTTTTAATTTTACGAATATCTGATATTCGACCGCAAATCGATTTAGATACCACCCGATAATCGGTCGGATATCCGACAGTTGCCGGCTTTTCCATTTCATCGCTATGGGATAATGGAATGGTAATGTTTCGATAAATAGTTCGAACATGGCTGGTATGAACGGCACATGTCATATGTCATCGTCTAGTCTTTGCATACAGCCGTGTGGGCTAAGGCATCATAAATTGCTTCGTGATTTGACACGCACTCGGTAATAAATGCCAAAGTTTCCACCTTAGGCTGATGGCAATTGCATAAAATGATCTTTTTTGTATGCGCATCGAAAGCACGTCGCTTAGTAAAACTGCACATATCGAGGTCCGAATCTGGCGGCGATGTTCACCAGCGAAGGCAGCGTCGTGGAGCGTCATCACCTGGCGCAGGCTTTGGCGGCGCTCGGCACGGAGGGCTGCGACGTTCTGGAGGGTCTGCCGAGACACGACTACGACAGGGCGCTGCTCATGCTCAGGGATTACGTGCTCGCCACGGACTTGGCGAACTTCTACAAGTCGGTGTATTTGTAATATATTTCGTTTAATCCATTTCGCTTGCATTCAAAAATATATGAACAATATGATAAAACTTTTAAGACGTGTCATTAAGATCTCGACAATATTATTTGAATATGCTAGTTACGGTTATATATATATTGTGCAGTATGGAAGAATAAATTAACCGTGTATTAGATAATAAAGTTTTTAAGAGAAAGTTAACAGATTTGTAGTAGCTGTATATTTAGTGTATCTACACACGTCTCCAGTTGCTCCAAATCGGTAGATATATAGCTGTCCAAATAAACGTCCCCATAATAATAGCTACTGTAGTTGTCAAGATAAACTGTTTTCTAAATATTCTTCCAACTGTTTAGTTTCTGTGATTGAATAAAATTGACCATTATCCTCTTGTCTCCGAAATAATGAGTCTAAAATTTTACAAAGAAATTTAGAAAATAGTTCACAA
Source organism: Eumeta japonica (assembly GCA_005406025.1). Taxonomy (NCBI): domain Eukaryota; kingdom Metazoa; phylum Arthropoda; class Insecta; order Lepidoptera; family Psychidae; genus Eumeta; species Eumeta japonica. The sequence goes on from BGZK01000001.1 coordinate 542,832, forward strand.
GAATCATTTATTTACAGATTACAGGACAATTTATAAAAAATCTATGGAGTTTAAAATATGCAGTTCTTATTTTAAAGTTAATACAAACAAGTTTGGGTCAGATTTAAAAAGAACATTGTAACAGCATATTCGTAAAGAACCCTGTTCACGTGAGTTCAACTCCCACTTGTCTAGTTATTTTTATTAACCTTTTTGCCGCCTACTGTATTCCTCTGCGGCGTCGTCATACTTCGATCGCTTTTGAGGAGACAGAACACTGCGGCGAATCAGTTGATAAAATTTATTATAGAAATAAAAATTCGTAAAGTCTATATATTTTTTATATCGATTACAAACTTTCACCTTTTTATTTCCCTTAAAATTCGGCTATAAAACCGGATCAACAGAATTATTTTTCGTTTTTTTTTTGGCGATTTTGTGTCATATTTTTCCTAAAAATTAATACATTTTTTTGGGCGTGGTAAGACACCGTATCTGCGAAAACTTCGTCACATGACTGCTCCCATCCATCCACTAGAAGTAATCTGACTACAGATAATTACTGCTAACCATGCGAAGCCGGGGCGGGTCGCTAGTATTAAAATAGAACATGTGAACTGAGTTCCGCGCAGTGTTCTAAATAAAGTAAAACGTATATATCAGTCGGTGGCGCTGGCCGCAATGAGTGAATTAACTAAATATTACAAACGTGCAGATTTCGACCAGCACGAAAATATTGTTGTAAGAGAAAATCGATTGTGACTTCAATGATCTCTACTCGGTAGCCGTATTTGTTAGACAAAAGTTACCTATGTCTATTTATAATATTTGGTAATAAATAAAAATACATTAAGTATGATATTCTAAATCTCATAAACCAGACAAAATGGTTATTTCCTTATCGGATATTGACATCGTTTGGAAACAAAAATTCAATAATAATTTTCTAGCCCTGTTTTATACCTAGATATTAAGTTGAAACAAAATTAACGTTAGTCTAGTATTATTTTGTGAGTTTTGGCACCTTAATTCTAAGTAAAGAACATTAATTATGGAGAAAAACAACAATAAGTATAACCTCATTAAATCAGTGTACATTTATCTCCTTTTTTGCAAAAATAGAGAAAAGATTTTTATATTGGAAAATTTATTACTATAGTCATATTATTATATAGGTCAAAAAACGGCGTTCTTCACGCAGTGTTTTATTGGATAGTAAAGAATGGTCACTGTCAATTTTAGCAGCTCCTATGACAAGCAAGTCACCCAATAAACAGATGAAGCAAAAAAGATTAACAAAAAGTCCCACCATGAATATCAATATTATAAAATGGCATCAAACAGTAAATTATATGAACAATGATTCCAGGATTTCTCATTTTGTGCAATTAATACAACAAAAACTTAAACATACAAACTTGTGTTTGTGCACGCTTATTTTCGGAAAAATTAAAATGGTTTCAAATTTTTCACAAGAGATGCACAACTTGACACTCAAAATGATTAATCCAAATTTGATTGAGACGTCCTGCCTATTAACGTCGTAACAATTAAATGACATCTTTTATTTTATTTTCAGAAATTATTCTGTCATGATGTAATTCGTTCGGTAATAAATAATGTTTCAAAATTTTTTTATTGTGTTAACTAACACCTAACACATAATTACCTATTGTTTCATTTATTCCGACAGTGGCACATCACTAGTAAACATACATATATGTGGTGGCGTGGCGTACGTACGAAAAATATAACTTCGAAAAAGTGAAAAAAAGTACAAAATCTAAAACACATTTTAAAATCTTTATTGGTTTGGAAATATACTTCTATATTATTTACTTTATTCTTTATATTGTCTACTTTACGTAAGAATATATAATATTCATAATTATTTTATATATACCCTAAAAAATCCCAATTTGTTTATTACTAATATATCGGTGCTCGGCGTGAGTGGCAGGACACTTGATGACATATATCAGTCGCTGGCGTTGAAAGGGTTAAGAGCTACGGTAGATAGCTTTAAAATAGATACCCTATAACTTATTTGACAGAATACGATTTACACAACGCAAAAAGTAAAAAGATGACTTTTTGTGGTGGTTAAGTGGTAGCAAGGTCATTTTGTTGACGCTGCCTAATCAGGAGTAAAGAAGATAGAATTTCATACATATTAATAGGTTTAATTTAAAATGTTATTGTAATAAAAAAACACTATAAAATAATGTAATAAGTGCTTAATTTTAGAAATAAAATGCGTTGCAATAATTTTGTTACAAATGTGTTTCCTGGAAAAAGTTATTGATATTCAAAGCTTAATGAAAAAAATTGAGTTTTTTTACTTATATTGTATTAATACGACATTATAATGACCATTATATTTAATTTAATAATATAATATTTAATATAATCATATGAAATTTAATTTCATTACACTGTTTAATTTAATTTCATTATATTTTAATCCCATTACATCACATTTAAATAGAAATCTATGCGAGCACCGCGCTGTGGCGATGGACTACCAGTTGGGCAACCCTCGACACGGCGCCGCCCTGGTGGCCGTGCTCATGAGCGCGGCCGACCTCAGCGACCACATCAAGAATTGGAGCTGTGCTAAAAGGACTGCGGTAAGTTAATGTCGATTATGTAACACTATTAGTTATGTTTTAAGTAATTAAACGTCATTTACTAAATTTGGGAATATTTATCATAGTATCAGTTGTTGATAACAGTGTAATATAGTTCTAATGTATAACTAATATTATTTAGTGTCAATATAACACAGACGTGTCTCAAATAATCTAGAGGTTCGAACTGTATGGAATTGTTATTCAATTTCTCGTCTCTATCCAAGTCCCGATTCTGGATTCGTAGTCGGACCATACAATAAATAAATTAATCTCGTTTAGGTTAGTTTTTATTTTGTGAAGAACGCCTTTTGTGAATTAATTCATAGCAAAATTTGACAATCTTGTTTTTATGTTTCCAAAGTTATACAAAAGGTAATATAAGTCCTATACATATAAGTTAGTTATTTCAAGAAGACACTTCTTTTTCTATTTAAAGGAAAAACTTTTTCTCCCGTTGTAACTTGTCTTCTTTATTTAATTTTTAATAGTAATTTTATTAAAAAATAATGTCATTCGAATAAACAATTTTAGTATGGCATTGGAGATTCGAAGCAATCTTGCACTAATGTATTGTGGTCTATTATAAAGGTTTTTATATTGGTATTATAAAGGTATTTTTAAAAAATCATTTTAGTACACTGATTAATATATTTTTAAAATATACGCCCTACTAGGAGAAGTTATGTAATCTCCTTCCGCCCCTTTTGCGTTTGATGCATTGCATGATTTAGGGAACATATCCAAATTACGTGACCCATATTTTATAATTTTAACCCTGGTGACCAAGCGCAGTATATGCTAAGACACCCCCCTTCCCGCGATCCACTTCTAAATAAGTAAACGCTGCGCGCCATAATTTGAATATATTTCCGAAAAAGCGCGAGAATTGTCAGACTACGTGAAGCATTGAAAACGTAATATACAAGGGCGATCAACGCGTTGTTTCCGAACCAAAAGCAACAGTTCGATTCTTGCCCGCGGACCATTTGACCGGGTAGTTTTAAATTTAAGTCAAGTTAAACCACTAGTGCCTCCCCACGCAAAGCACGTTAAAGCATCGATTTGTTACCGCCTGGACAACAGCGGGCGCCAACATCCTTTGCACCCGTATTGGAATAGAGTGACTGCACTATACTATGTCTGCGTCTACTCTCTATTGACGAAGGCGATGAGGGATTGAAATGGGTAATAGGATTAAGATAAGCGGCCTTATTACCTAAAAGCAGAAATCGACTTCAATTTCGGAATCGATTTGCGAGTAGAATTTGTTGGGTATAAAAAAATGTTATTCTTATACGTAATTTTGAGCGACTTTAAAGCGTTAGATTAAATTAAAACTTCGTACACTTATTGAGAATAGATGATAATATAATAATACGGTATGGTTGCACTGATCTGATGATGGAGCCAGAATGTAGACACTGGAACTCCGTAACGGAATAACATATCCTAGTGGTATTTGAGCTTGTTAGAGTTGTCTTGAGATGTGATCTCACCATTAGCTATTTTCAGAGTTAAATGATGAAGCCGAAAGGTAAGCACTAGTACTCCATAATAGATAATAGTATTAATGGGATCGGAATCAAGCTTAGGATCGAGGTTTTAATCTGAAACGAGATTGAGGAAGGTTGGTAGGATAACACAATCTTGGCACGATTTGAAAAAAAATATTAATCTATATATGTACATAATTAAAATGGTTTTCTTTGGGCGCGCATCACGCAAAAACTATTAAACGTATAGGTCTGTAACTATGACCATTCGAAACGGAATCGTTTGTAGATGGTTATAGGCTATTTATAATACAAAAAGTATGTTTGAGTGGATGTTTGTCATATGCTGACAGCTGGACGGATTGTAACCATAGAAGTAGATTATGTTCTCAAATAGGATATAAGATGGATATAATAACATTATTGCTGTATGTTTATTTACACCCAATAAAGCGGGCGGATAACGGTTAATTTGTAATAAAATGAAATGTATATTTGCATGTAACAGGCGTCAGTGCTGATGGAATTCTTCCATCAGAACGAGCTGGAGAAGCAGCGCGGCGAGCAGTCCCCGGACGCGGCGGACCGCGGGCGCGCGCTCATCCCCGACTTGCAGATCGACTTCATACGTAACGTCTGCGCACCTGTTTTCGAGTCCGTAACTATTAAACTTACTTGGTAAAAACATCACGGTCCTAACAGCCTCCGAAATATATTGGATCAGTGCGCGGCGCTCTAGACCTTAGTTCCTCGATGTTAGTTAAATGAGAAACACATTGATGTTACAAACAAAACCTGACACCTATTGTGTTTTCTCCAATAATACATATTAATTTCGAGGTTTTACGAGATTTACCCTTCAATCTTTATATAGCATCATTTTATGAATGCGATTTCGAACATAGAAATCAAAACTATCAGTTCTAAATATCGTAACAATAATTTTTAGTCAATTTAATTAAATCATTAGTTTCTAGTAGCATACGACTGATTTATTCATTATTAATATATAGTGTAAATTGAAATACACGATCTTTGCCCGTTTTGTACAATAAGGTTTTTTTTCAAGAAAAGGAAAAAAGGCATAATGCATTATTTCGGTCTATCACTTTTTCATTGTAGACGTCAGACTTTTAAACTCATAAAATTAATATATTTCCTTGAGCTCTACCAATGACATAAATTAAAAACAGGGATCTACACGAGTCTTAGACGAAATTCACTGAATTATAATAATTATTAATCAATTAATATAAATTTACCTTAAAATAATATAAAAATATTTCAAATTGTTTTATTTTAGTATTTAGAGTTAGTAAAATAATCCTTAATATGGAGTCAGAATATTTAAATGGAATATATGTAGGTGTTATGAATTATTTTTAACGTACTTGAAAAAAAAGTAAGGGTTTTCTGTTTCCCTTGTATGTCTTAGTATATATTGATTTATAATGATTGTTTATATTTTGAAGGTTACTATCGAAAATCATACCAAGGGCGAAGGTGTACTTAAATGCTTTCGAGCAGCATCTCTTCCGCTGGGAAAACTCCAAGTCTATATTTGCAGAGGCTAGTACTTTACATAACTTGTATATCGATGCCTAGTACGAGAAGCCATTCAATGATCACTAGTTCGTTGAAAAAGATGATGGTCATTAAAGTTACTATAAATAAAACAAACGTAAATATTCCTTTTAAATGAGCGAATAAGGGATTTTATAGCAATAAATGTTAAATACTATTCATAATGGTGGGAGAATTATGGGAAACTCAGTTTTTAATGCTAAATAATGACGCACGAGACGCAATTTTGGATGAAGTTTTCTTAAGGTTATTAATTATATTATCTATGACTTTCCATCTTTACATCTGTCTACATATCGATAACATCACACAGATCGATTTTGACAGCTATATCGTTAGGTGTAATTCTATGCATAGGTACTTGTTATCAGGGGTGTGCAGGGCATACAAACAAATAAGCTGGGCATACCTTGTATTCCCATACGTACATGGCCATAATTAATAAATAAATATAACTTAAAAAATATAATGTTAAATTATGTTTTTATTTTATAACGTATATATCAGTATTTTTGAGAACTAACTTCACAATGAACCGCGGTGACAATTTTACAATTCACCGCAAGTGGCGTACGCAGGATGCGCTAGAGCCGCCTGGCACGAATGGTCGGCCTATGGCCTGAGCACTAATCAATGCTTCTCCGACATAATAAAACCCTTTAGTTGGGAGCGTATAGACAAAGCAAAAGTGTATGTGTGCGTTTCAGTCTGTTGTATCGTGATTACAAAGAATTTTTTCACTATTTTGTTATATTTTTTTAGGGCAAGTGATTGACTTTTAAATAATTATTTAGAAAATTTACTTTAAAAAAAATGACCTGTGTTGGCAAAGTGTTCTTAAATAAATTAAAATCTGCTGCTTTTTTAGGCGTATCTTCTGAGAAAATGATGAATTTGGTTGCGAAGGGAAGGGAATTTAAATTTCATTTTTTTGTAAATACATTTTCAGGAATATTTTCTGAGATAGATATTTTGTATGAAATATTATAGAAAGATCAACGGGATTGTTTATGTCCGAAAAATTAAAGGGCTTAAAACTTTTGTGGAACAGTATAAGCTAAATTTGATATTAGTTTTATACAGTTCCATGAAAGCGGTATTAATAATAATAATATATTCCGGCACATAAACAACACCATCTGATCCCAAATTAAGCTACTAAACTTGTATTTCAGGTATCAGATATTTGATCCAATACATATTTAATTTTCTTTTTTTTTGTAAATATATACACATAGATATACTCAGACTCAATAAAAATATTAATTTTTAATCAAATAAATAAACGCTTGTTTTGTGTGAGAATCAAATCCAAGCTCCCAGCGCAGCAGGTAGGGTCACTACCAACTACGTCTATACGCAGTCTGATATTGACAATGTTCAACAGTATTACAAGCGGGTGTTTTGCGAAAATATAGACAATGTAGAGAGACACGAGTGTCGTAGTTGCTACAAAAAATTAAAAAACTTGTGCTTGCTCGTGACAACTTTCTTCCTTTTGTATGATGAGAATCTGGCATACAATAAGATTCAGGTTGGTTAAGTGGTCACCTTCGGTAGGTCAAGATCTAAACCAATCCTCAATTTAACTAAAATTATATTTTTTTTTAATTTTGATACTCTGTTGTCCGAAATCTTTCTGCACGCTCTTTCTTGTAGTGCTGTTTACAGCAATCACGTATATCGATGAGTATCACGATGACGATAGAAGCAAAATAGAGCGACACGCTAGTTTGAGGGATAGAGCGTAGTATTTGTCGATATTAGCTATATTATTTTTTCAGCCAATAAGAATGTGACAAGTCATATTTGTGATTAAGACTGATGCTTAAATATCAATATTTCCCTTATTTTAGTTCATTACGGAAACAACTAGGGTTGTTCTCGCAACGTAGTATACTTGCAAATAATCTATGTCGTTAATATTCGTTCAACGATGACATCCTAGCAAGTACGTTGTCTACAACATAGAAGACAAAAGTTTTTAATGTCGCATAAGTAACTAAAAAAAAATTTTCAATAACATAAATATATTATGAGATTACAAATAATTCATATCGGTCACCTTTTCATTTACGGCGTCTTAATGTTTCATTTTCTGAGTAGAGTTAAATATACTTTTTCTCGTTACTTCCTCAATCCGTATGGCTTTTACATTTCAGGTGCCGACGCTGGAAGGCATTTCGGTGCTAGTTAGCCCAAATTTAGATAACTTGATCGACTTCAACATCCAAGAGAAGGAGCGTCTCAGGCTGCTCGCGATACAGGAAGCAGAGGAAGCAGAGAGAGCGGCGCGGGAAGCGGCGCTGGCGGCCGAGGAGGAGGAAGAAGAAGAATATTGAAAGTTGAAGATGCACCAACGCAATTGATGCGATCAATTTTAACCTAGGGTTGATAAAACATTCCTGCGCGTTTTAAGTCTGTCACGTTTTTGAGAGTCACGTTTGTCACGAGTTTTGAGAAACGAAATTGGTGTCAACTCGTTGAGTGTACATTTGATTTGGTTAACTTTAAATTATTTGAATGTTATTGTAAAATATAACAATGTCCTCCACAACTAATCCAAAAGTGAACCTAATATTATGAACGTACATTTTATAAACTACAGGAGTAGAGGAGAGACAAATCTGAAAAATAGATCATTCTAGATTATACACACAAACAACATTATATGATTTTATATATACAATCAAATTAAATTTAAGCATCAAATGTTTAGAAAGCACTCAGATAAGATCATTTACATTCATTACGTGTAATGATATTCAATTATTTTTTCCGATTATTATAATTTTTGCAAAATTCGCAATTCCTTTAGAGACAATTAATAATTTCAGTTATTTGTAGAAGTAATTTTATACATATTTTCTTTGGAATAAATGACAGAAAGGCCTTTCAATTAAGACTTTATTCATTAAACATCTATATTATAAATAATCATAAATTCACATTTATAAGTATACAGGACACATAATTGCAAATCAATTACATTATGTTTACTATGTTAAAGTCAACAAAAAAAAGTATGAATCTTTGGAATGTATTATTGTAACAGCATTTTCAAATAAAACCTCTTTGTTGGAATATGAAACCAATTAAATAACAATAATGTCAAAAGTGTAAATAAATTCGTGTATAGTGAATTCCTAAAAATATTGGCCAATTTAATGGATATGAATTAATGTGCATTAAATTATCCAATAACCAGATTTAATCATTTCATAAAAAATATTATTGGTCTGCAACTGATCAGCAGGAATGTCGATATTATGGGGGAAGGGAAACAGGTTCTCACCACTGCACTAATATTTATTGCCTGATTGGCCCTTGGGACATTTGGGTACTTAAGTGATATTATTTAATCATATTTTTTATATAATATAATGATCTATCCCACTAAACCATTCTCTTTCGGCTGTAGCAATTCATCGATGACCTCGTCCACCATGTCCACGAGCATCTCTCGAACTTTTTCTTGATCTCTGTATTCATATAAATTGTATTAAAATAAAAGAAACTAGTAGCCTCACATGCAAGCTTACCAATGTTTTGTAATTTAAATGAGCATGTTAAAATTCAACAATTCAATTATCTTTTAGACATCCAAACGAACATAAGATGTAATAAACAACAGCAAATTTTTGCTATCATAATACGTATGACTGTAAAGCAAAGATAATAATTGAATACCCAATAAATTTCTATTCATGATTTGGAACACTGATATCCAGATGGAAGAAAAATTAACATAGCAATTCAACTATATAATGTGCGTTGTAAGGTACAGGCATACACTGTAATCTTATGACAGCATTCCTATTATAAAGTAGGCAAAGATGGCAATGCTTATCGAGATCTCCCAAAAAATTGAAATTGTTGTATAATAAAGTAAAAATTAATTAAAAAAAGTAAAATTACAACAGGGAAACATCTTACTGCGGAGTATCGGCACGCGTGACCAGTTCCGTGTAGTACTTGATCTTGGGCTCGGTGCCGCTGGTGCGGACCGTGGCCGAGAGTCCGTTGGCACACCGCAGCATGACCATCTCGCCCCCGGTGTAGATGCCGTCCAAGCCAGTGCCCAGAGCATCTGAGAACAATAGAAATTAAAATTATAATATCTCTTTTACATCCTAACTAAATTATTAGACTCGATTTTGCAATATTCTAGTAAGTTTTTATAAAATTAGTGTCTATTGAAGGGTATAGTAAATATAAACATACTTAAATCATGTTTCGGTTTGACATCTTCATCCGGCACCGTCACACCGGCCGCGAAATCTTGTATGGAAATGATTTCAAATGAGCCAAGTTTATTTGGATACTGGAAAAAATTAAAAATAAACACATTACTAAAATTTCTAATAAAACAATAAGATAAATCAAAGTGTTTGGGTAGTAGAGTGTTAATTATCTGATAATTAACTACCATTATGATGAATAATTGTTTATTTCTTTTTAACCCCATAAGAAGAAGAATTAAAATAGTTTGGCAATCTGTGTTTGTGAACTGGTCAAGTGTAACTATTGATCTCGATCTTCAAACTTTTTTCTTGAATTTGAGTACTTAGGCAGGAAAACAAATGAAAATCTGTTCATATCAAGTCTGGAGATAATGCCGGATGTGGTACTAAGGCTCATTACAAATTTCATTTATTTTTGAAAGATGAGGACGCGCGTCGTAATGCAAAAAAAATTATTTTTGACAATCTAGACCACTTAAGATATCTAGTTATCGCAGTACATTTTTGCACTCAACTGGTGTTGCACCTATACTACCAGTTTTGATGACTTTCCTTAATCATGGAGGCGATGTGATATTTGCTAATGGCCACAGACATGTTCTCTTGCCCATCAGCGTGAAGTCAGATGTAGGTCTTCGATCCTTTAACTGTTGTTTATTCGCCTCGGTGAAACGTGTAGTTTGCGGTAAATCTCATAAAGAGAAAACTGTTAGCCATGAAACCGTCAGAACCAACGACGTAAATCTGAGATTCGGTCTTTGCCTTCAACAATACGTATGTTATGATCAGCTATAGTGTAGTAAAGTGTCGCCTAAACGGTACTCCTATGAAAGAATTGTATCACACGTGGCCTTGTTTCTTCCAATACATACATCCCTACCACTTCTTATAATAATATGTTGATCTGACAAGATGCTCCTAGAACTATTTCATAAATTAAAAAAAAAATGCTCATTATTTATCTAGCAATCTAATATTTTAGAGAGATTATTATATTTCCCGTATGCGTAAAATGCGTATAGTTGTACGGCGATTACGTCAATATTACCATGTAAATAATCAGATTATCTCTACGTCTTAGCAATAACAATAATTTCAAAACCAATAATTGTGCTTATAAATAATCCGTCAGTGTCCATTATTATCATCATTGGATTTCAGGGATATATAATTGTTATTTGAAACATAGAAAACAATTGTTTAGATTATTCATTCTTAGTGGATTTTGTAAAACAGCTCAGGTTATTTTATTTTTTTGTAGATTTGTAGATCGTATGACATAGAACTATTAACAACACAAATAAACAATACAGCTGTCTGGCAACAAAAAAAAAAAAATAAATAAAAAACTAAATGTACATTATATGTACCTATCGCTTTTACAACTCCATTGAAAAGGGAAAAATTCATATGTAAATAAAAAATGCGTATATTTAACATAAGCTATTTTTTACAAACTGCAGTAACGAATATAAAGTTATTGTATAGTTTTAAAAACATTCAATTCACACAATGACAACTAGTAAAGGAATTTTTGTATTCTCATCTTCAAAAATTTGAAAAAAAAGCACTAAGAATTTGAAAAAGTAGAACTAACCACACCGGGACCATGGTAATTACGGATCCTGCGGAATATCTTCTGGATGACGTGAGGATCGTGGCATATGTAGTAGGAGTTGTGCGACACGTGGTAGCCGTACCGGGCGTACAGCGCCTGCAGCTGGTCGTTCAGCGACGATCCGTTTGAGTACAATTCAGAAGCCAGTGATGCTACCTGTAACGGTTACTTGTCAGATGGGTGATAAATGCATTGTGTACGGCTTTCTATTGATCAAACGGTTAAAAATTTATTTTTTTCTTATATTAAATGCAGCTCACTTGAACCGCGGCCGAAACGCCGTCCTTGTCGGGGACGCGATGGCTGCACATGTAGCCGATGGCCTCCTCGAAGGCGAACAACGGTAGCTTGCCTTCTTTCGCCAGCAGCAGTGTAGTGTTACCTAAGCAATAAAATGTTTTATCACACAATTATCGTTCGTTTGGGATATTTAATTTAGTAAGTAACAAAAACATAGAGGTATAATTTTTCAAAGAAGTTATATTTCATGTTTTCCCTGTTTTTGATTTATTTAATACATAAATTGATACGCATTCTATGAAGCACTTTCTGTGCTTATAGTTGTATATGTTAGCAGTTTAATACATTTTTTATACTTCTCGGAAAAATAAAGGATTATTGGTTTATGCACTGACTTATGTCTATTCTGTATTTACAAATCAAATCAAAACTATCTTTATTTCGAAGGTAATGGAATTACACTTGAAATACGTCATCATAGCATTCTTTTGGTATTCATATTAACATCCATTCCGAATGCTGATTCATTTTTCGGTTTCGCTCAAAGGTACATGATAGATAGTCAATAAAACTAGCACAACATTTGAAAATCACATGAAACAGCCTGATAGTCAAACAGTTAAATTCCACGGGTTTTTTTGTTAATATATTTAAGTACGGCATAATAGCCCTTAACCGCATAATTTTTTTTTTAATGAAAGTTTTAAATTTATATAAGTTAATATTTGAAAGTGCCTGATCATTATTTAGGAATCTCAGATATAAAAGTTTATCAAGGCTCTGACAGAGTAATAGTCATATATTCTTTGAAAATAATGATACTTCAGGTATCCACTTGTCACATTTACACAAAACTCGAGATGAAAACTTGGCACACTTCCACCTTATATTGATACGATGCAGTAATTCATATGTACCCATCCACTTAAAGCCGGTCAGCGTCTCGACGAACTGGCAGCCCTCGGCTTCTGCTATGGTTTTCAACATTTTCGAACTCACAATGCTGGCTATAAAGTAGACATCATGCGGGCTGATTTCTTCTGGCTTGTTTCTGTACTGTTTGAGAAGCCACCAACCAAGGAGTGCACCCATTTCGTTCCCAGAGAAGATTTTCCATAATTTCGATCTGTTAGTGGAGTAACATGCAAGAATAGTTGGATTATTATAAAACATTCAAATGAATAAAAATGTTATTTTTATGAATAAAATTTTCTTCAGCGTTTGTCTTTTAGACTTTCAAGGTATCTATTATATATATTTAATATAAAACATAAGATTAGGCTAGTTGACAAAATTTTAAAAACTAGTTATTTATACACCTAGACACTTATTTTATGTAAAAAAATATATATTTTAAGGAAAAACTAATATTTACAATTAGTATTTTGCATTTAAAAAAATCAATTTAATTTTCCGTCAAAAACGCTCAAGACTGTCATGGCGTCTTGAATGACGTCACGGCTCGCCAAACAAAACTGTTTGTTTACTAAGATTGGAAGTGTTTTAAAATAAAAATGGATTTGCCGTCGTATAACTATTACAAGTGCTGTGTAGTGCCTCAGTGTGAAAGTACAAGCATAAAAACGCCCAAAAATTATTTATATATGTTCCAAAAATCAACAAATACGGAAAAAGTGGCTAACACTTGCAAGGAGGAATGATAGTCATTGTTTTTCAACAAACTCAACAATGTACTTTTGTGAAGATCATTTCGATGTAAGTATTCCGCTCAACATAGTGTAGGTAATGTAAATGTGATGTAAATATACATTAAAACAATAATATACTATTTAAGGTTATCTATTTTATAATCGTCAAAGTCAAAGTGTTTATTGTCTTATTTAGAATATGTCAGTTGTATTCAAACAACAATACATACAAAATCAATAATCGGTAATAAAACATAAATATTTATATCTAAACTTATAATAAATATATTATACTTACATTGAAGCTTTAACATTGCGGAATTCCGATGAGCAAAAGTCTCTATTTGATGCGAAAAATGTACCAAGCATAACGGCGTCAACTCTGGTCAAGTTATTGCTATTTGCTTTGCTAAATCCTGATTCCATGATGATATCTGTTTGTCTTTCACTATATGACTAAGAATAACTGTATTTACGTGTTAAAAAAAGGGATAACAACGAGAAATTATAATGAAAATGGCAGGAGGCTATCTTTGTTGTATGAATGAAAACGTCAACGACAGCAGATGTTTGTAGAGCCGTGACGTCACACTTTCTGATTGGTGTTTACTGTCACGTGACTTAATGCCTATTTTTTTAAGATTTATTTTCTAAAAATATAAATAATCTTTAATTTTTATGATAATTAGATTTTTTTTTTTCCTAATCTAAATGTCTTGATCTATAATTAGAAACTATAATCCATCCGATTTGTTCTTAGTGGAAACAAGCCGATTCAAGTTACATATTTCTTCATTGGTAACGCTCAACAAATGTTATGTTTGTATGCATGTGTGGGCGTGTTTGCGTTCGTGTGTGCGTGCTCTATATTTATAGGTAGGTGTGTATAAATTTATGATATTTTACATGCTTAAATACTGCTCGGCGTGGACTTATAATAAATTTTTTCATTCTATTTTCAATATCGCGAGACGTATCTCTCTTACAAAATACGGACGTGAAATAACAGCCTCCGTTGTTGTATTACGTCCAGCGAGTTTAGAGTTCTCGTGGCCCATTGCCCTTCTATCAGACATACTATTCCTATCCAAGAGGCTGGCAATGCGCTGGTGACTCCTCTGGGGTTGCGAGCGTCCATGACTATCTACCCTCTAATGGCTCACAAGCTCATTTCCCTCGGAAAATGCGATGAAAACAAAATGTAATCGGTAGAATGAATCACTGAGATGGATAACGAAATTGGTGCGGAGTCGACATGAAGGAATAAGTTTGAGAGGAGAGTTGAGTTTCTTGGCGCTTATTCTCGACAGTTCATTCAATTTCTAAAGCCTCAGCCGTTTTTGGTAAGAGTAAGTATCTTTTCATGGGCGTATGTGCTAAATGAACTATCACATGCCATTTCATTTGATTCATTGTCCACGTGGACGGAGCCGCGGCGAAACTTAGTATTATATTTATCAATATCAAATTTATGAATGTCAATAATATCAATTCTGAAGTTAACATTGTCCTATTCGACACTCGAAAATATTACATTTCTTAATTTACTTGTAACTTTAACCATTGAGCCGCTACCGCTTAATTAATATTTACATTAAGGATATCTATAAAATATAATTGCTTTTCGAAAATATACAGAAAATTTATACATATATTCTAAATATAAAAGAGTGTACTGTTAAAAGTAACTGATATATCAACAATACAGCCCAAACTACTGGGTCTGGAGACTTGAGATTTTGTAGAGAGAGTCTTGTTATAACGTAGGCGAGCACTACGAACGAATTTTTAGAAATTCATACCCTAATGGGGTGAAAACGGTGAAATAGTGTTATATGGAAAATCGAAACCATTGAAGGTATAGATGTCAAACTTAACATTTTAGTTACTTATAAGCATAAAGAAAAAAATAAATACATTATTTTTTTCTGTTGTATATATATAGCGTATATAGGTGTATAATAGCTAATGAAACGTTGTATGGAAAATATTTCATTGCGGTCCCATCTTTATATTTCAAAAAATACAAAAGTGAGGCTACGATCGGAATCGAGACCGCCATAGCGATTGGGATCTTGATTTTATGTTGTGGCAATATACAAAATGGAGGAATTAATTTTATGTCTATACGGGCGGAGCCGCTTGCCAAAGTTAGTAAGTACCTCATAAAACTGTGGTATCTGTACATTGAAATTGTTTGTGAAATACTGATTAATAATGATGTAGGACGTGTAAGAAAATACAATACGAATATTTTTAAAAACATTGCTCGTTTGTCAGTTTTAACACACCAATTTCCAAAACTAATAGATAATTTATATGAGATTTTCATGGGCGACCATTTAGAAACTGTAAAGTAAAAATACATAAAAAATTAAAAAAATGACATTTTATGCCAACTCTATTATGTATATTTCATTCATTTGTCATTTGTTTTTACAAATTGGCAGCAAAAACAATATTGGTTGTCAAACATCAACATGAATTAATGCGAGAAAATTTTCGTGCAATGATTTTCTGTGACTTTCGTTGTAATTTAAGGCAACAAGAAAGTTACAACAGACTTCGGTTGGTCTGTCATGATGAAGCTGCACCCTTTCCACTGTTTATAACTGGTTTAACTAATTCAAACTGACTATCTGCGTGAGGGACGTCCTTCTATAGCGACAACCCAAGAGATCAGTGCTGTGCAGCTCACGATAGACTGACAAAAGAGTGCCTACCAGCAGATTCGGACAAGCTTAGGACATCGATATGAGTCAAGTGCACAAAATCCTTCATGAACATTTAGTGGTCGGGAAGCTTTGTACTCGGTGGATACCTCACAATTAGACCGACGTTCAAAAATTCCGTCGTGCTAATTGAGGCCGCGAAATGATGCAAAGATTTGCCGGCGGTGACTCGAATGCTGTATACGACATAGTTACAGGTGATGAAAGCTAGATTTACTGTTACGATCCCGAAACCATAAGACAGTCTACTCAGTGGGTGTTTCCTTTTGAAGATATGTGTACTAAAGTACAGCGAAGTCGAAGAGGAGGAAAAAAGGCGGTGACCTCTTTTTTTTGAAATGACGGGTCATTATGTAACAATTGTTTTAGAAAACAAAAAAAAAGGAGTGACTGCAGACTGGTACACTAATTATAATTATTTGCCTCTTAGTTTGGAAAAAGTTCCTCGTTTGGGAAAAACGACCTCGCAGTAGGATTTTAATTATCATGACAACGCCTCATCACTTACCGTCAAACAAAATAATAACAATTTGAGGAGGTGAGGTATAAAAATACTGGATCACCAACCTTACAGCCCCGACCTAGCACCACGAGATCTTTATTTACTTTTTTTATTTTTATTTCCTAAAATAAAATATAAACTTCGAGGAAAGTGGTTTACGTACATCGAGGGAGAAGATGTGGTAGAAAAGGCTGTTGAAACGACCCCTCATTGTGAGTGGCCAAAATGTTTCTCGCAGTAGTTTCATCGAACGCAATGATGCAGTGGCCTCAACGGACATTATTTTGAAAAAAACTTGTTAGTTTGCTCAATTTTTCATTTTCTAAGGACTTTCAGATTAACCTTCGTAACTTCGGTATAACTTCCGGCAACGTATATAGAAAATTTCATCAAAATTGGCTTAAGGGGGGGAAAATCTATAAATACATTCCACGCTTATATAGCAAGTCACGGGCATAGTTAGTATTTAGTAAACAACGTTTTGCACTTATGGTTAGTGTATAATGATCATGACCATTGGATTGACGAAATGCAGCCATAAAGTATGATTAACAATATGCTTGCAATACAATTGAAATTTATTGTTACGACCTCGGGCATCCGAATACAACAGAGTAAACGGGGCGAAACATTATGTGACGAAAGCGACGAGAATTTAATGTATTTTCTACAATTTAGGGGCTATTTAAAAAGATCAATACCGACGCAATTAGTTCAGTTCGCCATTCAAATTACGCAGACCTAATTTTATGGGATTTTTGTTGTGTTTTTTGCGACGCTATTGTAGGCGGTAACTAAAATAAAATTATCTCACCTGTCTGCCGACTGAAATAACATTTTAGATTCATACAGTCTACGTTGAGTTATGCTCAGACGCGATGGCAGCCATAGCAGTAAAATAAGTTCTGCAAAGCTGAATTCACATATTTTTTATCCGTTGTTCAGATTTTTCCATAAAATGTTCAGTACCGAACTCTTCGCTGACAATTTCGAATCGAACTTAACGATTATAATTTAAGATTTCGTGTAATTCTTATCATAAGAATTTAATGCTTCCGGGCATAACTGACATCAAAACTCGTATAAGATTACGCTAAATCGTGTTCAGAGTACTCCTATGGTCGAGTCAGACTCACAATACCATGTTTTGATTACGATACAAATCAAGACAAAAACTAGTAGCGCATGTAGCACGTTTAAACCAGATATTCAAATGCTTTAGCCTTGAGTACGCTAACGAGCCGCATTTCGCTAATTTTCGCGGACGTATGCGGTGTAAAATGGTTTGTCACATTTAGACCGGTGCGACGAAGTGATAAATGGTTGAAGAATATGAGATATACAATTCATATTTATACAAGACATACAATTTATCTAAACATATATACAAGATATACGTGCCGAGTCTGTCGTTTTAATTATGCCCACTATACGCAATGTTCATAAATTTAGAAACAAGAGACATTTTTTGTTCAAATGCGGCATTGCAGATGTACCCACAATAATAATAGTTCGCTTTGTATTGACGTAAATATCTATGAAATTGAAAAAAAATGAAAACTAAATCTGGCCAAGTGCGAGACAGATTTGTAATAATGGCTTCGGAACCCAATAATGAGCATGGTCCGCGACATGCTCTTGAACAGTTTTTTCTTTATTGTTTTCACTAAGTTTGCAAACCATAGATTTATTATTGGTAATAATAAATCTATGGTTTGCACTATGACCATGTAAAGTTTGATGCTTGTTACTGCTTTTATTATAGAGCAAAAATACAAAAGTAAACTGATACAAATTAATAACAATATTAACAAATTCCAATTCTTTGTTTCGTACCGAAATAGTTCCGGATCCATATTTTACCTTTGAAAGTATTACACAAATAAGTCACATCTGGGATACCTAAATATAATAAAATAATTTTTTAATTGAATATTAAAATATGTGTGGTAAAGAGAGAGAAAGTAAATCTTATCTATAGTGTTATACTAGTACGTTCAATTGTGAAGAGTGTGTGTCAGTATCAGATAAGGCTCTTCTTTGTACTCCACTTAATCTTAAAAAGAGAACTCTCTCATCTTTGTAGCACCGTATGAAGAAATATACGGTGTCATATAGTATCACCGTATGAAGAAATAAAGCACATGGATAAGATTGTTTTATATATGCAAGTTTATTTCTAACCGTGGTTGATACTCGGCGACGGCCAATCGGTCTGCATCAGGGTCATTGACTAGCACCAAGTTTACGCCTTCCTTCTGAGCTAAACGCTGACTCAACTCTAAACAACCGACTTCTTCGGGGTTAGGAAACTTCACAGTCGGAAATTCGGGATCAGGTTCCTGTTGTTCTTTGACACTGAGAGGTTCCTGAAAATAAGTAAGAACTTTATGCGAAATCCGAAAAGATCAATAGTTCTCATTCTCCTTTGTCTATTAGTTATGGATCAATTATTTCAGCAATCCGATATGTCTCTCTCCCTCTATTTAGCTAATTATAAGATTATGTCACGAAAAACATGACATGTAGAGACCGACAGATAGAAGTAACGTTTACATCATAATAAATAAGCTTTTTTAGGATTCTGTACATCTAAAAGGAAAAACGGTACACTCATATGTCAATTTCTTATCTGTCTATTAAGACCCTTTTTTCAGGGACTGACAGAGATATCAAGTTGAAAATTTATATGAAATACTAAGATCTACAGCGGCTTGGAGTGGAAAACATTCAAGTTTATGAGTCAACGCAATCATAAGATATTTGGCATTTTGTCCTATAGTTTGACACTCATCAACCCTGAAAAAAAAATCGTCAATTTGGAGTGACGCAATAATTTTTTTTTTTTGGCGCAATTATAAACTAAAGTTTTGCAGTTGTAGTATCGACTTGACGTAGACCGATGTACGATGGGACCACATTTTCGGATTTTCCGTTCTGAACACTGAAGAATTTTACATAATTGAAAAATACAATTTATGTACATCTGGCTTTTTCCTCAAACGTCTACTTCCAGTTTGGCGATTTTACCCGGCTGTCAGTATGTGTATCTTTACATAGATGTTTATAGTTTGGGTTGTAAGTCGTCTCCCTAGTCTTATTATTTTTTATCAATGAGTCCTAAGAGGCCCCGTCGTTAACTTTTGATCATTGTTCTATATCTGTATTTGTGAAAAGTCATACGGATTCCTAGGAAAAACAATTTTATTTTATATAATCTACTGTCAGTTCCGGGTGTTTATAAATTGCCTTCCTTTAAGTTGGATCTGCATAAGATCTTCTACGGCGACTCAGCCGACACATCTGTCACACGATTTCTCTATAGATTTTGTCGGTCTACTATCATTCCTATTTTTTTATAGGATTTTTGGGCGACAAATGAGCTTGCCAACTGCCAGAGTAGGTGGTCCTTGCCGCCCATGGACACTCACAACCCCAGAGGAGTTATCAGTACGTTGTCAGACTTTTGGGTAAGACTAGAATATCTGATGGATAGGGGAGTGGGCCAGTGGGCTGGTGGTTTAGCCATCATTTCCAGATGACTAAAATATCGCAAAGAATCTTTTTCTACTCTAGAGTAGAGTCTGAAAGATGTAGTAACTAGTCACTACATCTTTCAGACCACACTGCTCTCCAATATCACTCTTCCTACATTTATCTTTCAAAGATAGTCCATACAGACTATGCAGGGATTATATCTTTACTAAATTGATTCTACTTTCATTTTTTTTGTTATGCCTATTTTCACTACCATACATAAGTATAGGGACCAGGACTCAATTATGGATATTAGTTATCCAATAACCATAATTGAGTCCTTGTTGTGAGCAGTGACGATAATACCGAAAAGATAAAAAGCCTTTGCCTATATTCGTATATTTTTAAAAATTCAAATTATTTCATTACATTAAAAAAAAAATCTATAATAACAAGAAATTATTTAACAAAGCGCTCTCAATGGTTATGGTTAAACATCCCTACTATTTCATAGGTAGTAAAATATAATGTATTACCGTACGGTGGCACTACTAACGTAAGGCGACGTCTTTTTGCCTTAAATAATACACACGTCCAGCACACATTCGCAAAAATTCTTTTTATGCGTAACAATCCATCAGTATAGAAAGGTAATATGAGATTCTGCCGAGATAGAGCAATCGACAACATTAAATCGTTTCGTAATCTAAACGCTTTTGTGTTTTAAAAAGCGTTTCACAATTAATACGTACATACGTCATTTTTACCAGTAACAACGCTCTTGTTATCGTTAGCACCACAATTTTGTCAGTTTGTATTTGTGTCATTCTGTCGTGCAAGTAGTAAAAATATTTAGTTATAGCTGTGAAATTTATGACGGAAATGTTCGCTTATTAGAACTAAACTGTAGTTTAAAAGCATTTAATCGGTCAATCTTACATAGGAAAGTTACAAATTCTGCAAACCGGCCGACCGTTAAGAAATATAGACTGGACTCAAAAAATAGGAAATGTAAGTACAAAATTTAATAGTAAATATTTTAAAATTCTAATAAAATAAAATTATTAAAAAAATTATAGAATTTGAAATATTCTTATAAAATTTCAGAACAAAATTTTTTGGACGTTTATAATACTGTAAGCATTTGTGACTAGCCTAAAAGGAAACGAAATGTAGATGACATCAAAAGTCACTACAAGCGAATATTTATTGAAATAATAGATAATGTTCTTAGCGAGTTTCGAGACCGTTACAGAAATTTAAGAGGTTTAAAGATATTTGAATTACTATCTTATGAAAATTTTTGTAGATTCAATAGCCTTTTCCCTGATACTCTCGCTCAATGATTTTGTAAATATTTACTCTGCTCAAAATTTTGATTTAGATCGTTTGAGAAATGAGTTAAAATGCATGTACTAATCGTCTGAATTTCATAATTTCAGTATATGTAAAATAATAGAACATTTGTATGAAAATAATATACAGACAACTTTCCCCAAGTTTTAAGACTGGCGAAGTTGATCGTCACCGTTCCCACGACTAGCGCCTCTGCCAAACGATCATTTTCATGTTTAAAATGCTTACGTACTAATTTAGGCAATACCCAGGGACAACAACGGCTTATCGAACTGTCAGTGATTTCCATTGAAAGGGAACTATTGACCAATTTAAAACGTTCCGCAACCTTTTACGACATTTTGAAAATACATTTAAAAAAGACACACGGGTAGATTTAACCTATAAATAATATATAATAACTTTTAAAGCAAACATATGCAGTTACAATTTCCATACTGTTATATATTTTACTTAGCTATGGACGAAAATGATAGCAGAGTGATAACACCCGTCTTTAAATGGCCACTTTGGTTATCCAGTAGTTGATTTGGTTGTCCAACACTAGGTAATTAATTCAATCCATTACTTGGATATCTAAAGTGGCTAAAGAAGGTTCTACGACGACGATGCCCTGTGTAAGAACGTGACTTTATTAGGTAAATTTTCTCCTACTTGAATATCCAATGTAGTCAAAAAAGGCTCGACGATGATCAGCGATAGAACGCCTTTATTAAGTTTTTTTTTTAATACAAGCAACATCTAAAGCATATATAAGATTTGGGTGTTTCATGTCTACCTTGACTCAAATTCCTATCTATGATCGCCATTGGTTGTGAGGCACTTTTTCTTAATTAGGTATATAAATATTTCATTCAATCTCGACGATTTTCCCCTTTCCCCCCTATACTTATAGTGACGAAATATCGGTGCAGAAATTCTAAAACTATTATCTTTTTTTTTTTAAATATTTGAATTGTTGACGATCTTAAATTTTCAGAGCGAGAAGTTAAAATATACTATCTCGTATATTGATCGACGTGATGTTTCATACTCAAACGGAAAAAAATTAATTATAAAACCAATTATAATCGAAAAAAATATATAATGATACAAATACAAATTTTCGAATTTTTCTCTTTACTCGTACTGTGACCTTGCATCTTGCCAAATTTCATGATTATAGATTAACGAGAAGTATCTTAAAGGTTTAGATTTATTTGGGAGCGTCAAAAAATGGGACAAAAATGGCCGCATTTTTTAGTTGTGTTGACTTGAAGCTTGAAAGAATGGACCCTAGACGTCAATATTTGATAGTAAATTCAATTTGATACCTCCGCACTATCCTGAGGAAAAGTCTTGATAGATAGGCAGACGGACAACGAAGCGTTCCTACAAAAATGCCATTTGAGGTACGGAACCCTAAAAAAAAAATCAATAATTTAATGTTTCCTGGATACCCATTGTGATGAATTATATTACTGTTTTTATGTTGACGGTATTCTCCCTTACCAATACCGATTTAGCGGTCGCATTATCGTCTATTTTGACAGACCGTAATCTGAATAATTGTATTTCCGATTTCAATGCCGACACGCTTTCGTATACAACGGACGTATTATCTAGTTGGTTAGTTTCGGTGCGACTCCTTGTTCTTGTAAACAACACCCATACACAGCATAAGCGGAGAGTTTGCCAAACGCTGACAGGGCATAAATTATTTTTTTCACGTATTGAACTTAAAATGTTATCTAATATATATTTTGTAATTTTATGTTTCTGAAATATAACTAAAATTATATTTCCAGAAATCTCACTATCGATTACTGATCAAATTTTAGTTTCTTTTTGTTTGTAATGAATAACTTTTTTAATATCTTTAACGTCAGCGGTTTCAATTTCCTCGATAATTCATAAGGTAGCACGACTCGATCGTTATTTTAAATAATACTGGTTGCGCTCGCTACTTCATACGCGTGGAAATCATTTTTAAAAATCAAATTACATTCCGTAAACCGATTCCGATAAAGTAATGTGTGTATGGTTACCCCAGCCATGCTCAAGAAAACTGTAAAAATGAAGATTCTTTTAGTAGTTCTGGAGATCAGCGTGTCGAACAGAATAAAGTTATAAAGAGCTGTCTTATTGTATTCTGCTGCACTCTTGATCACGCGCAGTCTGGCAAATACTTTCAATGTACAGACAGGACGATTCTACAATTTCATTTTACATGTATAGACATTCATCTGATGTTCGG
Organism: Eumeta japonica; assembly: GCA_005406025.1. Taxonomy (NCBI): domain Eukaryota; kingdom Metazoa; phylum Arthropoda; class Insecta; order Lepidoptera; family Psychidae; genus Eumeta; species Eumeta japonica. The sequence goes on from BGZK01000001.1 coordinate 566,575, forward strand.
ATGAATAAGGGCGTCAGGTACATGCGAATGTGCCCCACGATCTCATTCTTATCTCAATCGACGTCAACGCAAATTGATAAATACGTCTATGACAACAATAATTTGATAATTCTGCGAGTCCGCGTGATGCAAAAGTATCATCCTTTTACAATATACAATGGTAATATAATAGTTTATTGTTAATGTATGAATTAATATTTCAAAATTTTAATATAATACCGTGGACAATATGCTATTTTTTTCTCCTTTTCTAATAAAATTATATGTATGATATAGGTATTAATGTACAATTAAAATTATATCTATCCCAGTTTTTAATCAATACTTTCAAATTGTTACGATTAGAAATTTATCATTTTCAATATTTATTAATGCATGATCATTTGCATAATGATACACACAAGGTCAAATCTTTATAATTTATTAACACGTTTATCTTTCGTAGCTTAACATTTTTAAAGATATTCGGTGGTAACTGCGTTGCCATTTGGCTACAAATTTAAATCTGCAAAAATTGACTCATTAACACATTCAATTCGATCACAGACTGAAATTAAAATTTAATGAATACATATATCTTTCCTTATATACGATTTGATTATGTATATATATATATATATATATATATATATATATATATATATATATATAATCAAATCGTAAGGGAGCCAAATCTGTACATTAGATATTTTTTTGAAAAGAATAAGTAGTATGTACTGTACACAAAATTCAGATCCCAAAACAACTGCTTTTGAGATTTTTGTATGCTTATCTGTTTGTTCAAGCATCGGTCAAAAACAAATGGAACGATTTGAATAAAACTTTTTGTGGTTAAGCAATAAACTACCGCTTAACTTACAACACAATTTATTAGGCTATATTTGATAGGGACTAAAAAGTAAATTAATTTAATTTTTTTGAAGTACCTAGTGAATAAATAGGTAGAAATGGTATCTACCTACCGTTAGATTTTTTGACACCGCGAGTGTTGCAGAAAAAAACGTCCAATTATACATAATTTTCTTATTTTTTTTTAAATAAAAGAATAGGAAGAAATTTCGCTATAAGCATTGTGGCTTTGAAGAAGATTCCATGACATGATTTTCATGATTTTGGATGGGTGATGAAAGAATTAAGGACAGCTTTTCACCACGCGTTTGAAGAAGCGGACAAAAGCTAGTGTCTAAATAAATAAAATCTATTTCTTTTTGGATCAACAGGATATATTTATTGTAAGAAATTAATGTCATAATTACGTACCTTTAGATTGGCTGCTTGGAATGCTTTCTGTATGTATTTGTGACCGACGCCGTGCATAGCGCTGTACACTGTCCTAATGTTTGTACTGCGATTTTTCTCCAATACGTCCTTGCTTAGACACTCTTGTAAATAATTCATGTAACTGGACGTGACTTCTTCAGTGCAGTCGATGACCATAATATTTTTCCTAATATCTGTGATGTCCCAGTGTTCATCTGGAATACTTTAAATTACTATATCACATTATATAATGTACTGTTAATGAATTCAAACAAACGATAAAGAAGGTGTGAGTAAATACGAAATTTTAGTGATAATCATAAAATAATATATATATATAGTGTAAATCACTGATATTTTGCAAAGAAAGTTTAAAAGTAATTACATTTGCATTCATTTTCGAAATGTACTATTTTGCCACGACTTGTGGGAAGAGTGAGTTGATAGAAAACGCCACTGAACGACGACTCTTACACTCTCTTACTAATAGACGCTAAGTAATTGAGCACGGGACGGGAGCAAGGACGGGACCCGCGCGTCGCGCGGTGCCTACTCAGTTAACGTTCAACTTTTTTTAATCACTTGCAATTCACAGTTATACATCTAATTTTCAATAAATGATTTATTTTTGCGAAAATATTAAATGAAATCTTTTCATTTTTTACATTATCTGAATTTAAAAATCATAGAAAATAAAATATTCAAATTTTACTTCGAATAACGGTCAGAGTTCAAGAAAAAGGAACTTCCTGATGGGGATCCATCGACCGAAACGAAGTTCTTTGTCGCACGACCTTTATAGTTAACCTCAGACGCTCAGCAAATCGGAGCTAGACGAAATATCCTGAGCGCTGTATATTTGTTTGGAGTATAGCATAACTAATTTCGCTTGAGAATCAATTGTACGATTTAGCTCAGCTGTTAAGAGAACATTTAGTCGTGGGCGCGAGGTGCCTGGGTTCGAATCTGTCCAAGCATTTCTTCTTTTATTTATTTAATTATTTTCAAACGTTTTAATTAATTTAATTATTAATTTTAATAGAAATAGAAAAAAAACGGAATATATTTGAAGAACTTCAAAAAATATTATTTATTGGAACGTTTTATTTGTAAACACAAATAAAGAAATATCTATGCAGAAAGAAAGAAATACGGCTGACTATTTCAAAATTTTGTTATAAAAATATTTCTAAGAATTTAAATATCATTATATTCTCTCAGCATGTAATTTTCTTAACAAGAAATAATGTTTGAATGTTTCATGTTTTTTATGCATGCAAGTTATACTACTTTTTATTTATTATTAAAATAATAATAAATTCAATAAATTGTATTTTAACAAATTATGGAAAAGCGCCCATGTACTGAATTCAACAACAGAAAAAAAAAACAAAATTATTTTTATAGCACTGCCCCATATGCACAAACTATATTATTTTTTATAATACATAATTATTTTCAAACGTTTTAATTAATTTCATTGTTATTATTCATTTCATAAAATATATTTACATATAGCGAAAGAAACTTCATTCTAATCGGATTTCCTAAAGATTAAAAAAAAAAACACGTCATTGCTTTTTTAAAGCTTTTAAGCAAGTTGGATGGGGTGTAATTTAAAAGCATTCGTGACCATAGTCACAAATGATGAAACATGGTCACGTGATGTGTTAATGCTAACACATCACTGTAGCTATAAGTGTGCTGACGTGTTGCTGACGCTTGCCCAAATTAAATGATCAAGTATATAATTAATGTGCAGTAAAAATTGAGTATAAAATATATTGATATTTTTATATAGGAATATAGTTTAAACAACCATAAAAAGAAATTTTTGTGGCAACATAATAATCTAAAAATAGAAAACTTTATTATGAATTGAAGTGAAAATTTCTATAGGCACGCTAGGTGATTTTTGGATGAAGGGTAAAATGTTATGAATGCTTGTCACTTAGATGCTAATGTTAACAGTATATATGAATTAAGAGTATAAGTGGAAATATTTTTATACATGTGAAGATCATATTTTTATATTTAATTCAATTGCAATATTGCATTTGTTCTGTTACAATTAAAAGGCTTAAATTTTGCAATACAAACCTTACTACGCATATTGACTATTATTTCAAAATTACTACTTACTTGCAGAACTTACAATGTCTTTTGATTAATAAATAAAGCATAAAAAAATGTATATAATAGTTGCTCGAAGTATCGATAGATGTGGCGTGGCAACCAGACTTACATTAATGATTTAATTTTTGAAATGAAAAATTAATTTGAAAATCTCAAAAGGAAACAACAACTGTCAAATCACAGTTTTAAGTTTTCACTTCTGTCGACAGTCCTCATGACTGAACAGCATTTTTTTTTAAAGAAAATATTAAATTTTAGTGATACAGAACAAAAATATGCGTACTGCACCAATGTAGACTTGTTTGCCAAAAAAGTCTACATTAAAAAAAACATATTTGTTGAGATTTTCATAATACATATGTACAGTAAAAACATTCTGCAGGGAAAATGTTTAGATGAATCGACATTCTTTGTTACGGTGTCTAAGGGCTTTCAAGAAAATGTTTTTGTACCTACATAATATCAGTATTACATTTTTACTTAGATCTTGGAATGCTTTATACTTTAAAGGCGTTGGACTAATTGAATGGTTTTGAATTCACATTAAGTGATGAATGCTTATTGGGAAAATTTTGTTTGGACCATATTTGATTTTGACAGGCCGTGTACACTAAGATTGAATAATTTACTAGATATTAGTAATAGATTCTCTTGAACAACGTAAATGATTAAATTATTTAAAACAGTAAGCGAGGTGCGTGCAGAATTCGCATTTATCGTAGGCAATCCCACGCTCCCGTAATGTATTATTATGGCATTAATTAATTGTAGCCATAGAACGATTTATAGTTCACATTATCAAACAATCCACAGGTGACATTCTCAAATCACTTACTCCAAGTTCTGGTCGATCTCCTCCAGAATGTTATCGTCGTGCGGCGCTATTATCTGCGATCCGTTGCCCCAGTAGACCTTGTAGCCGTTGTCCTCCTTGGGGTTGTGCGAGGCCGTGACCATGACGCCGGCGGCGCAGCGGTACTTGATGGTGGCGAAGGAGATGAAGGGCGTGGGGCACACCGCCGAGAACAGGCGGACGGGTATACCGGCTTTAGTGAACACGCCGGCCGTTAGCTCTGCAAACCTGGTGGAGGAAGAATTAACAAGTGATTTATTTTTATTAAAGATTACATTTTTTTTATTTTAAAATGAATTGTGTTGGGTGTATAGATTTCATACCCAACAGTCTTAACGAGGAACACATGTTTGAGAGCTGTCCTTAAATGTGAACCATCCTTCAGTATTTATATAAATAATAAAACAATATAATTAAGAAACCACTTTACCAGCAACAGTAATAAAGTTTCCGAAAAGCGATAATCTATTTTACTAAATTGCTTTTTGGAGTTAAAAACCGGTCAAGTGCAAGTCGCACTCGTACGGCTAAGGTTTTTTGAAAATCAATCTTTAAAAATAAGCAGGGCAGGGCCGTCAGTAGTTTAACACAACATACGCGTCACGCACACTCGCACACACTCAAACAGACTCATTCAAAGTTGACGTCGTGGGAAGCTAATCTTGACAGTTTTTACGTTAATGTCCGTATGCTTAGACATATAATTGCGTGTTTGTATGACTTTTGAATGGATCAATCGATTTTTCTCTACGGCATTCGAAAGACATTTCACCTAATTTAGAATTTCTGGAATTCGACTTTGGGCGAATTTCATAATAGTATTTCATAATTACGAACATAATGAATATGATTAATATAAAAAAAACGAACACGATAAATACAACAAACAAAACCTATCATAAAATTCATAATGATCATTGAAATGCAATAGCCGCGTATGGATGATTTGAAGTAACTACGCGTGTGAGCTTACTCTGTAAAAATGTTGATGAACAGAGATCACGAAAAACTTTCAAATCAGTAAGTTCGATTTTTCGCTCAGAAAATAAGTTTAGATGCCTCTATTATAAGTAACGTGCATACTCACATTTTAAGCACATAAACATTACTGGCACATATATTATTACTATCAAGGTTTAGTTCACTAAGCATATAGTACATATAAATGGCTGCTAGAATACATCGCAATCAAATAAGGATCAATGTGTCGACACTGACAAACGTTAAAAAGTCATTCATCAACGGACAATTGAAGAGTTCGTTTTACAACACGTACTATAACTCGGATGACCTCGTTTGAACGGTAGACTTTTATTGTGGTGCGGGTGTGCAGTTATGCAAAGCAAAGTTGATGTACATAATTTTTTATAATAATAAATTCGAATTAATAAAAGAAACCGGTCAAGAGCATGTTGGATCATGCTTAATATAGGGTTCCAAAGCTACAAAGAAATACACGACAAATGAGATAAACTACGGTGTTACATGTTTTTCCATGTTTCCCGCACACAATAGCTATATTAGCACTTTAGTCGCTTATAACCAGACAAACACGTAGCTATGTCGACTATTAACTCTCAAACTAGTGTAAACTAAAGTGCACAAGCAAAAGAGTGCATCTTGATGGCACTTACGTCCTTTTGTTGGGAAACGCAGTTTTAAAATATCTGTGACATATGGACGGACGGACGGACATGACGGAATTCCATTTTTGCCATTTTGGCCAGGAACCCTAAAAAACGGTCAAATGCATGTCAGGCCACGCGTAGTGTAGGTAGGCTTCCGTAATTGCCAGTCACAGTACATATATGAAGTTAGAAGGAGGCATTTTGTTTGATAAAAACGGGCCCACGGAGGACACAGGGTGTTGAGGATGTTATGATTTTATACTTCCATAATTTTACATGATTCATAAACTTATATCTACTACCTCTTTCACCACCAATAACGTTATCCAAACAATTTTTAATGTCATCTGTACGAAATTTCGCTTCTTATTTCCCTGAGAATATTTAGTAAAGTTGGTCGACTATTACTGTTGACTTTTAAAGTCTATTTAGCTGTGACGGATTTTCTATTAATTTCATTATATACACTACTATCGCAAATTTTTTGACGTATACAAAAATGACTATTTAGCTGACCTGAGGGTTGGGGGACACTTGACTTTAATAAAAATTATCATTTTAAAGCTTAATAATTCGCAGACGGCCCCCTAAATTGAAAAATGGTTTTTACAGACCCGTAATATTTTTGAATGAGCCGTCTAACGATATTCCATACTATGGGTTAGACAAGAAAAAAAATGTACGAGCAAGAGTAATATATAATTTTTTTTATTGTTCTGCCACTTTATCGATGTGATTAATACGTATAACCTTACCAAATTACATAGTAGTAAAAGTTCCTGAGCTAAGTCGCGCGGACAGACAGACAGATGGACGGACATGGCGAAACTATAAGAGTTCCTTTTGAGTACGGAATTCTAAAAAGGAACCTTTTACAACGTATGACGTCCTGGACCAAGTCATTGTACAATAGTCGAAAATACACAGGACAATAAACAAGTTTTACTACGAATTTGCACCTGATATTGTTTCTAATTGTACCATATCTACTTTGAATTCAACAACTGTAACGCTCCGATATCGACATTATAGATTAAAAAACTAGCATCCATGCTAATAAATTGGAAAAAAATTGTGGGTGGAAATATATGGGGCTGTAGAGTGAAATAGCACTAACACACCACGTACTGATGGACCTTAGATCAAGGATGAATTAGCAGAGGCCAGATTTGAATGACCATATCGTATGAGAGATAAGCGTAGACATTTCTCACTAAGAGTGATTATGCACGCAGTAGTCGTCCCTTTCCTCATTTTTTCTTCATTCATTTCATCAACAGAGATCTCGTTCCGCGTGCTGTTTTTTTTGTTTCGCTGATCTAACCTTGACCACACAGAACGCTGTGAACAATTCATTTTGACGTCCGTGTACTGTTTACTTTGTCATTATAGTTGGAGCTGAGACTGTTATTCTGTTATGCGTAGAAAATTTGTAATATTATGAATAGTACAATGTAGAATTTTAGAACACAAGAGCCGTACTAAATATAATAGCACAATTATTCACCAATGCCAGACGAATTCGCTTTGTGTTTATTTTCCGCAACATATTTTGTCAAATACTTTAAGTTATGACTAACTGCGCTTACAAAAAATTCTTCAATTTGAATGCGCTATTCCTCTAAATAATCAGTTTCTATTGCCTTTGATTTCTATGATCTTCAATTTTATTTTGTAATCATGATATTTTATGGTCTTAAATATTTTTATACTTTCAGAAGCCGTACCGTTTAAATACGAATATTTACCTAAAATTTTTATAATGCGAAGTGGTCCCATAGTCAAGTAAGTCAGCATCTGATGATGGAATCCCAAGTAAATCGAGGGATACCTCAAACATTAAACGCACGTATAGTACGTGTGTATAGCGTGTTTGAGTTCCTTTTTAGTTAATCGCGTTTTTGTGTCTGGTGCTTATCATTCCATGCTGCTGAGCTGATGATAGACGCCACATCACTCCTTGACGTTTAGATAGGAGACAATAATACGATTTGTCAATCGAAAAAACAGAAACTACTCTTGGATGGCTATTAGTAAAACAGAATTAATTACTTATTAATCTACCTACATATTTTCATTCATTTATGTAATTGCAACGTGACAATTTTAGCCGGAACACATCGGAACTGTTGAGCGATAACAGTAGAAATAGGGTGTATTAATGTAATGTGGAAGTGAATGAAAATGTGATCAACGAGGACTGCTATTTATATATCTGGAACTGGCCACATCAGAACAATATTTAAAAAGTGATTACAACATTTAAAAATGGAACTCCTTGGCTGTAGAATAGTTTGTTTCATGTAATTGTCAATTGTTTTACCGTTGTTGCGTCATTTTAAAAACTGCGTGACCTTATCACCATGGATGTAACTTGTGAAAATTTTTGAGCGATGATTTATTACTATTTTCGGCGTGGGCTAACTCAAAAACAGTGCATCGATCAACTCACTCCGACTTTGGGAAATGAAGCACCATCGAAAACCACTGTGTATTAGGGGTTTAGTGAGTTTAGTCATGGGCGGTCGATGCTCACGGACAAATTTAAAGAAGGTCGCCTTAAATCGGTTGCTGTACCACAAAATATCAATGCTGCGCGGGAACTGATAATACAAGATCGTCAGGTTACATATCGCGAGACAAAGGCGTTCCTAGGTATGAGTGTAACGAGCATTTATAAAATATTCGCGTTGGATTCCGCACAACTTCAGCATTGATCAAAAACAGGCTCGTGTCGATTGGTGTAAAAAAACTATAAAAAAATACAATCATGGTGCGTCAAAAGCAGTTTATAATATCTAAACAGGTGATGAATTTTAGATATATGCGTATGACCCCGAAACTAAATAACATTCAACGGTGTGGATGTTGTAAGATGAGCCGAAGTCAACAAAAGTGATTCGTGCCAAAAGGACTTTGAAGCAAATGGTTGCGTTTTTTTGGTATAAATGGACATGTGATACAATGACACTAGAGAATCGTACAACAGTTAATTAGGTGTGGTATACAACCACTCTTTCCCAAGTCTTTGAAGAAATAAGAAAGAACAACTAACAACCAAGAAGCATTCTTCATCATGACAATGCTAGCTGTCACACGTTGGCCGAAATAACTCGGTTTTTGGCAAGTCAAAAGATCGAATTGACGGGTCATCCGCTGTACTGCCCCGATTTGGCATCCAACGATTTCTATATATTCTCAAGCGTGAAGAATAAATTGTATGCTCAACGTTTTTCAAGCCGCGAAGAGGCCGTTGATGCGTTGAAAATGCATGTTTTGGAGATACCTCAATCAGAATAGAAAAAGTGCTATAAAAATTAGTTTCAGAGTATGCAAAAATGTATCGATCATCGTGATGAATATGTTAAAAAACAATAAAACCATATTAAGTAATAGATGTTTGTTTCTTTTCGACATTCCGGACACATAAATAGCAACCCTCATATATGAGTTATAGAACATTTATATTTAAAAAAATAAGAATACTTATATAGTTTGTATAACAATGATTTGGTAATTGTATTCAACGAAGAATGTAAAGACCCTGTAATTATTACCAATGTACAATAAATTTGGGATCGGAACTGCCATTCTACTTGCCTCATGCAAAATAAGAGATGCCTGGCCAATTATATAAACCATGATTTAATAGTAGCTGAATCTGTTCTACTCTATATAAATTTGTAGCGTATGTTTGTACATTCACTTTTTTCTTAATTTTGTAATAGGTAATCGCTTTATGACTAACTGACCTCAATCCCACCATTTTTAAAATGACATACTTTTTTAAAAATGGTGGAATGGAATCTCTGTCTGTCTGTCTGGATGTCTTTTTATAACTTAAGAATGGTTTAACCGATTATGATAAAAATTGGTGTAGAGTCAAAGCATGTTATTGCGCAAATGATAGGATAATACTGTCTGTCTGTGCCTCGGTCTGTAAGTAAGTTCTTTTTAACTTGATAATGGTTTGACCGATATTGATCAAAATTAACGTACAATCAGAACATGTGATTGCACAAATAATAGGTTAATGTCTCGATGCAGTCTTTCTGTCTGCATCTTCTTTTATAACTTAAAGTGATTCAACTGATCTTGATAAAAATTGGTTATAGTTAGAACATGTGCTTGCACAAATGATAGGCAAATGTCAGTCTGTCTGTCAATCTGTATATATGTTCTTTAATAATTTAAGAACGACTTGACCGAATAGGAAGTTGATGTAAAGTGATCGGTGACAGCGATTTTCAAGGGAATACCTAGGTCCCTATATCGATCTAGGTATTCTCTTGAAATTCGCTGGTACTTTTCTGGTATGTATACAATTTTCTTTCCTTGAGTAAAAAATTTTCTATGTATTATGAGACAAAAAACTATTTGAATGCGAATTTTGATTAAATTCACTTAACCGTTTCGGAGATTAACTCGAACACACAGAAATACTGGCAATCAATTTTATTAAAATAATAAATTATTTTCTTGTAAATACAAAATTTTATATTGGTCCACATTAGGCACTTGCCTGCACATTTTCGTTGGTAGCGATGAAAAAAAAAAGGACGGAGTTATGTAGCATACATATGGACGAACAGAAGGATAGACAGATAACGAAACTACAAAGGTTTTCTGTATTTTAACTTTGGTTATGGAAATGAAAAATAAATGAATATCGCTCCAGAGCGCAAATTATAAACAACTAAATAATATTTACTAAACTAACCACATTGTCCATATGATCATTCGGCTACGGGACTGCCTTTAAAATATGTTACCAAAAAGTTGAAGAAATTGCTTAAAATGACGATATGTGACTGTCTAACAAAGAAGTTGTATAATTTTTAATCTATAGAACTTTTAATTCCAGTATTATAGTGGTATTGAGCTATTTAACATTATAAAGAAATGTCAAAACAAGTTTTAACCATGTGATTAATTAAATTAATTACATAATTACGTAAAATCTACCCAACTAAATTACAAGACGTTATACAGTAGAACCTCGATAACTCAAACCTCGGTAACTTAAAAACCTCTATAATTTCAAAAAATAATATGTTCCCTTCCCATCAGAGTCCAAAACCTCTATAACTTAAAATACGCAACCTCTATAACTTAAATAAGTAATCTCTGTATTGGCCCTCAGTAACTTAAAGAAATGTTTCCACAACCTCTATAACATAAAATTGTTTGTCAATGAGTCATTTTGAGAGAGTGTGCAAAACAATAGATTTCGGTATTTATTGTTTGCACATGTTCACTAGTTAAATTGTTAACGTGTGCAAAACAAAAGGTTTCGGTATTTATTTCTTGCACGTGTTCACTAGTTAAATTGTTAACGTAAACAATACATATGTCACCTATTGTTTGCTTCTTCGAAATTCTTTAAATTGCGGCGGTTAGCCTTAAGACATAAGTAAGCCTTGGATCATAAGTTTTTGATCATTGTCCTGGAAACATCGCTTTACTTACTGTGTGATAAAACTGGCTTAAAATGAGTTGAAAAAGAAAACTAACAACACTCACATACGCTGATAAAGGGTGGAACAAGGTTACATACATACATATGTACATACCTATCTCTGTATTAACCTATCCCTAACATAGACCCTTGATAACTTAAAACCTCTATAACTTAAAATATTTTGTGTTTCCCTTGGACTTTAACTTATCGAGGTTCAACTGTATTTATAACAAAATTTTTGATCGTATTTTTTATTGTTAAATTTGGTTGTATAAACCTTTTAGCTAGATAAAAAGTTTCTGGACAATTTCATAATTCGATAACCTTTTGTGTGACGTGGTTTTGCGTAATTTTTTTAAAAATTTAAATATATGAATTAGCCACGACTCGAAATTACTGAATAATGAAAATTATTACCGCTATCTAGGGTCATCTAGTTCATGAGCTCTATCCAACCTAGTTAATCCTGCAACCACTCTATGCGTAGGTCACACTTAAAATTTATATAATTGGTCACTTAGAAACCGTGTAATAATAAAACGCATTTGAATTTAAAAAATGGAACTCTTTGCCAACCTTATTATGTACATTGTATTATTATCTGTCATTCGTTTTTATAAATTGGCGGCAAAAAAATATTTGTCGAAAGTCAATATGAATTTAATGCGAGAGAATTTTCGTGCAATGGTTTTCTACGAATTTTGTTGTAATTTAAGGCAACAAGAAAGTTACAACAGACTTCGGTTGGTCTGTCATGATGAAGCTGCACCCTTTCCACTGTTCATAACTGGTTTAACTAATTCAAACTGACAATCTGCGTGAGGGACGTCCTTCTATACTCACGATAGAGACTGACAAGAGTGCCTACCAGCAGATTCGGACAAGCTTAGGCATCGATATGAGTCAAGTGCACAAAATCCTTCATGAGCATATAGTGGTCGGGAAGATTTGTACTCGGTGGATACAATACCTCACAATTAGACTGACGATCAAAAACTCCTCCGTATTAATTACTGCCGCGAAATAATGCAAAGATTTGCCGGCGGTGACGTATACGCTGTGTACAACAATGTTACAAGTGATGAAAGCTGGATTTACTGTTACGATCCCGGAACTAAAAGGCAGTCTGCTCAGTGGGTGTTTTCTTTCGAGGAGTTGCCTACTAAAGAAAAACGAGGTTGAAGCGTCGGAAAGAAGAGAGTGGCCTTTTCGGAATGACAGATCATTATGCAAAAATTGTTTTAAAAGATAAAAAAACAATCACTGCAGACTGGTATACTAACAATTGTTTGCCTTTTGTTTTGGAAAAAGTTTGGGAAAAAAGGACCTTGCATTAGGATTCTTCTTCATCATGACGACGCCTCATCACATACCGCTAGACAAATAACTAACAAATTGAGGACGTAAGGTATAGAAATTCTAACTCACCCGCCTTACAGCTCCGACCTCGCACCATGCGATTCGTGGCTTCATATAAAAATGTCATCGGAACGACCCATAAATTCGAGTGGGCAAAGTGTTTGTCTCAGTGGTACCATCGAATGCAGAATGCATAATTGTAAAAACGAACATGCTAGTTTGCTTGGTTTTTTTTTTATGGATTTTCCGTTTAACCCACGTAAAAAGCAAACGATGAATCACGAAAACAACTTTTGTAAAGACCTTTTTGTGATGTTTGTAATGATGTTGAGTAATTTATAAATAAGTAGATTTTAAGCGTTGTTTAGAACTGTCAAATTCCTGTTAGACATCTATAAAATTAAAGTACCTAGCATTAGTGCATGTCCTTCTATCAATTATTCATTTGACTTTAAAACACAGATTTTTGAACACATCCTAAAAGTTCATTTCGAAATGCGCTGCGAGCGTCTATAGCGTAGCAGATTGTATGCAACATCGAATGGCGGAAATTTTAACTTAAATAATAGTAAGATAAAAAATTAATAAAAACATAGAAGTATTTAATGTTTTTTCCAAAATATTTTTTTAATTAAAAAAATATTTACATAATTATCAAAAATAAATTAGCCAAGAGCATGTCAAACCAGGATAATTATAGATTTCTGAAGTCATTATTATAAAGAAATGCATTACAGATGCAAAAGTACATTGTTATACTTTTTCCATATTTCCTGCATAGGATAGTTATTAGCATTTTGGTCGCCTATAACTTGAAAAAGAAGTAGGTCTGTCGACTATTACTATTAAACTAGTGTAAACTAAAGTGCATCAGCAAAAGTGCATATCTTGATGACACTTACGTTCTTTTGTTGAGAAGCGCAATTTTTCGGCAATAACTCAAAAACAGTATTACGATCATGTTCAAAATAATTTACGTTGAAAGTATTAATTAAGCGTCATCTTTTTTACATTTTTCATATTTTTTACACACACTGTTTAAAAAATACAGCGGGGAGACAAAATTTCTGCTACTTTCGGAGCGATTATTTCTAAAATCATTCATGTAATCAAAAAGTGCTTAGAACTCATAAAGTCTTTTTAAAACAACTGTCGAAACATGTGCCAAATGTTGATGTTTGCTGAAGAATTTTTTTTTCAGCTTCATTCATTGCATGTATGGATTGCTTTCCATAGAAATATTTATTTTTATTATTTAACAGACGGACAGTCGGGCGGACATGACAAAAAATATAAGGGTTCCGTTTTTGCCATTTTGGCTCGGAACCCTAAAAATGGCAATTACATAGGATTGGAGCTTTATCTATTAACTTTCAAAAGTTCAAAAATAAAAATATGAGTTTTGTTTACTCAAAAAACCGTGACTACTTTTTTCGATATTGTTGTATTTCTTTATATGTTGTGTATGAAAAGCAGAATAAATAAACAAATAGTTAGTATCTCAATTTATCATTTTTTTTAAAAAGTTTATTTTAATTTTTTCAATAAACATTTTCAAACTTATTTTTGTTACTCGTCGGACTAGAGCAAATTAAAGTTAGGTTAGGTTAGGTCCCGATTCTACGTAATTATCGAAAATACTTATTATCCGGACAACAAAAAATACTATCCATTATGTATTTGTAATTTCTTTAAATAATTTATCTCGAACGCTACAGAGAGAGGGGGCGCTACTATTAAGTTTCTGCTCCGGTTCGAAAAAAATGTAGAATAGGGGGTTGGTAACAGCAATATCCTCGGTAGGATCAATATTAACACCAGTCTGGATTACAATTGCAAGTACGATCTGGATCGGGATTAGGCTACATGAGCGAAATTCTTCTATAATACAATAATTTCATGACATTCATGACGGTACGTGCGTTTTTGTTCAGGACTGGAGTCAGGATCTAAATCGAGATCGGCATAGAACTCGGGAGCGGAATTGGGATCATTATATAAAAATAAAAAAATAATTTTACGTCCGCGTATGGAGGAGCCGTCAGCGAAAACAGTTACTTAATGAAGAATCTTCACGTCTATGTAGTTTTAATAGAGTAAGAGCGTCTTACACGACCCACTTTTAACTAACTTTTAATTAAAAAGTCAATATTAAATTGAATTTTGTTAAAAGTAAATTTGAAAGGAGATCCAAGAAGAGGCCCTAAAACATTTTATTTATACTTAATACAGCTAAAACTAAACTAATTCAAACTATTCTTAAGAACAGATAAAACAAGTTTCATTTCAATGAGGGATATTAAAATATCTGTTACAGAACGTCAGTTAATGTGGTATAGCTATTATCAGACAGGTTGACCCCCTGTGGCATAAGATAATAATATTTATATATTACTTATCTCATAAGTACAGTAATGCTGTAATAAAAATCTTGAAATATTCATTGCTACATGAATCTAAATACATATCTATCATGAAAATTCGGTCAGTAGCTTTTCTATGATAAAGTCACAGTATCAAAAATAACACAGGTCTGTGAAAATAAGTTTTTATTTAGAAATCCAAAGTCCCTTAAATGACTTATTACAATAACAAATTCAATATAAAACCAACTCATTACAAGAAAAACAAAAACTATTTGGAGTTACTTTTTTTTATAAAAGTACTAGTGGAATTTTGTGCAATATTCAAATAAAATAGTACAACTATATTTTTAAATCTAGCAAAGCTGTAATATGATGACATTAAATTCAATAATTGTGTCATATTGCATTTAGTAAGTCTCAACTTATATTTTGTATATACCAATTTTTGGTAATTTGCAATGGGAGTGTGAGAATTATCAACATTACTCATTTTAATGAAAAAAACTCTGCATAAATAAAATAATTATTTTCCCCTGTATTTTAATAAGGATAAACCGTTAAAAGATACGAGTTTCTACAAATGTGATGTGATATGAGAGAATTAAATGCATTTTTTTTGTATTTACCACACAATTTTCTGTAAAATTAATAATAAGCCATTTAAAAAACGTTTATTTTACAGACCTGCATAATCAGATTGGAGATTGAATACATATGGCTTTGTATACTACACTGTTTCAATTTCTTTTTAACTGGCATAGTTTAGTGCCCACAAGGAAAGCAGTACCTTGAGTACTGCTAATCAGAATTGATTTGGGGTCAAGTAGGCAACTGACAGGAAGACTTTTATTTGAAATGGAAACAATGTTGCACTTGTTTACTAAATATAAATACTAGCTGTTTCATTAAGCAATAATGTTGAAATAAAATTGACCCATCAAATACTATATTTGATTTTAAACCATGCAATATTAATGATTATTTTATTACAAAAATATTTAAACTAAAAAATAGATCTATTTCATTATTTTTTTTGACACAAACTTTTTTTATTGATGCTTTTTCTACAATGTAATGAAATATCACTGGATGATTATTAAGGGAATTTTCTAGAATCACTATTATACTTTATATTCATGAAAAATATAAATATTATTAGAAATACTATCTTTATCTTAATTTACTTTAGAGATTTAAGTTTTGGAAGTTCGGACCATACAAACTTGGTTTATGCAGTGATTCTAACATTTATATGATTTGTAACTTCAATAGTTCACATACCATTTTGATAACTAAAAAATAGGACAATAAATTTGTTAAAACATTGTTTAGGTAATAAGTATTTAACATTAGAATGCATAGAGATTGTACTTGCAGCTATGTGATAATGATTGCATTAATACTCAACTTCATAATAACATAATAGATGAAACTGCGGCTATTAAGCTGTTGCGTAGCTTTTATCGCGGGCTTTGAGCGCGGCGACCGAACCAAGAAATTCCGTAACGAAAATAAACCTAACACCCCCCACTCCGCCTACCATGTAGCTCGGTCGAGCGTTCGCTAACGTGTATGTATGTGGTACGACTGTACGAAGCTCCCACGGATCGCGACGAGCTGCTCCGAAATCGGACGAATACGTAAGCATCTGTTTGTGAGAAAGTATATAGGTATCTATCATATCTTTATAATGCCATACTCACCACATGTGCCCCATAAGTATACATGTTAGTATATATGTATACATAGGTGTACCTATGTACAACAGTGAATAGCAGTTGCTGGTGAATAGCTATACGTGTAAAATTTGTGGATAAAGTGTTTTAAATATGAATAAACAAAGTGCATTTATTAACGAAAAAACTGATGAAAAATTTGAATTAATATCAAAGTAAAAAAAAACCACCTTAAATAAATAAATAATTATAATAGCATTGAAAATTCTATGGCAATAATTTTGATTCACATTCAATCACTAAATTATCAATTAATATAATTACCAAATAATTTTTGAGTTTGTATAATAAAAAAAAAAGGTTAGAATGAATTAATTACCTTTATATAAATATAAAAAAATTTTTTTCAATGTCCACATCTCTTTATTAAAATCAATGACTGATTCCATATTATGAAGATGAACTTCACTGCTATTGATGAAGAACAAACAAATACATATATACAGTTCACCAAATATTTTTGAAAATTGGTTCTTTTAATTTAGTATAACATAATCACTTTACTAATTTCAACATGCTGTGTCAGGTTTGAATTATCCATTGTTGTATACCTTCTCTTAACCTTTTTCATTTCAATTTGAGAACAATGGACCTAAAGAGCATCGCACTACACCAGTATGAATTGCATTATTTCAATTTAGAGATTGGTTTTCAAACTTTGGAATATAAAAAGGCATTAATAGTACATTGTATTAAAATAATATTTGATTCAAGTTATGGCATTAAAATAATTTGTGATACAAAATATTAAGGTTATTATTTTCTTCATCTTAGAGGATTATTACTTGATGATATTCCACTAGTCTCCAGTTTCCACTGAGACAATACCGACTTAAAAGTATATATCTTTAATGTTAGTGGTTCATGTCATATCGGGCAATTATTCTCTTTTATGATAATAAGTAATATTTTATGTATTAATTTGAAATATTTGATGTTCACTTACCTTTTACTATTATATCTACCATCGTAACCAACTACTATACCACTCTTTAGTCGACTCTCGCTAGATTCTTTCTTGAGATATGAGCATAAGCCCTAAAACAATAACATATTGTTATGTTGATTTTAAGCACAAATAAATTTCATAAATTCTAGAGCAAAAAAAAAAGGTATATGTAACATAGCATTGTTCGATGTCTAAAATAATACCTTCACAATTTTGATAAGATATTGCAAATAATCTTTAAAAAAATAATTATTTATTGTAACATAAGAAGTAAAATTTTTATGTGAATTGACATTTAAGCGACAAGGTCAAAGGACATAAATAAAACAAAATCAACTATGAACAATTAAATTTTTATAGCATAGTTTTAAAGAATGTGAAAACCATTCAGATTTCAGGATACATTTACATATAATAATGCTATTACAATTGTGTTCACTTCATATATTTATGAAATACGATACATATGAAATCATCATTGAAATAATTATGAAAGCAATAACATGTAGGAAACTTGGAGAAATTGTTGGATAATATAGGGTTTTGATAGATGCTGAGGGGAGGTGGGGGTATAGTGACAAGCCTACAATACCAGTTCTATGATCACTCCATAAGGCTGCTCAGCATCAGTGCAGACTATTGTCGAAAGGATTGTGAATAAGACTGAACATAAGATTTGAGATGTAGAATCGAGATTTAGAAATGTATGTACTTATATTATGGATTGAGTTTTTTTCTTGTGAAACATTGACTAAAGAGCAAAATATTTTCTATTACTTCATAAATCTAGAAAAAACTTATGATGGAGTGGAAAGTAATGCAAAGTGTGATTAGAGGATTGATAACAAAAATTCCAATATCTGTGCAGACGCTAGTGCCAGCATCAGAATAGGTGGGTCATACACTTTGACATCTGTGGAGATGTCATTGCAGGAACATAAGACTCATCATGAGTTTAACCTGTTCATGGATTTATTTGTAATTTTTTTAAGTATGAGTAATGGACTAGAATTGGTAAGCTATTTGTCAAACTCCTTGTGCCTGCCATCTTATTATCCTTGTAAAGGAAAGTGGTATGAAATTCAGCAAGATTAAGACCATGATATTCTAAACCACCAAAAGCATGATTGAATGCAATATATGTATAGGAAGGAGAGTGAATTGAATAAGTAAAAGAATTTATCTTTTTGGGTACTTGTTTATAAGAAATAATAAACAATGAAAAAAAAATTATGTAGGAACTAAAGAGAACGGGACCTTACTTGCTGTTATGGAATAGTAAAAGCATTTCATGACAAGTGCATTTGAATATCCATAATTTCTGATCTCTGCGCTTGTGCCATACCGTTGTGAAGGTTGAGAATAGCAAAACAAGAAAGTAGAATTAATATATTGCAAATATGATCTCTACATAGTATACGTTGAAATAGTAATATTACTGAACTGTGTGATTTAAAAGATGTGGTAATTAGAGTACAAAAGGAATGTTGAGGTGATTTGGTTATAAGATAAATGAAAACTGAAAAAACAAATTTACAGAATATGTGTGATGGAATGATAAGGAAAGGGCACCCTAGAAAATCTTACTGCAGTCAAATTAGTGCCTAAATAAAGAAAGACCAAATTGTAAACATCCAAAATCGACAAGCTTCAATAAAACAATTTATGGATGTTTATGAAGCAGGGGCATATAAAGGTTGTACCATGTGGAGATTTGTGATTTCAGGCTACCCTTCTGGGAATTAAGTGTGAGCATATAGGCAAAACATAGCTAAGAACCTATCACATAAATCTTATTCCTTATAAAAATCAGAAATATAAAATAATTTCATGACGGAATATTACACAATAGTCATTGAAAATCTAAAAATACCTGTGCTGTTTGCAGTATGACTACATCATTCATGCATTTGGTACCGAGGCCCATTTTTCCACGGAGACCGGCCGTACCGAATTTTTGACGACCATTCATACATTTCTTCAATTTGTCCCAACGAGCATGTGAAATATCATCTATTGCTTCTTTTCTTGTGTCCGGATTCTGCACATTTGCATTAAATTTTTATACTTACAGAATTATTTATGTTTAAATATTGAAGCCGAAAACACTATCCTAAAATACCTTATCCCATTTCAGCCACTGATGTATCAATGTATCTAGTTTTGGATCTCCACTATTACAAACAATATTGGTCATTTTATTTTGAAAGAATTACTTTACAGAAGAAAATATTTTTTGTTCGTATAGTTACTAACAATTTCTACGTTATTTTTTAAACTGATTGAAGTATGAAGTGAATTATTGAATGACACTTTCATAAAAGTGATGTGACATTTGTTTAGTGTTTCTATTAGAAATTCAATAATTTCCTTATTTTTGATCTTGGGGGAAGATGTGAAAGTTGTTTCTTTCATTTTAGGCTGCTTGCATAATAATCCAACAATTTACTTAGTAAAAATGCACGTAACCTGTTTTATACCTATAAGTACACGATCATATGTTGCTGCTAAGTTTCAAATTTCATTGATAATTTTTTTCTAAATTGAAATAATATTATTTGCTCAACATCGAGCAAGTTACAGTAGTTGAAAGGGTCAAGTTCCAATAAACTGAAAGGAGCGTAATTGAATTGGGGAATATAGGTTTTAGTTTGGATTAGGAATGACGAGAATTTAGAGCTAGTTAGTATTCATGTAACTTTTAGGCAAAAACTAAATAGGCAAAATTTACACAAACATTAACAAAAATAATATTATTGGCAGTTCATATGTCGATAATGGAATATAGGTTATGAAATGAATCGACAATGAGCGGCACTGTAAACGAAATTAGGAATGGAATCGGAACGGATTGACAGATTGTAACAATTTACATTAGAGACGGTGTTGTCAATATCTTTCTCCGTATTTCTTACAGAAAATGATATGTCCATTAATGATGTTATTTTTTGGTATTTTATGCTATACGATTAATAAATATCCAGATACGTATTAATTTGCTTGTGTTTATAGAGTTGAATTAAATGCTCAAAATCTATTATTTATAAAGTCTTTAAAATATTTATCGGTTTATTTTTCGGAGCGATAATAATAATTTCTTTATAACCTAGGAATCTTAAAAAAGTAACCACACCACAGATTAAAAAAAAAGGAATGAATGTTTTTAAGAATTTATTTTAAATCGCTCCTGACATCTGACGGCTGTAGGAAGAATTTGTTAATATAAACTACTCTACTGAAACTATACTTATTAATAAAGACTACCTGATAAGAATTAAAAAAGAAACTAGATGGCGCTTTTTTGCATATTTCTTAAACTAAAATTTAATGTAATTCAAAAAAATAGATACTGCAATAACAAAAATAAATACTTGACAAATTCATGATATAAAATTCATATAAACTAATACCATAATTACCAAATTTTACTCTTGAATAAGTATTACGTCTAGGTGGACACCAAAAACGTTTTGCGTGATGTTAAAATCAAAAATTGTGAGGAAATTAATATTTAAATTGAAAATAAATTGTTAATATATATTTATGAGACAAGTGTTTCTCGAATCCTGTGACATATTACGAACTGTATAAACCATTTTTGATTTTATTTATTGTGTTCACGTGAAGTCATCTACAATTTTCATTGCCTAGCTACAATCAAACATAGAACAATCGTTAATAATCACCTTATTGCGCAATTCGTTTTAATTTTTCTTATTTTGAAAGTCATATTACTTATGTAAATGTAGGTATTCAGACAAAGACCAAAATGAACGAATCAAAATATTTTGACATTGAGTAATTGTTAAACAAATCCTAATATAAATACTGGCTGTCTCACTAGATCAAGCTCATAGCCGGGTGTAAAATGAAGTTCAAGCAAACAGTACAAGTTATTTAGGTGCATTGTTACATACATAACCATCATCACGGTGGCAATAATAGAAAAAATATGTTAATAGACCATAATCATCTAATAAATATAGTGTCGTTGATTTTTTAGATGAGTCCAAAGTTTTAGAAAGATAAATAGGTCAAGATGAGTCTATACTATTTGGTTGGAAATATGAGATTAAAATAATTATAGGGTTTGTAAAATTAATATTCATTATGGCTGTTTGGATACGATACGATCCCGAATACACAATTTGGATATGCATATATGAAAAGTTTTATGATATTTACCATTCATCATTATAAATCACTGCAGTTAATAAAATATTAATATCGCATGAATTTCGTAAAAGAACGTACTTCATATTAATGTGACGATTATTACCTAATACATATTTATTTGTTCGCCTGAGTTGTTCGGTGTCTGTTAATAGGTATGCTAGGACTAAACGACATAATCTTTAGGAATATACCTTGTACCAATGTACTATTTATATGTAAATATCACCTTCACCTATTTACAGACGGTTTCGAGTGTTTCCTTTGCCCGCAGGTAGTACGGGAGCTGATGAGGAAACGGCGCGGTCGGCCAATCAACGTAATTGTAATTGGACCGCCTGTTCCGACCTGCGGAACCGCGCACTCCACGGGCCCCGCATCCCGTGAGCCGGCCTTCGCTTCGATAAACTATATTATTTTTTATTTTTAAGTCGGCACCGTAGCTACACTTTTATTTAATATTATACTATATTATATTATACAAATATAATACCACATGTATACTACTATTATTTACACTATATATTATGCTATGCTATGAAGCAAACATATAACCCAAAAACGAACAGATCTAAAGGCTCGTCCAAGTATTTAATTTCTGCGGTACATCTTTAGAACACTTGTACTAAAGTTGGGCGGACGGCCTGAAGTTTGGGCGGGCAGTTGTACCACGGCGGCCTGCCGCGGGACACCTGTCCGCCCGTGCCAAAAAGTCTGCTGAGAAAAATAGTTTAAATAAAAGCGGTTAGCTTATTTTTAGAGACGCACGATTGTGTGTTCAATATGGCATCAGGAGATCCGCATGCTCTAGCATCTGTTGAATTTGAAGTTTTCGGGCAAGTTCAAGGTTAGTAACTAAATTGAATAACTTTAGCATTTACAAAACAATTAAATATTACGGTCCACAGATAACACTTCAAATTTCAAACAATAATATACTATTCAATTTATCATTTATTTTTCTTATTTGTTTCTAATTCGTTTTCCCATTTTAAACTTCGGATTACTCAAACTAGAGCTGTTGAATTAGATGATATTCATGTTTTGTATCACTTATTTGAATTTGTATTCCTCATATCCCATTAATTTTTTTAACGAGTTATGCTTTAAAATATAACTCTGTTGAAAATGGTAATGTTACAATATAATATTATGATATGAAATAATCATAATGTCAAACTTCACATTTACTTTTCAATTACTAACATTTCTCCTAAATTTGAAAACCATTTATATTTAATATCGAGTAGGCGATGTCTAATCGACTTCAAAAATCGATCTCAAATCGACTTAAATCGATCGGAATGGCCAGCACGATAGCTGTTTTATTATTAGCCGGACTAAGTGTGTCGGTGTCAGGGGGCTGGCCGCTACACAAACTATTTGTATACAAGTTGATCGGGTGTAATAAATAATAGATCGACCATTTTATTGGTATAAATAATGTTGTTCTTATCCTTCCAAACATGGGCATAATTTAATTCACCTTGTTGGAAAAACGATTTCTAGATATTACTTATGTAAATTAAGTTTATATAATTTTTCAAAGGCATGCGCTAAAGCAATTGCTTTGGTAAGAGATGCAATGGACATACGCGGCTTTATTGCGCTTTTATTACTTATAGCATAGAATAAACATTCAGAGTACCAAAGCAATTCTCTTTCCGATTCCGATCTCGATACATTCCTCTACAAATATATGACACGTGAGTCAATATGGAAGTTCAGAGAAAATTAAAAACTTAGCAAACTAACAAATTATTTTTATTATTAGGTACTTACTGTTTTTCAAAATAATGAAGTCATGCAATGGACATACGCGGCTTTATTGCGCTTTTGTTACTTAAAATATAGAATAAACATTCAGAGTACCCAAGCATTTCTCTTTCCGATTCCGATCTCGATACATTCCTCTACAAATATATGACACGTGAGTCAATATGGAAGTTCAGAGAAAATTAAAAACTTAGCAAACTAACAAATTATTTTTATTATTAGGTACTTACTGTTTTTCAAAATAATGAAGTCATGCAATGGACATACGCGGCTTTATTGCGCTTTTGTTACTTAAAATATAGAATAAACATTCAGAGTACCCAAGCATTTCTCTTTCCGATTCCGATCTCGATACATTCCTCTACAAATATATGACACGTGAGTCAATATGGAAGTTCAGAGAAAATTAAAACTTAGCAAACTAACAAATTATTTTTATTATTAGGTACTTACTGTTTTCAAAATAATGAAGTCATGCAATGGACATACGCGGCTTTATTGCGCTTCTGTTACTTAAAATATAGAATAAACATTCAGAGTACCAAGCATTTCTCTTCCGATTCCGATCTCGATACATTCCTCTACAAATATATGACACGTGAGTCAATATGGAAGTTCAGAGAAAATTAAAAACTTAGCAAACTAACAAATTATTTTTATTATTAGGTACTTACTGTTTTTCAAAATAATGAAGTCATGCAATGGACATACGCGGCTTTATTGCGCTTCTGTTACTTAAAATATAGAATAAACATTCAGAGTACCCAAGCATTTCTCTTTCCGATTCCGATCTCGATACATTCCTCTACAAATATATGACACGTGAGTCAATATGGAAGTTCAGAGAAAATTAAAAACTTTGCAAACTAACAAATTATTTTTATTATTACTGTTTTTCAAAATAGTTCCATTGAGATCAGTACATCGCTGTATACAATAGAACCACTGACAGAAACATTTTGCGCACTCGCACTTAGGGGTCGCTTCGACGGCCTTTTTATAAGCAGCTCCTGCTTCATCGACGTTCGTAAACCACTTCTCTCGCGTTGAATTCATGTAGGCGTTAGAGAAACCATTTTGTTTTTGCCGGCAATTTGTAAAAACAAATGACAGATTAATACAATATACATAATGGGGCCAGCAAAGAATTCCATTTTAAAAATTTAAATATGTTTTTTATTTTAGAATTTCTAAGTGACCAGTTCTTAAAATTGTAAGTCTCACCTAAGTATATATGGTTTTCTTATTACTTATGGATAAGAAAAATAAATAGTAATAATAACATATGCATTAATATCATATAGAATAATTATTATATATAAATAAATTACAAGATGAAATCCTCGTTTTTGTTTTCGATCTTAGTTACAAACGTATACGATTTACGGAATCCTAGTTTTTGCAATAAAAAAATATAAAAGGCAATTGAATCATAAGACGAATTTAGTTATTATGAAGGAAAGAATAAAAGAAAACTTCAATAGAATACAATCCTAGGAACTTAGCTCACTCTTTTCGTACCACTCCGTTCTCTCACTCGACTATTTTTATATTTACATTCAAAATCACAATTAAATAATATACATTTGTTATGTACAACAGCGAAGATGAAGTGACTATAGTAGGAAAAGGCATGTTGCAGTGGCTTGGCCATTTGGAAACGATGGATGTAAGTAGACTGACAAAATAAATGTATAGAGCGAATATGTGTGGTGGAAAGATCGGTAAGGGTCGCCCTAGAAAATTCTTTGCAGACCAGATTGGTTGCATATTAAAAAGGAACCAAATTTTAAGAACGCGAAGCAGACGAGCCTGCATGAAAATACTTATTGATATTAGTGAAGCGAGAGAGAAATACAAAGACCGTAGCGCGAAGAAATCTATAGTTTCTGTCGACCTTCCTGGAAAATAGGCCTGAGTTGATAAAAAAGAAAATATATGTATGAAACGAGACACGCACAATTTGACAGGCCCGTTTCTTCAATTTGGGAAAGAGATGACAACAATACACATTTTTTTTTAGACTTTTTATATATATTTAGAAGGATTGAACTAAATATTTTCATGGCTTCGTCACTTATATTTACGGTTATTGTTATGTCTTAGGACATTTACAACTAATTAGTGTTCGTGTTTACTTGTGATGGTTTTATTTACTTGGATTTAAATTAAAAATAAAGAAAACAGACACTCATAAAATTACTAAAACGTACCTTTACACGGTTTACTGTCATAATTTTTAATTATGAAAGCTACTTGTTGGAACATGTCGATGACAAAATAGCGATTTTTATTTTTTACTGATTGAAAGCTTATGAAAATAACGGTCTAAATGATCTTTAAAGTTAATATTTTATAATTATAAAAAAGTTAAATATTATTCAAATATAAGTCCGGGAAAATAATAAAAGTCTGACATCTAAAAACGTTTTATTAATAATAAAATAAAAATCATGTAACATAGAAGTAAGCACTTCCTCCGTAAAAGCACTTAACTCTATACAAGCACTTCCTGAGACAGATTTACGACGACTTTACCTCGTTTCCAGGACTGTTCTTCACCAAGTACTGCAGAGAACTGGCCGACACTCTGGGCATCGTCGGCTGGGTGAAGAATTCGAAGCGTGGCACCATACAAGGCAAAATTCAAGGCATGAGAGCTCAACTCGATCACATGTCAGTACATTCGCCTAATGGGTCTATCAGTACATTCGATTACAAATATCTCATTTCGAATATATTGTTATAAATGAATTGCTTGTTATGCGGGTCAGTATTGCTGGGGCTTACTCGGGCGCTCGTAATCACAGAATACGAGAGCTGCTATCTGTGTGTCCGGAATATCATAAAGAAACAAACATCTATCATTTAATACGGTTTTATTGCTTTTATGAATATTCGCCATGATGATTGATGCACTTTTGCATATGCTGAAATAAAATTTTATAGTAGTTTTTCCATTCTGATTGAGGTATCTCCAAAATTGCATTTGGAACGCATCAATGGCCTCTTCGTGGCTCAAAAAACGTTGACCACGTAATTTATTCTTCACGTTTGGGAATAAATAGAAATTGTTGGGTATCAAATCAGGGCTGTACGGCGAATGAATGATGAATTGATAATTCAATCTTTTGACCTTCCAAAAACCGTGTGTGACAACTAGCATTGTCATGATAAATTCTTGGTTGTCGGTTGTCCTTTCTTATTTCTTCAAAGACTTCTAGCAAACAAATGGTCGTGTACCACTCCTAATTGTCCGTTTTACGATTCTTTAGTGACACCATAACCACATATCCATTTATACAAAAAAAAAACAAACCACCATTTGCTTCAAAGTGCTTTTGGCACTAATAACTTGTTAGGTTCGCCTCATCTTAAAACACCTATACCGTTGACTGTTGTATAGTTTCGGGGTCATACGCATAGATCTAAGATTCATCAACTGTGTAGATATTATAAACAGCTTTTGACGCACCACGATTGTATTTTTTTTAATTTTATTTTTAGCCTAATCGACACAAGTCTGTTTTTGACCAATACTCAAGTTGTGCGGAATCCAACGGGAACAATTTTTTTTAAAGCCAAATTTTCATGAAATATCTTTTATATACTCGTCGTAGATATGATCAGGGACGTCTTTATCTCGTGATATGTAACATGACAATCTTGCATTATTAGTTCCCGCACAGCATCGATTTTTAGTGGTACAACAACCGATTTAGAGCGACCTTCCTTCATTTCGTCTGTGAGCATAGACCGCCCACGATTAAACTTTCTAAACCAGTAATGCACAGTGGTTTTTAATGGTGCTTCATTCCCAAAAGTCAAAATGAGTTGATTAATGTACTGTTTTTGAGTTACCCTACGCCGAAAATCGTAATAAATCATTGCACGAAAATTTCCACGAGTTAAATCCATGGTACGTCTAAGAACAAAGTGCCGCACCTTTGCCTCTTTGAATTGCCAGCGAATAACGCTTTGCACAGGTACAATGTTCTGCGACTCCACCCACTTGTTCTAAATTTTACGCTAAAGCGATACTTTCTGTTACTAAGTTCATATTGTTAAAGATTCATGCCTTGTACGGTATCCATCCTACGAACCGTGAGATACCCCATCTCCCTAATCCCTTAGAACAAGGCATTTTCAACTTTTCTCGAATTTTCATATTTTTCGTGCAAATTTACAATTGTTTTCCTTAATAACCTTATTATGACTATTACGGACATTTAAAAAATAAATTAACCAAAGCGGTCCAGCCGTTTTCAAGTGATGAGCGTACCAACGTACAGCATTTCATTTTTAAGCTATTGCATAGCTTCTATCGCGGGCCTTGAGCGTGGAGACCGAATCCAGAAATTCCGTAACGAAAATAACCTTACACCCCCCACTCCGACCGGCATAGCGGTGATACTTTTTACTTTTGTCATCTATCGATGAATAGCAGAACTTTTAATGACTTTTTTGAAATATCACGCTTGTCTCTTTAGTTCAGCAACTCGCCTCTAGGTGGCATTGGTTGTATCGGCGTTACTGCGTATGCGTAATCCCCCTCTTCGCCCCGCAATCTGGTGACTCATGCCTGCTTAGAGTTTCGGCGTTAGGGCACCTCCTCTTTGTATTTACTTCATGGTACGACTCTACGAAGCTCGCACGAATCGAGACGAGCTGCTCCGAAATCGGACGAATACGTAATCAGCTGTTTGTGAGAAAGTATATAGGTATTTATCATCTATGTACAACAGTGAATATATGTACTCGTATAATTTGTGTACAAAGTGTTTTAAATATGAATAAACAAAGTGCATTTATTAAATTATATATTCAATACATAATATTCAATGATAAATATTCCTGAATAACCTACATGTATTGTAAGATAATAAAAATGTTTTGAACAATATTAACTTCTCATTTATTTAATAAAAAAAAAAATGTTTTCTTATCTGTCACCACGCTCAAAAAGTGTAACTTGAATTAATATCAAAGAAAAAAAACAAAGGAAAAAAATACTGCATAAATAAAATAAATAAATAATTATAATTGCATAAGTTGATAAAAAATACTATGCAATAGCTTTACCGCGGCAGTCCCCGAGTGCCACACGTTTGGTTTTTTTATTTATATAAATTACAATCGGTGTTTGGTGATTGAAATGGAAAGTAAACATACAAAGAAAAAAATAAACATAAAAAAAACGCAAGGTATACGACAATATTTACTCTAATACGAAAACACTACGGAACCACAAGGATACTTTTTATTTTATCACTTTTTTCTTGTTAACTCACGGATCGTTAAGATAAGAACTGACTCCAGACCACGGTCATTTTAAATTCCCATACATATTACACAATAGGCATTAGAAATGGAAGTTTTTAGCCCCTGCCGATTTTCCAAATTTAATCGAGCCTCTGAGATATATGGCAGTCTTCCAAAAATTTTTATTGAAGTTATAATTCTTCTAGTGTGTTATGAAAAAATTATGATTAGCGAGCAACTTCAGAGCGCTAGTAACTCATGCGCCAATTCAGCCACTACCACTACTAAGCCAGTGGACATCATTTAGAAATGGCGTTATGATTTCTAATTTTCGACTCAATAATTGTTACAACTTTAAGTAAAAAGATAAAATTGATATTACAATAAATATTAATAAAATGAACTTTTCAAATTTAAGATAATCTTTATCAATCGTATTGACTATTTCACTCCGGTCCTTTTATTATAATTAATTATTTGCATGCAATTAAAAAGAATTTTCCAATTACGTCAAAGAAGTATAACTTCTCACGCACGTACATAAATATTGAAATACTTTAAATGTTTACGTTTTTCGGATTTGTTTTTTACTCATGCAGTGATATCTCATTTCTTGATGAATTTCATAAGTCTAAGTTAACAGGAAAGATCATATAGATTTTAATTTACATGAGAGTGCTAAAGTACAAGCCATAAATAGCCGTATTTTTCGATTACGTTTGCTTAGAAACTTGATTTTTTTATAATTCCAAGAGACAGCAGACCATAGTATTAGATGTTATTTTCAACTTGATTGTTGCATGAGTTCCCGCGTAAAAAAGATTATTGACGGCAGGACAAACGAACAGACGGAAGGCGAAGTGATCCTATAAAGATTCCCATTTTAGGTACTAAAACCTAAATATAGCTTTATAATCTACTAACAATAAATAGCATAATAGGAATCCACTTGTTCCTATCAAAAATGTGGGAATGTCATATTTACAGTATATGCAAATTTTGATTCGTCTATTTCTTTCTAATTCCTATTTTCTAATTCTATAATTTCTATTTCGTCTAATTTCTATTTCTTTGTTTACGAGTAACACTCATGTATTTACAACTTTTTTCAACATTAGGAAAATAACTCTTCCAGTTCGAACGTTGGACACGTTATTAGTGGCCACAGTTATTAGTGGTCTGAAGTTGTTCGCTAAGTCGCTTGCGAGAACTTCATACTTGTAGTTTTCGTGTAACCCCGAAAGAAATTCACTCTCATCATTTTTTCATGACGCGCCAAAAGAAGTATAACTTCAAAATAATAATTTTGTGATTTCCAACTTACACTTGTAATTGGAGTATGGACCGTGATGTAGACCGATGTACCGGACGAAATTCTTTAACTTCTCTCTATGAAAATTTAAGTTTTCAAAAAGTTCTGATATTCCTTAAACACTGAAATATTTTTGATCAGAAAGGAAAAGTTTTGATGAACACGGGACCGCTGTCTCGTCAGTGTTGGTATTGAGAATAGACAAGCGATGTCCAGACTTTTAATAGATGAGATATGTACTTGCACGGATAAGTTTGTACGGAACCATTGAGTGATAGTTCCATTCGCACTTGTTTATATATTTTTAATACATTGCGCGTGTGTAGTTCGCAATAGCATCAATTTACAACAATTTATTTACAACGATACAATTTATGTATCTATAATTTATTGAGACTAGACACTGGCAAATATATTTGACATAATATATATGTGCCTTTTCGCTTATTGCATTTTTAAAGCTAACGATCTGGCCGATAGCCAAACGCGATACACTTCCGCCATAATAATGGTCTATAAATATGCTCACGTGTTGGTTGACTTTAATTAATTTTCAAGGTTCTCTCATACATTATGATAAAAATTTATTGTTACATAGACAATCATCTTAAATCCTCAGCGATGTAAACGACGGTCATGATCCCGATCTCGGTCCTGTTTTCGATTGTGATCTCGATCCCGCTCTCGATTTTGATTTCAGTCTCATTCTTGATTCCGAATCCAGGCCCAATCTCGATATTCAATATATTTTATTATATTCGTTGATACATCTATATGTCTTAAAAATAACAGTAAACTAGCTTAGAAACAAAAAAAAAACTTCACACAAACTGATTGATTGATCCTCAATCCTTTGATCGTCTATTTCACACTTTTTCGGGTTACATTTCAAAAAAATTATATTGACAAACAAAAGTTTTGAATACAAAATTTTTTGACCCTAGTTTGAAAATTTATGATACTCCTATACAAACTTTCAACCCCACTTTATGTATTTAGGGTTGGATTTTTAAAAACATTAAAATACCTGTTTCTTTGTTTGAAAATAGTGCTGAAACACCATTTTCCATAATTACAATGTCAAAATTAACGAAACAAAACTTCAGAATAAAGGAAAGTGTTGTGCAAAATTTCAAGTTTCTTTTAATGCACCACAAAAAAAAAAACAAACAGACGGAAAAATCCAAAAATCGATGGTATGGAGTCAGAAACACCTATACGCCGTATCGTAACTCTTATTTTATAAGCATCTTCAATGTACAAACACACAACCGTCACAGTTTTACAATAATGTATACTTACATCAATTTATGCACAACGCATAAACAAGTGAGCGACGCTGATGAGTTGTCAGCGTTTTTTTTTTACCGCGAAGGCTGTACGGGCGACTTGACAAATTGAATAATGTCGTTATTTGGTTAGGTGGTAATTTATATATGCATAGAATGAAACAGTAGAATCCTTTGTTTCTGTACAGTGAAGGTGTGTATGGAAAATGTGGTGGGGACGACAAGAGAAAGGTAGTGTTAGAGAATATTTTAATTTTTTTGTTCGTCCGTTCGCACCCATTTCCGTAATTACTGAATGGATTTTCATTCATTTTTCACTAATGTATAGAAGTTGGAGCAGAATGTAGCTTCTATTTCATTTAAACCCTTAATACTTATTCTCATTTAGAAATCAAGTCTGTGTAGAGACACAAGACAAATAATAATTGCTAGCTTTGAAGGCCTAGGCGTCACAATATGAAAAAAAATAAAACTCGACACTCAACCTTCTAATCACAACGCGCTTGTCTTATTAAAAAATAAGGAGAAATGGAAAAGGGGGCCGAGGTCGAAACCGAGTGTGGGACCGGAATTAAAATCAAGAGCATGACCGGGATCGAAACCAGGAGCGACACTGAGATTATCAGCAAAATAGTCGATATAAAAAACGAACGAACACATTCTATAACATGTCCACGCGGACGAAAAGCTAGTTTAAAATAAATTTGACATTATTTTCTTCACGAGATGCGGTATGAATAGATTTAAAATTATATAACAATCAAGTACCCTATTCAATTCGTACGAAGTTAATATCGAATTTTTCAATCGACGAATTAGCATTTAGATGGACTCATAAACGGCGAGACAGCGGCCTCTTAACAGAATGTGAACAGAGAAATAAGTACAACCTTCAAAGACAGTTTCTTGAACTTGTACGTCTTTTCCCCCCTTGTGTGCTATTTACGTCATCGCGCAATAAAACATAAACCGCGCAAACTCGTGGAAGATTTTTATTGTATATTTTTCACAATACAAACATATTGTAATCATCTTTAATTGCGCGCGATTATTGGATCACGTTTATTACTCTCATGTTATATAACAAATTGTAAAAGTTTTGAAGCGACCCGCGTGTATATTTTTAAACATAAATATTTTTTTTTAAGACGCCCAAGAACTTAAAATACGTCTTGCAGTCGTGTTTATGTTTAACGTGTTATTTGTGTAACATGTCAAAGAGTTTCAAACTTTATTGTTGTACTAGAATGGACAACGCGGACAACATCGTAATGTACCTACAATTTGTTGCCCATAGGTGACAGGTCGCTCAATCTAGATTGAATGCGCCTGAGCGTAACTAGACTACGTAACTATTATCTGAAACATCTTAGTAGCATGTTCATTCTGGGACGATTATCACATTTGAAGGAACACTCCATTAATCAACCTTAAATTTTACGAAGCTATTTCTTTTCATCTCCATAAATTTAAACAAGAGAAAGAACTTGAATTACAACAATGATTTAGGATTAATATTGATTTCGGCGCCATTTTTAGGGTTTCGATCTAAAATGGCAAAAACTGAACCCTTATAATTTCGTCATATTCGTCCGACCGTCGGTATGTCACAGACATTTTATTCAAAAACTGCAAAACATGTATTGATGAAATTTATAGAGTTGGTGTCTTGTGTAATCCGCTATGTAGTTTGATGATTAAATAAAAAAAATATATATATTTTTAGGGGGGCGCTCTATACATTTAACAGAAGCTGAAAAAAAATATATGCCACATCTTCATGTGGCATATATTTTGATAGTCATCTTAAAAGTAAGGTTTCTAAGCAATTTTTCTGATTATGTGAATAATTTTGAAATTAATCGC